>OY744546.1:26670783-26825783 GCA_963556195.1 Sepiola atlantica | reverse complement strand
AAAGAGATAAAAATGCAGAGATGGAGTTCAAGACAGATAGAGAACGAGAGAGATGGAGATATAGAGATGGGAAAGAAATGGATGTAGAGAGGGCGAAAGGGATTCAGAGATAGATGTGAGGAAACAAATGGATAGACAGAGCGAATGAGATAGACATCATGCAAACACACACACATATGGACATTTGAGAATGAAATAGATTGAGAGAGAGGGAGGGGTGGGGGAGAATTGAGTGCATAGAGAGAGACAGAGCAAGCAATATAGAGAAATAGATGGATAAAATGAATGAGAGAGATGGAGAAATAAAGATGGTGACAGAAATCAGTAAAGAGAGATGTGGAGAGAGAGAGAGAGAGAGAGATCATGAAAGAAATGGGCAGATAGAGTGAAAGAACGGCGATAAAGATGGAGAAATACAGGGATAGAGATGTATATTAGATTGAAATGAACAATGATATGGAGAGAGAGAGGAGATAGAAAGACAGAGATGGAAAACTGAATCTATAGAGAGAACCAGATAAATGGAGATATAAAGATAGATAAACATCGATAGAATGGGTGCGATAGTCGGTGAAATACAAATCGAAAGAGCACCGGGTAGAAAGAGATGTGGAGGACAATGGGGCGATAGAAAATAAGCAAAAAATTGATAAAGACAGGGAAAATATGAAAATAAAGATATAGCTAGACATGAATAGAGTAAGCGAGGGAGATGGGGATAGAGATGTAGAAAGAGATAAATGAAGGGAGAGACTGATGATAAATAGAGATGGAGAAATAGAGAGACCGAGAGAGTTTCTATGAATTGAGAGTGATGAGATAGAGATTGGTGAGGCATTGGTTAGACAGTGCGAGATGGAATAGGGCATATAGAGAAATGAGGAGAGAGATCGAAACACATGTTGAGATAGAAATCAAGAAAGAAATGAATAGAGTTGTGGTTCGACGTGTCGTGACGATACTCAGTGGTGTACTCTCGGGCATGCGGCACGTTATGTAGTCCACTGTTACGAGGAACGCATGCTTTCCGATTGGTTCCTCTGTTAATTATTTCTCTCTCCCGTAATGTTTACAAGATGCACATATCTTTGGCCTTAACGCAATTTAGTCTGAAACATGTGTAAATGGTGGCTTCTGTCGGTAACCCAAGAAACAGGAAAATTCGCTGTAAACTATTACTAATATTTATTGAAACACATGTTTGCAACATTAATAAAAAATAAAATATTATTTTTGTTGTGGAGTAAAAACAAGTTGAGAAATCTGATTATTGCTAAGTCTTGGTTAGGGGACTTTAAAATTTACTTTGTGTATTTGCCATTTAAAGAAGGTCGAAATTGTAAATCATTTGTTTTAATTTTCTGTTTTCGATCGGTCTTTCAGCTTGTTTCCCAGTCTGCCTATCTGTCTCTCGGACTGACCGACGAGCTTCTACTATGTTCTCCAAACGTTATTTATATCATTGATAACTTTTTACTTGAAGCAAGTTCTGTGATTCGCCAACTAATCACAACCGTATCGCATTTTGTACTCTATTATGATTGGTCGAGCAATGCACATCTTAGTTTCCCTAAAAAAAAGGTGGACCTTAAAATCCGAGCTACAATATGTGAGACGAGTTATATTTCAAATATAGTTGTCAGTTTGACCTGAAGCAGGTGACCTTTCAAATTGTAAACAAAATTAAGTAATATGCGTTGTTTTTATAACTTATTTTAGCCATGGGTTCTGCTCCCTGTCATCCCAGTATAAAACATATGACTTTTTATTGAAAAATTTACATTTCATGATTCTTGTCTGGCAATTCAAATAGAGTTATTCAAACTCAAATTCGCTTAGTCCCTAAAACACAAACATATAATCTTTTGAATTGATCGTTCGTTTAATACGATTTTGAGACAGTCTCCTCAATGTACTGATTATCAATTTCATATAATTAATACATTCATTAGTTTTACTGAATTAATCCATTAGTAAAGCATAATTAGAATCCTAATCGTGTAACAGAGAGTCAGAGATAAATAGAGTAAGCGAAAGAGATACAGAAATAGAGCTCTAGAAAGAAATAGATAGAGTGAGAGAGAGGTAGAGATGAGGATGGCGGTGGGGATAGAAATAAATAGAGTACGCGAGAAAGAGATTGAGACAAATTGTGTGGGGAGAGCGAGAGAGGTGGCAGGATAGAAATTAACAAATAAATAGAGAAATTAGAGCGATGGATATATAGAGACGGAGAAATACATGAATAGAAGGGCGATATATATGAAGATATAGATATGGGGAAATAAAGCTACAGAGAGTGTGAACGAGATGGAGAGATAGAGAACGGGAAAAATGTAGAGAGTGAGTTAGAGAGATTGATATGGAGATGGAGAAATAAATAGAATGAGCGGAAGAGATAGAGAGGTAGAGACTAAGTGAGAAATGGAGAAACATAGAACTTGAGAGAAATGAACAGACAGAGAGATAGAGAGAGATAGAGAGGTACTAGAGATATCAGTAGAGAAACAAATTATTAGAAATCCAAAAGGATCGAAATATAGAGATTGAGAAATAAATAAAAAGAGACAAAGAGAGAGAGAGAGAGAGAGAGAGAGAGAGAGAGAGAGAGAGAGAGAGAGAGAGAGAGATTGAGAAAAAATGGATAGTGACCGAGAGAGATGGAATAACAGAGATTGAGAAGAATGGATAGAGAGAACGAGATATGTTGGAAGATAGAGAGGGAGAAAGATATGGATAGAGAGAACAAAAAAGATGGTGGGATATACGTGAAGGAACCCTGGATAGAGATGCTGGAATAGATATATAGAGATGAGGAACGAAATGGATATCTGCACTTACGCGGTGTTGCCCGGGATGTAATGAAGTCATTTTAGTTCCTTGTGCATTTCTAAACTTATACAGAAAAGTAAATAAAATTATAGTTGTAAGGGAAAATAAATGTGTATATTATGCACTTGCTATTGGATTTGTCGGTGATGAGGTGAAAAATGTTTTATTATATATAGATTTGATGACTCAAACTAAGTAAGTTTTCAAATAAATTGCAGCAAATTACTTATTATATTATATTGCAAACAAAACATCATACAAAATGAAACCATTTAAATTAGCTTGTCAGATATAAAGGTTGGCTTGAATCGGACTTAGAAAATCCGATACTTTTAGGCTATGAGCAAAGTCTAATATCTGTTCTCATATTAGACTTAATCTTGTCTGTCCTCGTATTTTTTTGTCCCAATCCAGAGTGTCCCTTTATAGAGAGCTGGATTTCTCCACATTAAAAACCTACCTTGTGTTAAGCTCTGCCTCGATAGAATATGTGAATAGCGGTAGCGATAGATATGGTAAACGAGTTGGAGAAAGATTGAATGAAAGAGATGGAAAGAAAAATAGAGAGAAAAAGAAATAGACATGCTGAAAGTAACGTCTAGATGACGCATGCATAAGAATAGGGAGATGGATAAATAAATGAATAGAGAGGGGCGTGCGAAGTATGCAGAGACGATATTGACATAAAAACGTTGTTTGGTACAAGACTAATGAAACGGACCGTAAAAAATATATCTCACAGAAATGTTATGTTTTTTTTTTAAATGTGAAAAAATAAAAATTATAAAATTAAAACATAGTTATTGGAATATAATATGAACTGACTTATATTTGCTCTGCTATCACTAATTGACAATCATCGAGCTGAATCTTTTATGGAGACTGCAAAGGGCACTGATAGTATATGCTAATACATACATTGTGATTAATAATTATATATATATATATATATATATATGTGTGTGTGTGTGTGTGTGTGTGTTTGTGTGTGTGTGTAGCAAGCAATGGGGGGAGGTAAAGATTGATGAAAAAATGGATAGAGAGAGAGCGATGATGAAGAGATAAAGATGGGCGTAATATGAATTGAGAGAGCGAAAGAGATGAAGAGATTAAGATGAAAAAAGAAATGGATAGCGAGAGAGATAGAGATGAAGAGAGAAATAGATAGATAGTTTGAGAGATAGGGAGAAGGGGTATAAAGATGGAGAGAATGAGTGGAGAGAGGTAGGTGAAAAGAAAGGGAGAAAGGTATGCATATCTTCTAATCTGCTTTTCGGGGTTCTCTTTTTTTTTGGTGTGTTCTACCAAATCAGTGAAAAAAAGTGGTGCAAAAGAGAGAGTATATATATAGAGAGAGATAAGGTGTGGGAGGATGGGTTAGAAGTAAGAGGGAGAAGGGGGAGGGGTAAGAGAGAGAATGGGAAGGGGTAAGAGAGAGAAGGGGAAAAGGGTAAGAGAGAGAAGGGGAAGGAATAAGAGGGAAAGGGGGTACGGTAGTGGAAGGTTTAAAGGACAGAAGTATAAGGGGTAAATAAGAGAGAGAGAGAGAGGGAGAAAGAGAATGGTAAGAGAGTAAAGGAGAAGAAAGTGTTGTTTCTTCCTCTTCTTCTTAACAAGTGACGACAGGGTGGAGCCAGTTTTAACAATATAATTACTCTTTTCCATTTACAGGGAGCAATACTACGCGATGCATTTGTGCATCTGTATTTTCGAGATATAAAAGAACTGAGTCTTTATCTACCTAATCGATCGATCTATTGATCGATCTACAATGCCTCTACTTATTTGTTTACTTACCTCACTTGTTTATTAAGTTATCACTCACACACACACGCGCGTTTAGCGTGTGCATTCCTCTCTAAATGTGCATCTGGTAAAATATCATTTACACTAATAATAAAAATTATATAATGTGCATGTATGAATATATATATATATATATATATATATATATATATATATATATATATATATATATATATATATATATTGGTTTCAGTATTAACTTTAACAGTGCTTAATACAAGTGTAGCACTTTGTAGTCTAGGATTGTTACATGCTTTCTACCTATAAATGTTCTTTCACTTGAATTTTGTTTTATAACTTTGTTCAGCATAAACAAGGCAAGTTGCAACTGTAGATGTAAGGGGCCACTAAAACGTAGGCTGAACGTTTTGGGGGTCATTATAAATTGGGAGCTCTGAAGCGAGATGCTTGTTCACGTTAGTTTTACATTTCTGTATGTCGGTACTGTCGGGGAAACAGTGATCAGCGAGGGAGCCACAAAGTCTGGCAGCACGTGGAAAGAAGCTGTTGAAGTACAAGACTCTCCGATATCTTGAGACTTCCGCAGTGAATGGGTGTGAGTTTGCGGAATGTCGAGTAGGTCGAGTGTATTTACGTCGAGTGGGCATCAGAGCAGCAAGTTCATCGGAGCACAAGCCATTATTGTACTTGTAAAAAATGTATAAGAATGCTAGATGCTGGAGCTTGGTTGATAGTGAATGACCCATTAGATTAACGACACTTTTTTGGACAATATTCAAGAGGGAGAGACCAGTTGATGCTGCACCAACCCAGATGTAGCAACAATAATATATACATAGGTGGGTAGTGGTTTTGTAGAGATATAGGATACTGTCAGGTGTGAGAAGATTTCAAGATCGGTAGAAGGAAGCCCACTTTCTTTGCAGTAGCTTTGGCAATGTATTCTATGTATTTTTGTTCTAATTCATATAACCTGTGAATGTTTGGCCGAGGAATTTGAATGTATGACGCTCAGATAAGGTGTTATTTACCATGGCAATCGGTGGTTGAATAGGTGTATTGTAGTTGTTGAAGGACAGAAGCTTTGTCTTATCATCCATTTATGACCTCATTCCACTACAGACTGGAGGTCACTTTCTAAGGATTAACCCATTGCCTCGGATATGTGCGCATCCGTTTTTCACACATAGCGAGAGTAGAGCGTGGTGTTGCCAGCAAATATACCTATCTCAGACATAGTGAAAATCAGAGTCAATAATGGTCCAATGATCACTCCTTGGAGTACACTTGCATTCATGTCATGTTGCTTGGATGAACGGCCATCAATGACAACCTGGATCTGTCTTTTGATTAGGAGTGCTCTAATTATATTAAATATTCGTCCAGTAATACCATATGCATTAACTTTTATGAAAATACCTTTATTTGATACCTTGAGAAAGGCTTTGGATACATAAAGCGCTTCCGCCCTAGCTTCACTTGCCTTGCCCAGTGTATGGTATATGCGTTCGGAGATGGACGTTAAGATATCAACAGTAGACCGTGCTTGCCTAAATCCATACTGATGGTCAGAAAGAAATTAAGCATTAACGGGGTGCGGAACTGTCGCTAGATTGATTAAGGATTCAAATATATTAGCGAAGAGCGGGAGTAGACTGATGAGGCGATAATTCGTAGGGTCAGTTCTATATCCAAAATTCTTGAAGACTGGCACCACTGAGGCAATTTTTCAGCGATCAGGGAAGCAAGATTCGCCAAGGAATTTGTTGTAGAGTTAGGAGAGGCCAGTGGCCGGTTTAGAAGAGCATTTCCTTATTACTATTACTGGTATCAGATCATGCCCACATGCTTTGGGGAGTTACGATTTATTTATGATGTCCCGGATACCTTAGAGTTTCGGCCCCTGCACTACTAGTCGGAAACAGCAGCTTTCTAACCTGTACAATTAACCTGTCGAAACAAGAACACCCCAGAGAAGTAATGTAAGATTTTTGAGGAAAAAATTCACCGAAGTTGCCCAGATAGAGAGAAAGAGATACGTCGTTCATTGTCCTAGTTAGAAAATAAGGAAAACGCTGGGTGTCTTTTAGATGTCCCTGTGCCAGTACTTCTGCGCCTGGCTAATAGATAAAGATGGAGTGCAAAGGCTGTGCGATAGGCAGACCCCATCTGCTCTTTAAGAAATTTTAGGTTTGCAACTCAGATATTTTATTCGCTACTCCAGCACTAGGAACGTTGTCGATCAGGAATAAGGGGGCCTCTCTTCCCTAACGCTTTGCTGCCAAGGCATGAGTAGTCAGTAGCACAGTTTTTATATCGGAGTTTTTCTTTTCCATCACACCGAGAGAGGTAACACTGCTCCCGTGTACTAGTTAGGTATTTCAGAGGCCTCGCAGGTATTAAAAAGGGTTATATACATAAATATATATAAAAGGAGATTGTAGTTTGCTTGAAGCATTGCTGGTAAATGTAAGTGTAAATTAGTCGTCCAAGGCTATAGCAATGCGATGTGGTTGCCGTGAGATGGAAAAGTGAAAAGAAATAAACACAGGGAGAAAGGGAAACTCAAAACGATTTATTAATAATTTCACGAAAACTGATTAAATACCAAATAGTATTTTTTTTTGGTAAGTAACAGATCGGCAAAGGGTAATCTTAAATTTTCGAAAGAACAACTTTCATTATCAGAAGACAACAATAGAAGACCGAGAGGGTCGGAAAAACGGGAAGAAAAACCGGTGTCAGATCATCGTAATCCAGGGGAACAATTGGCAGTAGGAACGCAGAAAACGTCAAAATTCCATTAAGCAATCATATAACTAAGGTTAAAACATTATAAACATTAGTTTAGTAATATACCAATTTTTAAAGTTTTATTATGTTTCATTTTACATGACTCATCAATCTTTATTTATTTATTTATTTATTTATTTTTATTTTTTTTTCCTTTATTCTCTTCAAATCTAAATTTAAATTTACTGTCAAAGGGAGATAACTTATTCTAAATAATATATTCAGACTTTAGAAATGAGATTGGAAACTTGAGAAGGAATTTGAGTTGTGAAGTGGATTAGGAACGCAGAAAACGTCAAAATTCCATTAAGCAATCATATAACTAAGGTTAAAACATTATAAACATTAGTTTAGTAATATACCAATTTTTACATGACTCATCAATCTTTATTTATTTATTTATTTATTTATTTTTCTTCTCTTCAAATCTAAATCTAGATTTACTGTCAAAGGGAGATAACTTATTCTAAATAATATATTCAGACTTTAGAAATGAGATTGGAAACTTGAGAAGGAATTTGAGTTGTGAAGTGGATAAAAGCCAAGGATGGGACCTTTTTTTTTTTTTTTTTTTCTCTTTTGATTAGCAGGGGAAGGGGGGGAATAAGAAGAGATTATGGGAAGGGGGAGGATTATAAAAAAAAAAATAAAAAAAAAATTAAGTTGTGGGTGGGAGTGTGAGGAGGTGGGAGTGTGAGGATGTAAGAATCAGAGGATGAAGGGAGATGACAACTCGAATCTGTTATTCAAGGCAGGGCGAATATATATATATATATATATATATATATATATATATATATATATATATATATACTAAATGGGTGACCATTTAAAAATACCAGGTGCTGTATGTGCTCTCTGCTTATCTCGGCATTGTTTCCAGTCGTCCTGTATTACTACTTGCCATTGGAATCAAGCAATGCCGACTCAGGAGAGCGGTTGTTCGGAATTGCGCAACCTTTGCAATTACAAATTCATGCGCGGGCAACCCCTGGTGGGGCACTCATACGTCGAAATGGACGGGAGAGTCCATCATATATATATATATATATATATATATATATATATATATATATATAGTCATCCACATACAGCCTGTTTCGCTGTTTCACAGCTCATCAGTGCGGCTAGACCAGTTATATATATATATATATATATCTTTTTTGTTCAATTTTACTTTAGTCAGAATTCTCAGAAATCAAGGGGCCTCTTTCCTGTGGTTAACACTTGATCTTTATATAAGATACATAGATATTCGAATATTATGTTAACATTCTCTTTTTATTTCTTAAACATTGAGTTAGTAAAGAATTTCAGAACATTAATTTTCTTCTATCCAATTGACTAGTTAACTATGGTATAGTCTATGTTTTCTTATTGTATCTTAGTCTTACCGGATTCAAGGACACAAATCCATCTAGTCTGGTAGAGTATCCAGCTACGTGGTGTTAATTGAAGTAACATTACTAGGAGATGGTGCACTATTCCTTTTATGAGCAAGTTATAGCTGTGCTAAGGGGTCTTAACTGTGATGTGAATACTATGTTATTTTGAATATTTGGTCAGAGTTTACTTGTAGGGGTAAGTATCTGCATGTCAGGTTGTCCTGACAAACCTTTTACAGAGAGACCGAAGACACTCGACGATGGTGTCTAGTAGGTAATTGAAACTCCACAGTAGGTAATTAAACTCATATATATATATACATATATATATATATATATACATGCGTGTGCGTGTGTGATCGATTGATTCTTGCTATGATGTACATGCATTTAGTGACCTCCCTCAATGCAGTGACAGTTCAGCAGGTTGATAGACATTTGGGCATTTGACAGACATATTTTGACAGAAAAACAGACATATATGCAAACGATCTAATTGATATATAGTTATATACATGCTATCAGACAAATAGATTAAAACATACGTATTAACACAGGCAGACATGTACACCTATACATAGAAAGACATATATATGTAGACTCGGGAATATAGACAGGTATATGTGAATAAAGGACTTATACATTTCGATATTAATTCATTCTGACATATACTAAGAAATTAAGACAATTTAGAACAGACACTCAGATCGTTTAGACAGTTGAGTCAAAAGATAGGCAACGCTTGCAGATAGCTCTGGTTTAGCACATAAGTAAATAAAATTAAAAGCAAATGTCCATGAATACAAATACAAAAAATAAACAGATAAACAAATAACCTTTTTAATAAATAATTTTAAGTTGTAATTAAAAAAAAAAAACAACAAATAATCAATATATACAGCCACTGGTAAACACGGAACTTATCACATAAAGGGACAATTAGAAAAAAACACCGTCCATTCACAGAGGGAGTATATCGTCGTTTCCCTCGTTTTTGTTATTCTATCCAAATTTGTCTACGTTTGTTAAGGTGCTAGTAGATTGAAGCGGGACCAAAGGACTTTTCTAACACAGAAAAGATTTGTACATTACAAGGAAACATGATTAACCTACACAAACTGTAATGTATATTTTTTTATTAATGATTTTTTTAAAAATAGACATCGCTCCAGACAATGCATGAAGTTACTTGATGTAAGTAGCTAACAAAAACAAATATGGTTATCGCAAAGACAGGAGAGGCCTATTGGCATTTTTGTTGTAAAATACCAAATCTATAGGTAGGAGGAAAACAGTCAGCAGGAAGAGAGTTCCACAAGCGTTCGGCTCATGCAAGGAAGCTACTTAAATAGAAAGCTGTATTACAATTAGGTATCAACACAACGAATTGATGGCGACCACTAGACCAACAAGTCGAACGAGCTGGAACAACACATAGGGAATAGATTATATAATTCTAGAGGACACGTGCCATAATATTATATAGAAACTACTGAGACTGGCAACATCACGTCTGTGAGAGAGATGGTGCAGAGAAGAAAAGGAGTAAGGCTAATCAAATTACAAATACGTTTCTGCACCTTATCAAGAACCCCGTAAATGGGGCAGAGATTCACCATCCCAAATATGACTATAATGTCTTATTGTAGAGATAGGGAATAGCATCAGGTGTGAGAAAGTGTTTGGAGCGATAGAGAGACCTGACTGTATGAGAAGCAGAAAGAGCAATGCATCTAATGTATGAACTGCAATAACGATTGGATGAAAGAGAAAGACCAAGAAGTTTCAGAGTCGATTTCTCCTCATAAGCAGAGCCATCCATGAGAATCTCAGAAAGAAAAGGGGCACACCTACGCTTGAAAGAAACGAGCTGAGTCTTAACTAGATTAAATAAAACAAGCCATTTCGTACCCCAATCCACAACTGAACCCAGATCAATTTCTAGATCAACTGCATATTTCGACTAATCCGGGGGAGATTGGAGAGAAGCAACACCAGAATAAAGAGTGATATCATCAGCATAGATGTTAATATTCTGAACAATATTCTCTGGAAGATAATTTATATAGAGAAGAAACAGTGTTGGGTCTGGAATAGAGCCATGAGTTACACCACCATTGATAGGCAAAGAGAATCAAGACACAATATCCAAAGTTACTCACAAGCTTCTGTCAAAAATAAAAGACCTGATAATACGATAACCCTGAAAGTTTGTGTAGGAGACCAGAATTCCACACTGTAAAACGCCTTCGAAATGTCAAGCGCTATGGCTCTTCCCTCTCCTGAATTATCCATAAACCAACAGATCCGCTTAGTTACAACAGTAAAAAGATCAGCAGTTGAACGAACACCACGAAAACCATACTGAACATCACTAAAGAGTCCCAGACTATCCAGAAAATTAACAAGCTTGCCATTGAGAAACCTTTTAAAAACCTCGCTAATAACGGAGGAGACTAACCGGACGATACTTAGTTGTGTCAGACCGATCACCAGCATTTTTAGATATAGAGACAACAGATGGCCTTCTTTCAACAAGAATGGAAACATGACTTTGACAAACAGAGATTGGATAATTTAGAGAGGATAGAAGAAGGTTCAGAAGCACAATGCTTAATAACGACAATAGGAATTTATTGAAGCAGGACCAAAAATCAGCAAAAACCCGAGCAACTATCTTTGGAGTGATGATAACAGAATCAAGAGACTGATCAGTTTTATAAGGAAACTCAGGCAGAACAGTACCAGAATCAGCAAGAGAAGAATTGTCAGAAAAAAGACTATCAAAGAGATCAGCCTTACTCTTAGAAGATGAAATAATCTTAAGACTATTAAAAAGAGGAGGAATAGCAGAGTTGGCACTATTAATAATACTATTTTAGATTCTCCAAAAATCACAAGAACGAACCCTTTGAGATGAGATAGAGTCACACTCCTTTAAGAATAGCTAGACTTAGCCTCAGAGATTTCTCTCTTGCAGGCATTGCTAGCTCTTCTGTATGATTATCTAGAATTTACAGAACCATCCTGACGATACTGATTAAAGAAATGGTTACGGTGAGCAATGGTAGAACACAAAGAGATGAACACCATGGGGGAGAATTATGTTTCGTTTGAAACTTACGATGAGGAATAAAGGTGTCAATTCGAACAAAAAGCCAGTCAGTAACCTCCCTATCATCAGTATTCGGAGATATACCAAAGATAGAATTCCATGGAACGTCATATAGGAAGCTGCGGAGCCCATCCCAATCAGTCTTCTTGTAGTTGAACGTCTTCCCATAAAAGGGACGATCAATAGAAGACTTAACCGAACTATTAACCTCAATATCAACAACCGCATGATCAGAAGAACCCAATGGGGGAGAAGAAGACATATAACATGAGGCAGGAACAGAAGTGATAAAAAGATCAAGTAAAGATGGTTAATGAACATCATTATCATGAAAACATGTAGAGAAGGTGACAATTTGGGACAGGTCATGAGACAAAGAACAGTTAAGACAGATTTCACCAGCTAGATATGTGCGGTTAGAGTAAGGGTGCCAGTCAGAATGATGAGCATTGAAGTCACTAAAACGAAGATGGAGCTTGACGGATGAATTTGAAATGCATCATCAAAACTGCTGGATATAGCAGAAATAACTGAGCAGTCATTGTCAGAAGAGGAACGCTATAAAAAGAACAGATAGGAAGTGGAACGCAGACAAGACAACATCAGACAGATAAAAGGACACCCATGAGTTTCAAAGTTAGGGACACGTACAATGACGAGATCTTTGCAAAGAAAAAGAGAAAAACTATGAAAATACGTTGGAAAGTCTACATGGACAAGAGGCAAATAACAAACCACATTTAGATAGTTGCTATAAATAGAAGCATCCAGATTAGTCTCACAAATCGCAAGGATGTGAGGAGATTTGCCCAGGAGAAAGGGCTGAAAATCAGGAAAGTTTTACCTGAGACCTCTGATGAAGAAAATAGTAAGGTTTTGGTTGTGTGGATTTGTAGAAGACATACTAATCAAAAAGGAGAGAAAGACAATCCAAGCCTGAAAGAGATACAAACATTAGCATTCAATCCCCTGGACTCCAAACAGGCTAGCTAATAAAGAAAAAAAAACAGAAGCCCTAAAGAGCTCTATAGGGAGGGAATGGGGTACTAAGCTGTCTGACAGAAAAGTCTACCCATCGACTGGTTACGTGGCTAAGCAGACACCAGTGTTTTTTTATCGTGACACCATCACGCTTAGACAAAGTCTAAAAATGGCATTCTTCCCAAGAGGTAATACATATTTAGTTTTTTATAAGGAATATATACTTTTAAAGCGCATACTCCCTATAGTATCTGAAACATTTCCTATTACAAGCTCGATGAAATGTTGTTACAATATTCAAAGTATATGCACTTTATTTTTGCATTTTGATGACCATATGAAAGTCAATCGACAACCATGATTTCGATTTTTCTTTCAAATTCTTGATTTCCGTATTTAGATGTGTATTTATTATTATTCT
This sequence comes from Sepiola atlantica, assembly GCA_963556195.1. Classification (NCBI taxonomy): domain Eukaryota; kingdom Metazoa; phylum Mollusca; class Cephalopoda; order Sepiida; family Sepiolidae; genus Sepiola; species Sepiola atlantica. The sequence continues at coordinate 26,812,489 of OY744546.1, read as the reverse complement.
TACACACAAAAAGATTGTTTTCCAAAATGTAATATTCCTTTTTCTTACACTTGTTTTATGGCAGGAAAATATGAAGTTTTAGTCTGTTCTCATCAGAGAAGAGTTGCTATAATCGAGTTGTGAAAAAACATCAAAATAAGAGAAAACACAGGAGAAAAAATACAGTGAAATTCTATAATGAGTCCTTATAAAAGTTTGGTAGGCTGAAGTATATTAAAGCACAACTCACGTGTAGAATAGTGACAAATTAACGAAACTTCCCCCCAAAACACATTAGGAATTCGAATCAGCCCCTACAAACGTTAGTATTAACTTAATCCTTACAAATCTAGTCTGTATAAACCCAGTATTTCAATCAAAAACCTCAAGTAACGAAATAACAAAATAAAACTTAACATTAATTTGTAAAATTCTGAGTAATTATTAATTATTATTAATTATTAATCTAAAGTTGAGTCCTTATTAAAGATTCTTTAAAAGCAAATAAAATTAATACGAAACAGCGGTTAATAATTAAGTAAATTAATTCGGCAGTAAATGGATGCGAGCCTGCAATACACAAATATCAGAAACTCAGTGTTTTTAAACAAGGCTTTCATATTTTTATTTTTTATTTTTAAAAGAATGGGGAAAAATCAGCTTGTTAATTATATTGATAAAATTCCAGAGTTGAACGGGATAATTGTCAGGGTAATCTGTTATAAATTGAAAGCATAATGCATTGTCTGAGTTGTTTCTCTTAGCACACATATAACAGAAAGACGTACTCGCCAATATTTTTTTAATTTCCTCCTGCGTATATAACTTCCTTCGTTTACAAAACTTTCTCTCTACTCGAATTATAGACACAAACGTGAATACTGAAAAACTATATATAGTAATAGTAATATATTTTATCAACACTTTTCTCTTTCATTTCTAAAGTTTTTGATACTTTTAACATTCGCTGTCTAACCACCTACCTTTCATCGGGCGTAATTTTTTGTATTTTTTTTTTATTTGTGTTTTTTTTTTCTTGTGGTCATCATACATTACTTTTGAACTCACTGCAGTCCAGTCCTATCATACTGAAAGAAAAAAAAGCACAATAATGACTTACACTTGAAAGTAATTAGCAAGAAAGACAACCCCGCCGTCTGAAATAGATTCGGAAATAACCCCTTACTCTAAATAAAAAGTCAACCGGTGTTTTTTTTTCTTAAGGTCATCTGAAATGATAATAATCTATATATGAAAAATTAAATTTTCCGTGAGAAAATTAAATTTTCCGTGAGAACAATGGCGAAGCATATTTTTTCCGTCATTGTTGACATAGGATCTACATTTGTATCTTAATGATTATTAAATTTCAGTTCTGCAATCCTAAGTAGGTGCTGTCAAACAGAAAACTATATTTTATCATAAATATAAATGTGACGCAATTACCACACCTTCATTGTTTGCAATCGGACCCACAACGGCCAAGCCCATCTGATTATCAAAAAAAGTACATACATTCATACGCGTGAGGTTACACCCACCAAACTTTTGGTAAACAAACACGTCAGGTCGACACCTTCAGATAATTTGTAAACAAATACGTTCGTGTTGGGCTTTTATCTCATAATTAGCTCTATACACTTGATATTAGCCCCATCTTTATATAGTAGTAACATCTTGAATATACACCTTATTGTATCAATGCAATAATTTCCAACTATTTTCTTCCATAGTTATCTAAAACATTTTCTGTGACACGTTAAACATTGTTTTTTACGTTTTTATTTAATTTCTTTTTTTTCCTCCGCTGGCAATAATCTTAATGGTTTTTGGCTCAGTTATTTAAGCGCTTCTTTTGAACGGCCATTTTATGAAAAGCACGTTCAATTAATCACTTTATTCAGTAATTAAATAGAATTGATTTTCTAAATCGAATCAGGCAAAACGTAGAAATCGAATGAATTTAAGAAATTTAAAACAAATTAATCGTGAGAAGCTTGTCATTTTGCCTGAAAAAAAAAAAACATTTGTGCGAGGTTGTTTTTCAATTACTTTAATTATTGTTGGAGTTTAATAGAGTGATCTCCCTTTATAAGTAAAACTAGATTTAATTTAAGGGAACACATACATCATTTATACTAAACTGTGAATATAATGTGTTTAATAGTTTCTTAAGTGCTTTTGTACAAGAGTTAAAACTTATTTTATACATATAAATATATTTTTGTTTAATTAATGGTTTATGCTAAAGGAGTAAAAAGGGGATAAAACCACTTCGTGACAATTCAAATAGTCCCTGAATTTTCATTTCTCTTTGAGCATATCCAGTAGATTTAACATATTTTCTGGAATCAAAATAATGTAATAGATTTTGACGAACATTAGAATAAGCATTGTAAACATAAGGTTTAGTAGCATCGTATCTTGATTTTTATCAATAATTAAAAACAGCCCGGTTAACTGAATTACTTTTGCCCGTTCTAAAACGGGTATTCATATATGTGCGTGTGTCTGTGTGTGTGTTACAGAAGATCAGAACAACATCGGTATATGCATATATATATATATATATATATATATATATATATATATATATATATATGCATATGTATACATATATGTATGCATATATATATACATCTATATATATGCATATATATATACATTAATATATATATATATATATATATATATATATATATATATATATATATAATCAAGTGAAACATCCACAGGGTAGTAATCCAAAGACTTTCAACCGGGTTTATAAAAAGTGCTCAAAATCAAATAGAGCTTTTATATATTATTATTTTATTTACACAGACATGTACAAAATCTGCGACACTGGAATGTCGAAGAATCCGATTTTTACCTTAGATCAGATTTGGAAAGAACCTTTTTTCCAAATATGATCTAAGATTAAGATCGGATTCTAACTACTCCTGATGAGATCTCAGTTTATAATAGCTGTTGATCGATAACATCGACATGCCATTTTAGCAGATTTTGTAAATAAAAATAATCATATATATATATATATATATATATATATATATATATATATATATATATATTATTATATATATATATATATATATATATATATATATATGATAAGGATAGGTAGTTTATATATAATTAAACCGGCGGCACCGATTTAAGTTTGTATTTCGTAGAGTTGGATATTCTGTGTAGCCATGTAGCTGTCTTATTATTAATTGTATATTTAAGTTATATTAATTATTAAGTTTAAAAGTGGTTATTCTATACTTATTTTATTTCTTCATCACACGCTATCCAACGTCGGATGGCTGATATGGGTATGCGAAAATTATCACCGGTAAATAAACAAACTGGAATCGACCAGCTTAAATGGTTTTAATTATGAAAAATTGATCTGTTTGTTAATCTAGGAAAGACATCTGGGAATGGGTATCGTATGCTAATGTAGGTAGTTTATTTGGAAATTTGGGTATCTATTATGAAATATGTAAAATATAAACAAATATAAAAATGAAAATAGCAATAACAAAAAATTAAAAATGAAATTTATTAATCAAAACCAACACCCAAAGTAAAACTAACAATACACCACGGTAAACTGAAAAATGGGTATCTAATGTTAATTTAGGTAGGTAATTAGGAATTAGGATATTTAGTGTAAATCTAGGCAACTCAAGTATGGGTATCTTATATTTATATTTATATACACAAATCTGATGGCTGGTTGAGGGTGATTCATATCGGCTGGGAAATTACAGGCGTGCCATTTTGGGATGGAGAATGCTGTATGATGCTCTTTTGTGTCGGTATTTTTTTCGAAGTGATTGATTTAGTGTTATCTGGTGTATCTGGTTTGGTTTAGATTTACTGACACCCCTGACGAATATTTTCTGCAAATCTTATTATGTCATATATATTCCCTCCTCCGTTAACACCTTTCGTAATAGAAATATTTAACTTGACCTACGAAGTGAAATAAAGTGGGCGATCATAGTCAAGGGCGACTCGAAGGCTCCCTTTAAATTAGCTACTACATTTCACCTCTACTTACGCTTGATTTTCACGTTATAATGCTGAGTGTTTAGCAAAATTGTTTTTTAAATCTCGAAATAAAATTCTAATTTATTTTTTAAGACTTGAAACTTTAATGCAATGCCTTAATCGTTGAACGCCATGTTGGATTTTAAAAAATTCTCTTTCGCGCTTGACATCTTAAAAAAAATACGTTTTAAAAAAAGTTACCAATGATTTCCATATGAATGAATAATCCTATGAACCTTAGTCTGCTTTCTCTTATGACAGATAGACGCATGCGCATTAAGCGTTTCGAGCAGTTCCGGTCCTCATTTATAGTGGGTTTTTCTCCCACTATAAATGACATCACCAGAAAAAGTCGACTCAGTTGAAAAGTCTGTGTTATTACAATGGTCGTGCCACAGTGTACCTGTGCGCTGGCTTATTCTTCTCACCTTCCTGTCTTTTTCCACATCTTTCTATATTGAGAGAGGAGTTAATACTCGGTATCAGCTTTTATTATTTTATGTAGCCAATAGTGAAAGCGCTGAATTGTGGCCCATACCAGCATTTTAGTTTGTTAACATTTTTATTTTAAACTAGCTGTAATTGCCCTGCGTTGCCCGGATGAAGACATATTGACGACTGGAGACTTAGAAGAAATAAAGCAAAATATAAGCATCTTCATAATTTTTTGATAAATAGAATTTTTAACCATTAATTTCTGTTTTTTCCTTATTTGATTTTTGATTTTTATGAATAGTCTACCAATAGTAAATAAAATAAATCAATATATACATATATATTGATTTATTTTTATGTATCATTAGTCGGGTATTCAAAGTTACGTATAGGCGAGAAACACAGGCATATATTTTCGCTTATTTTATAAATTCGCTTATTTTAATAAACTAATTATCGATATTTGGTCGCCATATATACACGTCGATATTATGTACAGCCAAACTAAATTTGTTCTAAAATTTACCATATTAAAAAAAAACTTTATTTTTTTGTTTTGTGGGTGTTGTAGTGTTACTGCACCGACGATTCACCGGTGAGGGGACGAGTTACGGCCCCTGGCGATGACTCAGTTAGAATGTATTTTGACCGCCAATAAACCTTGTATTTATCCTATACGTCTCTCTGTCTTACTACAAATTTAACCCAGCCAATAACCTTACATGGTGTCAGATAAAGGATACAATTTGTGGAGACCGAAAAAAACAAAGTAAAAGATCGGATATCGTAGTAAGAAAAACAAAGGATTTCTAAGAGAAAGAAAATTCTACTATCGATAAACAAACGCCTTACGGAAAACGGTCCCACAAAAACAAAAAAAAGTAAGAAAAGAGAGAACAGTGAATACAGAAATTTGTTTTTCTCATGTATATCGTATACTTTTGAAAAATGTCTCACACGGACATAAAGCAATATTCTGCTAATATACCACCCCCCGAACGAATGACTCTCGTTGGAAATGTTGCTAATAACTGGCGAAAATTTAAACGAAATTTTCTCAATTATTCGATTGCTAGTAGATTGTCTAAAGAAGCAGATACTTCATATCAGACATCGGTATTTTTAGCAACTATCGGGGAGGATAGTTACGATATATATGAAGGGTTGAAGTTTAACTCTGAGGAAGAAAAGACGGACCTAGAGAAGGTGATGAAGAAGTTTGAGGATGTTTTCGTGGGCGAAACACATGAAGCTTACGAATCCTATGCATTCCATCTTCGCAAGCAAGAAGTATCGGAAGGTATCGAGACCTATATAGCTGCTCTTCGACAACTTGTAAAGAACTGCAATTTCGGACAGCTACAGGATAGGCTTATTCGAGACCAAGTCGTTGTCGGAGTTCGAAGCGATACCGTCAGAGAAAAGTTACTGTCTGATAAACAGCTTACTCTAGACAAGTGCCTACAAATAGGTAGAGCCTACGAAACTTCGAAACAACAGACGCAGACCATTTCCTCCGGTGCCGATGCAGCGGATCCTCAAATCAACCGGGTTACAAAGCGAACCTACAAGACAAACTTCACCAAACAACCACATCCGAAATCGAAAATGCCTAGCAAATGCACACGCTGCGGGAAATTTCCATTCCACAATAGAAATGACTGCCCAGCAAAAGATGCACGCTGCAGAATTTGTTCGCAGAAAGGGCATTATGCAAAATTTTGCAGAACCGATAAAGTGAAGATTAGAGAAATAAGAGAGGAAGAAGAAAATCATTTTTTAGGTTCTGTCACTCTCGAAAATATAAGTACAATTACCACTGAGGATAATACAAATTGGCAGGCTAAAATCAAGGTCACCACTAAGACCTGTACCAAAATTATAAATTTTAGGCTGGATACAGGTGCAGATGTGACCGTAATCCCTGACCGGTTCTTCAGGAAAAATTCCCCACTCATCCAACCCACAAACAAAAGACTGTACGGATCAAGTCATCATGAGATAAACCTCATAGGATGTGTGAAGGCCAAACTGGCCACGGAAAAAGTAAGCTCGCAACAAGACCTTTATGTTATAGAGAGTCTGCAAGAACCTCTACTGGGAGGACCAGCAATTAAAGCCCTCAACCTGTTGAAAGCAGTTCATAGAGTGACAAGCGAAGGGCACCAGTATAAGAAAGAGTTCCCAGAACTGTTCACAGGACTAGGGATACTGGAACATGTGTACCAGATACGTTTGGAGGCAGGAGCTCAGCCTTTTTCCATTGCTACCACTAGAAGATTGCCGTTGCCTATGAAACAGAAGGTTCGGGAATAACTGAAACGTCTGGAGAACGAAGACATAATCCGTCCAGTCAAATCACCAACTGATTGGTGTGCCCCAATAGTCGCCATCAAAAAAGCTAACGGTAAAGTTAGGTTATGCGTCGACTTTACCAAGCTAAACGAGAGTGTGAAACGGAAAAAAATTCCTTCACCCACCACAGACCAATTACTGGCCGAGCTCGATGGAGCCACAGTGTTTAGCAAGCTCGACTGCAACAACGGTTTCTACTAAATCGTCCTACACGAAATATCGCAGGTCCTTACCACATTTATAACACCTTATGGGAGGTACTGTTTCAAACGACTTCCATTCGGGATAAGTTCTGGGCCAGAAATCTTTCATAGGGAGATGACACACATTTTGTCCGAAATACCAAGAGTCATCTGTGATATAGATGACTTCCTAATAAGTGGAAGAAACCAGCAGGTGCACGACCAGCGACTAAAAGCAGTACTGCAGAAAATGAAGGCTACAGGAGCTACATTCAACAATAAATGTGTATTTTCTGTCAGAAACATAAAGTTTCTGGGTCACATTATATCAAAAGAGGGAATACAAATAGATCCCGAAAAAGTAGCAGCAATTATGGACTTGCCCAGACCTGAGAATGTGTCCGAATTACAACGCTTACTGGGCATGGCAAACCAGGTCGGAAAATTTGCTAGGAATCTAGCCGAAACCACCAAACCACTTCGAGAGCTTCTTAGGAAAGAGTCAGAATGGATCTGGGATGAGCCTCAGAAAGTAGCAATCCAGACCCTGAAGAAGCAACTGAGTTCTGCACCAGTACTGACTCATTACAATTCCAACAAGCCGACAAGAGTATCAGCAGATTCATCTAGCTATGGCCTAGGCGGTGTACTACTGCAGAAGCAAGAACATGACTGGAGACCGGTATTTTATGCTTCACGATTTCTGACAGAAACAGAGCAGAGATATGCACAGGTTGAGAAGGAGGCACTAGCAGTCACTTGGTGTTGTGAAAAATTTGCGGACTACTTGGCCGGAATGCCAAAATTCACAGTTGAAACAGACCACAAACCACTGTTGGCACTGTTGAAGTCGAAGCGACTCGACGAATTGACACCAAGAATTCAACGTTTCCGCATGAGGTTAATGAGATTCTCCTATGAGATCATATACACAGCGGGAAAATACCTCACAACAGCAGACGCTTTGTCCCGAGCACCTGGGAGTAGTCCCGTTATACAGGATATCCAGCAGGGAACAGAGACCGACTCATTTATCCGCTCAGTCATAGGAAATATCTCGGCGAGCGATAAACGATTGGAGGATAGTCGACTAAAACAAAATACTGACCAGGTCTGCAGTCAGGTGATCAAATATTATGAGATGGACCACTGGCCCGAAAGAGCAAGGTGGGACCCTGGACTAAAACAGTACTGGTTTGTCAACAAGGACCTAACAGTTTACCAGGGACTTCTAATGTACCAGAGCCGACTTGTTATTCCTAATGTACTTCAAAAAGACATACTAGAGCGTCTACATGAGGGACACCAAGGTATTGTCAAATGCCGAGCACTAGCTCGCGAAAGTGTGTGGTGGCCTGACCTCTCTAAACAAATTGCAGACAAAGTTTGGAAATGTGGTATCTGTGGAAAAGAACGAAAATATCCACCAGAACCACTACAACCCACCAAATTACCTGCATATCCATGGCAGAAGATATGAATGGATCTGTTCGAATTCATGGGACACCGATATCTTCTGATTGTCGATTATTTTTCCAGGTGGATTGAAATAGCCCATTTACGAACAACCACCTCAGCCAGCGTAATAGAGCATTGCAAATCAATATTCGCTAGGCATGGGATCCCAGAGACAATCCTATCTGACAACGGTCCCCAATTCAGTTCTAGTGAATTCAGGAACTTTTCAAATGTTTTTGACTTCCTGCACCTCACAAGTAGCCCCCATCATCCGCAAGGAAACGGAGAAGCTGAACGTGCAGTCCAGACAATAAAAAAACTTATTGAAGAAAGCAAGTGACCCATACATAGCACTGCTAAATTATCGCAGCACTCCTCTGCACCACGGCAAGAGTCCTGCAGAGCTGTTAATGAATAGAAAACTAAGAACACGGATCCCTACCATTCCTCAAAGAAATTCATTTATCAGCAAAAAATCGAGGAACATAGAAGGGCAGACACCCGGCTCAAAGCCAGACAAAAGAAAAAATTATGACAAACGTCATCGGGCTGAAGATCGTCCTGCCTTTGAAAAAGGACAACCAGTCTGGGTCAAGATACCTAAGACCAGTACAGCTGTAGTAAGTAAAACTCTGTCACCAAGGTCAGTCCTAGTTAAGACAGATTCAGGACTACACCGACGCAACAAAAGTAATCTGCGCCTAAGGAATGGAGAAACCAGCTTCTCTCAGGTGGCTACCCCACAGGAAGCAAACACCTTACCATGTTCCCCTCGATATGGATATATGTATAGCTGTGATGATGACTCAACAGATTTTCCCGGTAATCAAAGAAACATCCCACTAGAGAGTTCCAGAGGTCCTGACCAAGGGAAATATACAAGAAGCGGTCGACAAGTTCGACCACCTAAAAGACTGTCCTTGTAAAGAACTTTACAACCGAGAGGGGGATGTAGTGTTACTGCACCGACGATTCACCGGTGAGGGGACGAGTTACGGCCCCTGGCGATGACTCAGTTAGAATGTATTTTGACCGCCAATAAACCTTGTTTCTTATCTTATACTTCTCTCCGTCTTACTACTTATTTAACCCAGCCGATAACATTACAGGTGTTATATTGTAATTATTGATTATTTGCGCATTTATTAAAATTCATAATCTTATACTTAATGTTGAAATGTTAGGAACTCAGATATATCCAAAAAGAAAAATATACATTAATTCTGATTGGCGATGTGATACCAGACTGCATGTCCGTCCTCAAGTCAGTCATTTAGTCTTTTGTTAATAAGTTTAACAAAACAAATAAAAAAACAAAAACAAACGAAGAATGTGAGCTTCGAAATTTGAAAGGAATTCAGAAGCATTTAAACTGTGGCGTGAAAATTATTTGCCAACAATTTATTCTATAAGTCGTAATTAAGATATTAACTTCATAAAATTAGTTAAACTTTTATAACAATTTGTTTCTTGACCGAACAATACCATCATAATAAAATCTGATTTTAAAAATGTCATTAAAAATCTTCTTTTGTTTTTAGGGGGGGGACGACATACGGGGGAAATAAAGAGAGAACACATGAATGAAAGACTGCTAGCAACCTCCCAACGATAGCTTGTAAAATGTAAAAATCGGGTGCTTTTCTCGAAAGGGTACCAATACAAGGGAGACAACTAAGTTTAACTTAGCGAATCACAATTTATTGAAAAGAGAATTTCGGACGCTGAAAACGTACGTAACTTATTAAATGGTAGTTGTCGAGTCTATAGAGTTTGTTTTTATTTTATTTTTTTAAATGTAAATGGACTTTTGTTTGTTGCGGTGAAAGGAAAAAGACGAAGTACTTCCTTGTATAATATTAGGTACGTGCAAACATGGCGGATCTTGTACGGACTATGCTTATTAAAAAGCGCTTATCATTAATTATTTAATTAGTTTCCGTGTAAACTTTGATTGTGTTTGAAAGCTAAAAGCCTAAACTTAATCTCTAAACAAAAAAAAACTGCATATTTACGTGTGAAAAATTGATCATAATAAAATATGTAATTACGACGGTCAAAAACCCCAAAAATTCAATGAATTTTGAACTTTGAAAAAATTACTTGTAAAAATCCCTTAAAAGATAAATATAAGTTTTTGGGAACTATTTCAAAGATAATTATTAAATTAAAGTCATAAGACACTGAATTAAAAATAAATAAATCCCACGTTTGACTAAAAATTAGCAAAATTTGCCCTTCAAATGTGATAAATGAGTAAAATCCGCCATAACTTCATTGGAAAAGGACGTTGTTTACAAATTTACTATTACTATGCAAAATATATGGAAGACAAAAAATGTCATAATTTATCATTTTTAACTTTATATATAAAAATGTAATAATAGTTTATAGAAGTTGAAAAATTATCCATTAATTTCTTTATTCTTTTTAAGGTTATAAACAAATTTAAGTACCTTAATTTTTTTATAATAAAAAAGGAAATGCTTATTTAATTATTTGTGAGTGTACGCAATTATTTTTAACTGAAAAGGTTCAGTTTTTAATTTAGTAATACTCTGAAATTATTGATGACGTCTGTTTCCCAATGTTTTTCCTTAGAATTTGAAATAAAACTATTTTTTCAATGTTAAAAATATATTTACGTAACGAGCTGCGTCAATTTTATCATTTTTTTTACATGATTTAAAACTTTAGTTACTCGATTTATTCTTAACGTGTCGTAACGATAAATTACATTGATTCTTTTAAAAATAAAGTGTTTTTATTTTTTATTTTAAGTGTGAAAAAGTAAATTAAAGTCAATGACTACACTGACAATTTATTCATTGAAAAAAAAGTTGAAACAGTTATGTATTGATAAACAGAATTCAATTTTGAAAGAAAATGTCATGTTTGAATTCTCTTTATTTATTAATAAATAATTGTTTGTAACTTAAATATTTATTAATGAAAAAAAGACAAAACAAATACAAATCTTTCCAAATAATGACGATGAATTGTGAAATGAACGAAATTGTTGAATCTCTATAAAAAAAAAAAATTTGAGTGCGCTATAAAAGTGAGTTGGAAGGCTAATCCCACCTGGTTATTACAGAACGGGGCTACCATACTAATGAAAGTTCATCGTTAGTAGAAATTATTCAATTTTTAAAATTCTTTTTTTCTTTAAGTTCCTAGATCTCAAATTTTTCAATTTTTGGTTTATTTTCAAGATTATAAAAAAAATTGCTTGCGCTGATGATGCCACGTTCCTCTATGAAAGAGAAATATAATTATGTCGCATTTTTTATTTTTCCAAAAACTCGAATCATTAAAATCACATGAAATATTTTTTGCAATTATATTATTTTTTGGTGAAAATATTGATTAAACAATGCTTTATTCAATAATAATATCGCTTATTCAAAAAAATAATTTTTCTTCGAGTTATAGTGATTTTATTAACACGGTATTTACTGGCCTTTTTCGTAATATATACGAAATATTTTGAAAAAAAAATGTAATTGTTAACATCTACGATCCTTTATTTACATAAGCAACAGTTAAAAAATCATGCATTTTTTTATTAATATATAAAAATATAACTTTAGTAAAGTATTTTTTTAAAAAAATAATACATTTTCACTAAGATTTTTAAAAAAATAACGGTTTCATTATATTCCGTTGATTAATAAATATTGAAAATTTCAGTAAAATTGGTTGATTTCCTGAATTTTAGTGTATTTTTAAGTAAAGGGGGGGGGGTCAAAATGTTTTTTTCATTTTGGGAATCGGCCATTGATTTTGCACGTACCTATATAATATCAATATCTGATATAATTATTTTTTTTGTTCGGTACTTAACATTGTTTCTTCTGATCTATTTTCTTTTGAAATAAAGAAGTATTTTAAGGAGTTATTACTTATCATCACATCGCGTCAACACGTGTAGTGTTTAGTTTTAGATGGTGTTATTCTAAGTCAAAATTTACAAGAGCAAGGGAAATAATTGCTGTAAGAGTTATTCCCCTTACATTATATGACGTTTGGATTTATTAGTCATTTTGATCGCGCCCCATTGCTCACTCGTTCTTAGTAAGACTAAGCCCGTTCTAGAAACATGTTTCAACGGAATTAGGTTATTAAGTAGTAGAGCGAGTTATTGTTTTTTTTTTAATTAAACCACCTTCGATTACTATCGATTAAGCTTAAAATGTTCCGATTATAATTGGTTTTTCCTGTAATTAATTTCATTAATGTAATTGTAATAAGATGTCAGTGGTGGTGCAGATTTAAGGTCACTTACGCCTTAAAACTAAGAAATGAATCATAATGTAAAGTACTTTTGCTGTTATTTTTGATTGCTTTTATGTAAACGGAATCCCTTCGTCAAATTATACGACGAATCGGATGCCTTATCTTTTAACGAGTCAGACTAAGCATTTATGGTTTAAGGTGAGTAATTCAACTTTACATTATTTGATCGCTGGTTATAAAACACTTTGTGTTTGTTAGTTCAAACATAGATGATGCACATACAGTATTCAGTGTCATAGTTAGATTATCGAAAGCCAAAGCTAAACCCGCCCGAATCGAATACAACTGGGATAAGTGAAAACTCTATTACGTTATAAAAATAAAGAACACTAGTTTTTAGTTTACTGACGGAACTAATATATAAAGCAAAGGTGTATGTGTGTATGTGTGTCGCGGCATCACAGTTAAACGCTTGATGTAAGAGCCAAACTAACCGCAGATTTGGAATTAACACCTTTGATCCGAAGTCTTAATCGATGAAAAAATCTCTTGAACTTTACTTAAACCCATTATTCCAACTTGCATGTAAGTAGATATTAGAAACAAACGTCTCGACATTTTCATCGCCCCCCCCCCAACCGATCAAACATGTATTGTTTTATTTGAAGAGAAATCATTTAGATTATTCGGACTACTGCTCTCACTTTAGATGCTATTCTCACAACGTTTCGACCGATGTAACCCGCGACCTTCTTCAGGTGCATCTTATTGAACTCGGGAATCTTTATGTCGAACTCGAGAATCTGTAGGTAATTTCGAATGGAACCCTTTATTTAATCCACAGAAGTAGACTGCTTTCGTTCTGTCAGCCAAGACGGGGTAGAAGTCTTAAGTAATCGTTATTGTATTTTTTTTTATTAAAAAATAAATTGATAAAAATATTTTACAAACTTTTATTAATATATTCTTACTTTAATAAGATTTTCAAGAATACTTTTATTTCTGTGTTTTTTTAAAAAAGTTATTTTAGACTATCGAACTACTTTATATCTATACGTAGAGGTAAACAAATCCTAACGCCGAACTTATTTAAGTAAGTTAACCAAACAAAATATATTCATTTGTTCGGTGGTTGTTCGGTGATTACGCGTTCGATTTCGGTTCCGATATTATTTTATGTTTTCATTGGTTCTAATTTTACACTAGAAAATTGGTTTAGTAATTTTTTTGCTATAGCATTTCAGTTATTTCATCGCCGGTATCGATCATCATCATCATCATCAGCAGCAGCAGCAGCAGCAGCAGCATCATTGTCCTGATTTGTTAATAGATGTTCTTAACTTCTAATCTTTGTTATAAAATTCAAGACAAGTTGGGAAACCCGGCATAGACGGTTACTTCAGCTGGTTCATTAAAATGTTTGTTCAAAACAGTTTGATTTTACAAAATTGTTTCATTGCTCCTTTCATATACCATTTTTATGGCTTTTCATAGAAGTAATAACCAGAGAAACAAACCTAAATGCCGACAAATAAACACATTAGAATGAGTCATCAAACTATTTTAAAATTACTCTAACATAAGAACATTTTAGAACTCAATCCTAATAGGAAGAGCACCAACGAGGTAACCAACTGGTTCTTCCATATAAAAACAAAGACAAACTGTTTTACTCCAATTTCATACTCAGGGCATTTAGTAGAAATGCGAATGAATCATACTATTAAACTAATAGCACTTCATGAAAGCGTAAAAAAAATCGATTTTATAAAATCATGAAAACTGTTGCAATCATTGATCCCTTACAGGAACGAAATTCTAATGAAAGGACATAACAACCTTTTAGATGTAACCTGGGTCCGCTACGACGAAGTGTAAATCTGCAGACTGATTGGTATTCTTTTTGTATATGATTCTACCTTGCTAAAATGCAAGGTAGAATCATATACAAAATATATAGGATCCTATAGAGATAACGGTCGCATCTAATAGAGAATGGAATGGCCATATAACAAAGACATATAGACGATTAATGACACACGCATTCAAGACAATAACATTGTTAATAGAAATAAAATGTAACTTAAAGCGGGTGTATGTCCTAAACATAACTCTGAAACTGGATGATGCTACATTCTAAACCTTCAGGAAAAAGAATAACACGCCGTTAGATATACAACTTATCAAACAACCCCATCGATTATTAGGTCTTTCGATGACTATATCTTAATATGTAAATACATTATATCGTTTTATTTGTTGTTATATTGGTAGGAGAGTGTAGACTATCGATAATAGATACAATGTATATAAACGTTTGAAGACAAAGAAAACAGCGTATGATCAGTGGTCTTCTTCTTTCGTGTGAATCAAATGATTTTGGTGTTGGCATTAGTTTTTCTAGTTAGAAATATTTATGGAAAGACATCGGGTACTTACGGGAAGGACCACGAGAAGGTTGCCAACATCCGTAAGTAAAAGTGGTACTGTGGAACCGACTGGATTCGAACTTGAAACACCTAGGTCGTCACCGTCACCTCCCATAAGTTGTCTGAAGAACGGAAAGCAGGAATGGTATCAACGTGCTCTCTTGAGTCTGTGGACAAACATCTCTCTCTCTCTCTCTCTCTCTGTATGTATATATATATATATATATATATATATATATATATATATATATATATATATATGGGTGTGTGTAATTTTTCGTTTCGTTGGATAGAATGTAACCCAATGGAGTGCACGATTATTTTATAATAAGAGCGTAATATTTATTTATTTATAATTTTGCATAAATTGAGATGAAGATTGTATCTTGGGTTTCAAAACTTCGAGAGCGGACCCAGAAAAAATTATTGAGTTTTGAGTTTTAATTATAAAACTCTCATCAGCAATATTTTTTTCAATTGAGTCAGATTTAAATATGACTAACGAAAACCACTGAGTAGGTTATAATTAACACTAAAGAAACACAATTTTCTCCTGAGAATGCTTCAAAACTAAAGTACAACGTTGATCTGAACTTCTGTAACATTATGCATATATATATATATATATATATATATATAGCTACATCGATGATTATTAGTAATATTTATTACAAACAGCAATTTATTTTCAAACCTTATTTAACCTTCCTTACACTAAGTTGAAATAAACATACGTAATACTCTAAGCAAATAACGCGTCCAAACGAGAGTGACACGTGACTTCACATTTCCGAAACAGATGACAACATAAACTGAAGAGAGCCGGATTGCTAAGTCCTTCTGTGCTTGAAACCGACGGTACGCATGTTGTACTAATTTTTCTGTACCAACATAAATAAATAGTACGCTTTTAATTATTAACTTTAATTCTCAATTAATCGAGCACACTGCTGGGTTGTTTCTTGCTATATTGTAAAGAAGTTATATATATATATATATATATATATATATATATATATATATATATATAACTTAATTATTTATTTTATAAATATTGAGTTATCTATCGCTTGAGTATAGTTAGAGGTGGTGAGTGATTAACGCTGGGATTCGAAACCCGATCGCCATTTTCCTTTAGATAGTCGGCCACTTTAACCAGACGATAAAGGGGAATTATAGCTCTTAACGTTGTTATTCCATTCGAATTATATGTGGCTGCGTATGTATTTATGAATGTGGAAAATAATGGCGCTTTCCAGAATACATTGAATGTTTCATTCAATTTACTTAGTGATATTACTAAGCCGGTGTGAATAAATAATTGTCCAGAAGAATGATTTTAAGTTTTCATTGTTTTATTATTTCATAAATAGGAGCGACAACTTTGGGTATACATTTTATGTGAAAGTTATTTAAGAAAATAAATAATGAACCTTTTAATGTATTAACAGAATATTGAATGTTTGTACCCGGAGGGCGCATATATTTGCTCGCATAAATTAATTCAAAGACTCACAGACGGAGTCAGCGGACACGACTTACACATCGACTTGGTGTTCGTTTTCATTTTGCTTTTTTCTTGAGATTGAAGAAAAGAATATAATAAAAGAATGTCAGATGAGAATTGCTTACAGAAAGGAACGAGAAAGTAAATAAATGAATAAAAAAGAAACGAGAAAATGAAAATATACAAAAGAAAACAAGAAAAGGACAAGAAAAAATTACGATGACGAAAAATTAAAAAAAATTAAAATGAAGAAGAAAAGAATTCGTGAAAAGAAATGAATAAAAGAAAGAACATTTTAACATCGACAAAAGTTTTTTAGACTTGGATGTTTATATTCGAAAATGACTGTTTGAGAACTATGGTCGGTCAAACTCGTCTTGATGGCCGCAAAATATCCCAAATTAAAGACACTTTTGGGCTTTGGGTTTTGAAATGATATCATCAAGATTATCAAGGACGAAAGAATGAGCTGGTTAGACCATGTTGTCAGAAGACGTTCTGAAAGCAATTGATACTGAGCATTCAAGGAAAACTTTCTCGGTGACGAACCTTGTGATAGGCTTCCACGCCGATGAACTGGCAGGATCCGCACCAATGTAGAGTTTCTATTCCTAACGGTGGAAGGATTAGCAACGGACAAATATGGAAGCATTGTGTATCCATAATTGTGAAATATACAATGAGGATTATGCAATAAAATAAAGTAAGTCTGTACAGGAAAAAGGTAAAAAGGAACGAAACACAGAAACTGAGAAATATAAGATATAAAAGATGTAAAAGAAAGAAAAGCCCAAAAGGAGAATAAAGACAGGAATATGAAAAAGAATGGTCGAAGAGAAAAACAGGGACGTAGGCAAGAAAGGAAGACATATAAATAAATAAAATTATTAAATAAAGGAATACATAAAAGATGAAGAAAAATAAATAAATAAAAATAATAAAAGACAAAAAAAGGGAGACATGATGAAGTACAGCCATGAAAAAAGAGTAAAAAGAGAATGTAAGAAGGAAAGAAGGAAGGAAAGAAAGTAAGAAAAAAGCTAATCGAAGAATAAATCTCCGTGAAAATCACAATTTTCGCTTCCCTTGTAAAGTTCAATTTTCTTTTCTGAGAAAAGAACGAATCATTTATGTGTTTCTTTTTTTTTTTTTCATTTCTGCGAATTTTGTTCGGTGTGGATTGAAAGATTTTCCGACATTTGACAAATTGGACGAAATTGAATCCGAACAGGACGATCCGGGGTCATTATTAGTTTTAATTCCGGTTCTACTTTTTCTTGGGAAGATTCCAGTCGGAAATGTTGAAGGATCTGGAAAAATGGAGGGAATACAACAACGTAAAAGACAAGAAGAAAAAATAAAAATAAGAATAAAAAAGGAACAAGAAACTGAAAAAATGACATTTGCCACATCTGTACAATCACCCGCTATGAACATTGTTTATATCTTTTTACTGTCCAATTTTTAGAGTAGCTATTCAGTGAATTTAGATGACAACACAAATAGTTTTTTTTTAGTTTTTTTTACTTATTACATGATAATACTACGAGTGACGCCATCTTGTATATAGGGACGAAAGTTTCTTTTAACAAAAATATGAATTGAACCAAATGAATTGAAATAAAGCCACAACAAAATCAACGAAATATTCCGCATTTCTTCATTATTAATGAATGTAAATATTATGAATGTAAATATAATGCATTTATTTTATTTTTAAAAATTATAGATTAGGTCAATTAAATTACATTAGCCCTCTTCATTTCAAAGACGAAATATAACTTGTTATTCTCTTAGTGAAAACTACGTGATCACTTGAACTGAATTTCGTGCGTATGAAATATAATTTGGTGCTTTTGATCAATTTCGATTCGGTTATTCTCCGTTTTGTATTATATCCTCTTCCAGATACTAATCAATTTAGTATCTTATATTTGTAAACCGGTATAAATTTTATTCCGATTCATGTTCGCATTGAATTAACGTGTGAGCGAGAAAGCCACATCTATTCAATTATTTTTCAAAACATTCTTTCCTAAATAAATTTGGATTGTTTCTTGAATTTTAGGATTTGAAAAGGAATTATTTTCTGTAAACATGTATCTAAACACGTGTTTTGTTTGTTTTTTTTTTGCTTAAAAATGCGGTAAATGAAAGAAAGTGCAACTTTTTATTTTTTTGTGTGTGAAAAATAATCGATCTCTGAATGTAGACGCTCCGGCCACACCACGCCGGAGCACCATCAAAAACGATTCCCAAAATGAACTCTGAACGCACTGGTCTGTCCATGCAACAGAAACCCTAAACCTAACTGGTATTTGCCTGGGACCACTAATACACAATGTAGATGTCAGCCTGAATAGTATGTTCAATCCACAAGGAATCGCCAGATAAATCCGTCAAAACCTTATGAAACAACTCTCGCCCAAAACTTATGCAAGTCGAAATAGTAGACTTTAGATAAGAACGAAAGTAAAATATATTTTTGTTGTTACAGTCTTTTTTAAGTATGGAAACTAACTTTACACTGTAGTAATCGGCAATATAAAACCTCAAAATAACCGAAACGAAATTCTTCTAGCGAAGAAAGTTTAAAAGTACATAAAATTAACAGGTATACGAAAAACATTAGACGACAAATCATTTGCTATTAAAATGCACCATTATTCCATGGCTATTAAAATATTCACTTCCAAAAATGTCCACTTAAAATTAATAAGACAGGGGGAGATAAAAAAAAAACAGAGAAAAATTGAAACAAGGTAAAAGAAAACTCTAAAACATAAAAAAACACGATAAAAAGAAATATATATAGTTAGTATAAGAAAGAATGAAAAAAGGTTAAAAGATAATAAAAACAGATACAAAAAGTAAATAACACCCAAAGTAATGAAGAAAGAAAGGAAAAGAAAAGGAACATACAAAAAAAGAAATTGTAACACGAAAAAAAAAAAGAAAGGAAAAAAGAAAGAAATAGAGAAAGGGAATGCGAAATGAAAAACTTACTTTTGTTAAAACAATATAAATTTGTTGTTCGGCAATTCTTCGTCCTGAAAATAAGAAACAGACGAACACATTTTAAAAAGTGAAGAAAAAAGTGAGGATAACTATGGAAGTACTAACACTAATCAATGGTATTGACTGCATTTAATTGCTTATGGGGTGCCCAGTTACAGAGATTTGAAGACAAGCAAGTTGTAATTACCTGGGAAGCAGCCCCCTACATACGGTAAGCGTTTGCAAGACGAGTGCTTGCTGTGAATGTCTTACGAGAAGGCACCAAAAACTGGAGCTCAGGCAACCATCTTCCACGAAAAACAAACGCTAGAGTAGAAAGAGACTAGCTACGTCTCTTTTGTAAGAATCGGGTTGTAGGGAAGAAAGAGGTCATCGCACTATCTTTCGAAGTTGATTGTGTACTCTATCAAAGCGATACAAATTCGCAGTGTGGAATCTTCCCAGATGTGACAGCAGTATTATTTACTCCTCTCCAGGAGTTAGGCACAAGGCCAGTTTTATCCTACTCCCACAAGTAAGATGTGACCCAAGGTCGGGTCGGAAAGTGGGGGTTGAAAAGCCAGCGCTCGAGAGGTGAGCACTCTGATCATCAAAAATTGCCTGGGCAGCCCCGTCGGCATTCCCCGGTAGGGGCGCCTCAAGCAGTAAGCAATTAACTTACTCCTCCCCAAAGAGGGGAGGCAAAGCCTGGGAGGGTGGACATCCTAGAACTGCACAGGACAATCCCATAGACCGGCGTAAATCAAGCCCCGAAGGCCAAGACAATACCAGTCTATAGGGTGCAGTATCCATCGGAACAGATACTACACTTTGATCTCGCCCAAAAGGCCGAGAAGATGTGACAACAGTATTATTTACTCCTCCCCAGGAGTTAGGCACAAGGCCAGTTTTATCTTACTCCCACAAGTAAGATGTGACCCAAGATCGGGTCGAGAAAATGGGGTTTGAAAAGCTAGCGCTCGAGAGGTGAGCACTCTTGCCATTTAAAAATTGCCTGGGCAGCCCCGTCGGCATTCCCCGGTAAGGGCACCTCAGACAGTAAGCAATAAACTTACTCCTCTCCAAAGAGGGGAGGCAAAGCCTGGGAGGGTGGACCTCCTAGAACTGCATAGGACAGGCGTGCAGTATCCATCGGAACAGATACTACACTTTGATCTTAGCCATAAGGCCAAGTCGGAATTTATTTAGGCAGGTGAGTTTCTTCGGACAACCCTCATCTTTATCTACAGATGAAGATTTTACAAACCTTGGGAACTCACCAGACCTTAGGCATAGTGCCCGTTGTGTAGGGGGAGGGGGGTCGGGGATAAGTGAGACAAGCGATTCAATCTTTGGACCTATCTGGCTTTTATATAGGTAGAGGATTGCATCCGAAGTCGGGTACTTTCTGGAGTGGTAGAATGATCTCATCATGTTTCAAGCGAACTCAGCGACAGACTAGATATACGATGTCCAGTTTAGATCTCAGCCTAAGAGCTTACCAATAAAAGGGTCATCTTCGAGGAGAGATCAATTCATTTAACCTGGGGGAAAGGACTGGGATTCATGCGACGGTGATAAAAAGAGCTTCGTTTTAGAGGTATTAAAAGTAGCAACCATTTTTTTCTCCACATCACTTGGGGGGGGGGGATCAGCAAGAGCTTGATCACCAGTTTTTTTAAGTTTTGCACCAAATGTTTAGTTCTATGTATTAACAGCAAAATAAGATAACTTTATAACTAACCCCCTGTTAGATGAAACAGATTTTCATCCAGATAACATATTAAAAGGGAATTAACTCTGTGATTTGGTGATCGATCTTGCCTCAAAGTGATTAGGAGAGTAGAGTTATGCCCCTTGTACATTTCGAGAAAGGGACGTTTTTGACTATTAAAGAATTACTTATAATTCTTTCTTGTAAATTAAAAATAAATGTAAACTGTTTATTTACACAAGAGTTTTATTCAATTTTTTTATATTCGTTCTATATCTCACGAATACTACTACTACACATCAACTAGCGACGAGAGAATTAGATAGACAAATAAACCGACCCACTTTTTCACTGACGAAAAAAAGAGAGAACATATTGTTTTTCGAAAAAAACAAACATTCTTTCGAACAAAAGAAATTTTGTCATAAACTTTTAAATTTAATTCTAATATTCATATTATCTCAAATATGGAATTAAATATTTATTGGATAAATTCAGAAGATTATAAAAATCACAAAAAGAAACACCTAACAACTCGCTTATATATTTCGATGTGAGTCAAATAAATAAATGAAAAAGAAGATAGAACACTCACCGATGCACATTCGGGCGCCATGACCAAACGAAAGGTTGTATAAGAGTTTGCAATTGTTATCTGACCGTCTCCCAATCCATCTTTCCGGTCGAAATTCCAAGGGGGACGCGAATAAATTGTTATC
The DNA here is from genome assembly GCA_963556195.1 of Sepiola atlantica. Taxonomy (NCBI): domain Eukaryota; kingdom Metazoa; phylum Mollusca; class Cephalopoda; order Sepiida; family Sepiolidae; genus Sepiola; species Sepiola atlantica. The sequence continues at coordinate 26,790,431 of OY744546.1, read as the reverse complement.
TCGTCCCATTCCATAAATGTTAGCTTGAACGTGAGTCTAAAAAAAAAAAAAAAAAAAATAAGAAACATTTTTAAATGACAAAGTACACGGTAGTCTATTGATTTACGATAACTCAAACTGTATTTTATGATAGAAAACACACACAGATTGAGTTGTTATTGTTGCATAACCTTTAGATCGCCCATACGATTTATTAGTGAAAAACTATAAATTAAAAAAAAAACAAAAACATAGGTGTTAAAATATGTTAAATAAAAAAAGTGGGATAGCTATAGATTTTAGGTAAGGAAGAATTTTAACAATGGGATGGTAATTTCTATAAAACAATTCATTTAAACTTGTTCCAGATAAAACTGAAGACTTAAAAAATGATTAGAAAAATAAATTGTGCCCATATATTTTGGAGAATAGTGTCGCTTGAATAAAATTAAAACTATTTAATCAAGTTAAAATAAATATTCAAATAAGAATAAAAATTAGCGGAGATTATGTCAGTGTAAAGAAAAAAAAAGATGAAATTACCATTTAACTCCCGATATAAATTAATACATGAAGAAAAACAGAGAAATGAAAACCAATTAATGAAAAAAACAAGCTTTAAAATAACAGAGGCGAATCAAATAACTACAATACGTTATATTAATCTTGTAAATTAAAAATAAACATAAAAAATGCTATTAAATGGAAGTCACAAAATAAACGGAGCCCATGTCTGTGTAAAGAACAATTACCCCAGAATTTGCTATATACATTTAAAAATAAATCTAAAGCGATTGATTACAAAAACTTGAAGAGATTAAAGAAACGTAGAACAAAATTAACAATCTAACTACTTATCAAGGCCAAGCACCACTCGAGGATAAGGGCTACACGCGGGAGAGTATTATGGTACCGTTCATAGTTTTTCGTTTATAGGATTTAAGTTAGAATGTTAGAATGTTGTAAAAGACTTACCCCTTTCGGCAGGTGATATCCGCACACCTCAATGTCCTTCGCTAAAAGCCGACTTGTGACGTGAACAACCGGATAGAGTCTAGAAAGGAAGAAACAAGTAACATCAATAAACACTAAAAAAAAAACGTGTACACGTTCGTACATTTCGATTATGATAATCCTTAGAAGTTTCTCAACAAAGAATTACGGTTTGCCTTATTCTGTTGTTTTTGTTTAAAACTGAAAAAAATATCTTATTACATTAATACATACTTGTTGCTCTGCCAAGCCCTGATAATCTTAATTCTAGTTCATCCTACTTTTTCATCTATTGCTGAAAAGAATAACGACGGTCTTAACAAATCTATATAATAAAAGTGAACGTACATGTGTCCGGTTCCCTTCACGTTATAGTATGCAAATGCATTTTCATGAGCAAATAAATTGAGACTTATGCTTAATCTTAATAATAACTGATAATAAAAAGAAAAGGAAGGGGGCTTAATTTTACTCTTAATAATATCGGATAATAATTAAGAAAGGACAGAATAATCACGTATTTACAAATGATTAACTGATGATAAAAATAAGTGGATGACATTTCTTTCACTTTTAATTGACAAAAAATATATCCTTGCTCTTAATATTTTTGTGACGAAATAAGAATTAATGACCCAGCATACAGATGGTGTATTTTCAGATTCAGGAGAGATAGATAGATTAAAAGCCGAGAAAGAGGGGAGAGACAGAGACAGAGAGAGAGAGAGAGAGAGAGAGAGAGAGAGAGAGAGAGAGAGAGGGGGTATAGGTTTATTTTTTAAGCCAAACTTATCTTCACGTATATTTGTTGTAACACTTTACTCGCGTATTTGTTTTTTTAAATAAAATTTAATTCGCGTATTTGTTTTTTTGCGGGTAAGTTTTACCTCGATTAGTTTTTTCAGTTTTAGCAGTTTGTTTAGTACGTTCCTTTGAAAAGTGTAGGAACTAAATTGCTATTAATAAACCTATATTGCTTAGTACTCTCCCGAGCAACCTCGGGTAGCCCTGATAGTTATTAATTAAATGCATGTTAATAACTATCAACAAATATTAGATTTTTGCATTGTTAACACGGAACGAACCAAATAATTAACCTCCATGAAATTAGTCTAAAACCTATTAAAAAGTTATTCTTTTCGAGTCTTGTTTATTTGTACGCAAGTAGAAACATGTGATTGATTAAAAAAAGGAATAAGTAGAGTACACATTACTAAGATAGTAGTTTTTACGATGTCAATATGTGAGTTCGAATCTCATGCAAGTTTAAAGGATTTTTAACTGGACGTGTGTTTTATATATAGATATATACATATATATATATATTCGCAACGAATATCAATATACGATTATTTTAGGCACTTCTCTCATTATACCATTAGTTTCTCTAGTTCTGTAAACAAAAACAACTCTAGAAAAATTATTTAAAATCATTGTAAATGTTAACACCAGTCACCAACATATTTATCTCGATTAAATGATTTCATCAAGTGGACAATCGACAGTTTAAACTAACAAAGAGAAAAAGGCAGATGCAAAAAAATCCATTTATAAACTTATTATCAATACCTAAGAGTTTCTTTAATGCATGCTTTCACCATGGGTAGTCGTTGTAGGTCATCAATTGTAATCTCGCTGCCCGGAGTGAGGTTCTGCGTGATTTCCCGACGAATATCTTCTTGGACTGTGGGGTTCTTGGCAAGACAGTATAACGTCCAAAGGACAGTGTTGGACGACTGTAAAATAATATAAATAAATAAAATAAATAGATAATTAAAATAAATACATCAATAAATATAAATAAATATATTTCGCATCAAAACGGTTTGTATCATGCTCAATTGTTAAGTGAGCATGCTAGATGTTGTATTTAGCAATTATGAAAAGAACGTTCCATAGTCATGGTTTACTACAACCAGGTGAGTAAGTTAGATGGTTGTAATTATTGGGTGATAAGCAGGTGTAGCTGAACTAGTCGACTAAAGCAAACATAGTGTTGGTCGAAGTGAAAGGTTAAAATGAATAAAACATATACAACGTGATAAGCGAGATAAAGATAGAAAGCATTGGAAGTGACAGCATATGACGGACGGTGGAGTTTTTGTATAGGCCTATGGGAACACACATATTTCGTACGAATTAAGAAAATAGAAAGTTGAGTGTTTTGCTTTTAAATACAACCATCATCTATCTATCTCTTGTGATAGCAAGAAATGAAAACTTTCACATTTTAACTTAACTGATAATTGTTCCACGCAAAAAGGGGCTTTGATGCAAGTTGTCTGTCTTTTTTAAAAACCCTATATTTAATGTTTATATGTCAGCTCCTTCACAACAACCATCACTAGACGACACTCTATTTCATGACCAGACGAAAAGAATCGAAGCATGTAACACGGAAGCTGATGGGAAAAAGGTGTTCGGCGAAATATAACAATGTATGAAATTTATTAAGTAGCACAAACTTGTCATAATTCTACATGTTCGATTTGGTATACATGACCGGTGGAATTGAACAAGGATTTCCGTGAGAAACTAATTAAACGACGATACAACGAAAAATAAGAAAACAGAAAGTATCCGATTATCTGTTAGCCATTTGTATTTTATTTTAAATTAAGGAAAAAAAACTTAGTTGCCACGGCCGACGACGAATATCTAGAAAATGAAACAGAAGCATCAAGAAAGAGCCTGCGTTGTCACAGATATATCGGGAGAGTGAACGACTGGGAGAGTATGAGAAAAAGAAAGAAGACAGAAAAACTCACAGGAGACCGAAAGGGAGGATAAAGAAAATATACATGTAGCAGTCACATGATTGACCGAAAGTGCACTCTTCAATGCATGAGATTCACGCGAGAAATGATGATTTGGCGAAAACCCTAAGTCACGTGATCAGCGTGCTTAACCAGTTCGTAACTGTCAGTCAACATGTAAAGATGTGATGATGCGTTCTCTGCCAGGCCGATGGCCGACAATATACGAACTCCCGGAAAAGATTATTTCGCCTTGTCAATATATATTCAACCTCATGTATAAAAGATGTTCTGTTCTGTTGTTCCTGCGAATAAACCTATATATATATATATATATATATATATATATATATATATATATATATATATATATATCCCTTTAGTTGATGTATTCAATTTAATCCGCCTCCCTGCATCATCTAAATATCCAAACGAACGTACGAGAAATATAATATCCATTCTTTTTTGTTAGTAATACAGACACAAGTAAAAGAAAAAGAAACAAATGGAAAGACAAATAAAACTTTCTTGGACTTTTTGCTAGGAGAAAGTTGTAGTATCTGTTCTGATACTACACTTTATATTTTTAGTTCTCGGTCAATTCTTCTAGACTGAGGCAATTTTTAATTTTGGTCCCAATCTTATTTTCTCCCGTTTTGTGTAGCTTAATTTTAAACCTGACCTTTTGTTCAAGAAAAGAAACAATGGACGTTGATATTTGCACAGAAAAGAAAGTAAAAATAATGGAAACAGTTACTATATTAATCTTATATTTATTTGAACATTTTATTTTTTTTAGTCTTTCATAACTCAACATCATATTTTTCACCAGTGCATCAAGTATGTTCTTTAAAAAAAAAAATGTTTTTTTCTCTGGTAGGTAAACGCCAAATTTTTGGGATGTCGAGAAAAAATTTTGTTTTGGTATTCGACATGAGGAATATATTACTAAATGATTATTTTCTTTTATAAAAAAACATAATATATTAATATTAATATCATATATTCATAGATCATTAATATATAACTATATATTTAAATTTAAATAGGCGAGAAAAAAGCCCGAAAGAAGCTAACGGTTTTATACTCAAAAAAGGAGAGAACATACATTAGCATTGATAGCAAGAAAATATATTGAGATAGGGAATATTTTTTAATGCTTTTTTTAATTTTTAGTTTACGTTCACTTTAGTTTCACTGTGTGACGAGGAAAGAGGGGGAAAAGAATTGATCGATTCACAGGCGGGTGTAATATTTTTTCCTTGCACGCTCTGTCTTTACTTAGCAAGAGGCATCTTTTCGATCTAAGGGAGGCGACTCTGCAAAAAAAAGGGTAAGTTAGCTCCCTTACTTTCAGTGAGCTCTTTTTTTCTTTTTAGAATTGCTTATATTATATTTTTTTTACTCTTCTGTACAGGAAGGGAAAGAGGTGGTGAGATTTGTAGAAATTGGATTCATTTTAAGGGACAATTAAAATAATAGCATACGATGAAATAACATACAACTGGTTAATAACTGATTATAAGCTGTGGAATGTTTTCAGATGTTACAGAAGTGTAGTATATGTTCTGATATTACACTTTATCTTGCCCTATTCTCGATACCTGAAGAAATCCATATTGACGGAAGCAATTTTTTAAATTTTTGTCTAAACGAGGACAGAGTCAGACACAAGGTCAGTTTTTAATGTGGGTGATATCCAACTCCCCAAAAAGAGCACTTTGCATTTAGACAAAAATTAAAATTGGCTCAGTTTAGAGGGGGTTCTGCTTCACTAGCCGAAGGAAGAAAAGATTAAATGTATTATCATAACATACAGAATACTTTGCTCCTCGCGAAAGAGCCAAGGAGATTAGGACAAGAGGGCAATTGGCAGAGTGTCGGATAACTTTTTGTGTTGGTATTCCACGTGAGGAATATGCAACATTTTGATTATTTTCTTTATAATAGGCTAATATTTTTATATTTATTTATAATATATATTCATGTTAAAAGTAGCATCGGCAGTGAATAATGTTTTCATGTATCGACTTTCGAATGGGTAACATCTGCACTCAACAGTGTCTTTATGCCAACCAGAAACGCAAAAATTCCAGCGCCTACTACAAAAACTTAAGCAGACAGCTTTCTTTCTCTTTACCAGTATTTTTCGTTCACAGGCAACGAACGTTGGCACTTCTTTAAAAGCTGACTTCGGTCTCTGGTCGAATCCTTGCGACAGACGCAAAGATAGATTTTCACAAACTACTTAGTTCCAGCGTATACGCGTATACGCACAGCTAAACAAACGCATGTACACAGCTCATACACACTCTCTCACTCACAAAACAGGTACGCTAATAAAAACACAAACACGCTTACATGCCTATCCCATTTACACACAGGGTGACACAAACTTGTACGGCGACAACCGAAATAAACACGTGTTCTCAATCTCTCCTTACAGACAACATAATTGTTCTTTCACCTAGAACGTTCTAGGACTCATTAAACTAATTTTTACATAAATTTATTTTTCGTGTCACAAAGGATGTCTATACTAATGTAATATATGTTCGTCTATTTCAAATCCAATATACTATGTTGTATATTGGATTTGAAATAGTCGAACATATAATTTTAGACGTTTATATACGCCACCTAAACAAATCAAAAAAACTCTTCTTCTACATGTTCAAAAAGGCATAAGAAACAAATAATTTTAACGATGGCGATCAGAATAAAAACGTATTTGGTTCAATCCAGAAGATCAATCGCAAGTTCATAAAATAAGACACACTTGAAAAACTTCTATAAAAATAAGAAATCCAAAAAATATTGGTCAACTGAAGTAATAGGTTTAGCATTTTATACTTTTCTGGATGTAATTTACACTACAATGGCCACTAGGTGGTGCTGGTAGTGATTGTAACATCTTGTGTACCCTTGCTCCCACCCTCGGACACTACAGTACAATTTTTTATAATGAGCTGACATTTTTAATCAACAAATAAAATAGAGTATCCATTACGTCAAAAGTGATAGAAAGAGATATTACATGTTTCGAAAATATCAATAGAGTATTAAAGAAAGGCACTATTTTCATTTCAAAATAATATTTATTCTCATTCCCACATTGAATCACTTACATCACTAGTTTCTTCTCGGATATTATTATTTATGAAAGTGCATTTTCCGTGCAAGGATTTATCTGATGAGATCTTTGGTTTGATGCATCTTGCACACATTGGGTATCTTTTACAATAATCCGCAGAGTGAAAACGCTATAAAAACAACTATACAACAAATAACAGTAACTGTAGCCGATAAAAGTTATTTTCCAACTTATCAGTGACATTTGTTTGTATTTTTAAGCCGTTTCAACTGCTATTTATTAGAAATCAATATTTTTGTCACACGAACATTGCACAAACGATGGCGGGTATCGTAACGAGGTAAGGCTGGGCCGCTATTTTGTTTTAGTAAAAATACGTGCCAAAAAAAAACAATACATTTTTGTTTACATCTAATAAAAACCCATTTATAGTACGTAAAAATACAAACAAATTTCATAGGTAAGTAGGAATATATCTATTCTCGACGTAGGTCACCGTCACTTGTTGCATATTTATTTTTTTACCCCGTTCTCGTTCGTTTTTTGGACCGCGTTGGCGACTCTGCGGATTATTGTAAAAGATACCCCACACATTAATTATCTGCCATGTCTCGTCTCATTCGTTCACTTTCCACATAAATACATTTATTAGCGTTTTAGTTTAGTTATATATGTGATCAATATTTGCTTTATTTTTGTTGATCTTCATACAGTAGTTTGATTTTTCTTTTAATCTTATTAACATTAATGTATTTTAGGGTGAGAGTCAGCCCTCCTCCCCTAGACTCAAATACTTCAGTAAAACCTGCCAATTCACACATGTATTTCCACAGCGTAATGAGATTCTTTTCTCAATCATGTGGCGAATCTTTCTGGAGAGAATATATAATGTTTCGTTTGTATTTCGAGTAAAGTTTTGAACTTACAAACATTTTAATTTTGTGGATCTTAAAAATAATCAAACATCTCTCAAAATTTGAACATTTGTTCTATTAAACTTAAGAAGTTGAACGGGAATTTAAAAACTAAGCTTGGCTAGTCTATGTCATTTCATGTAACTTTGAACGTCAGGGGGAAATCGAGAGTTCAAAATGTGGCACATGGGAATCATTCTTTTATATTCTATCAGCAACTCATCTAACATTGTATCCCTCGATATCACATGATCAAATTAGTTCTAATTTTGATCCCCTATCAAGCGTGGGAGGGGGGTCAAAGTTTTCAATAAATATCTAAATAAACTTATGCCTTAGGCGAATAATTTATACGCTTAACTTTAAGGGGATATTTAGTCATGAGTAAGATGTATCTCGTCCCCACTGAACGCTTCATTTATGAACAAATACATATTTGAATTGGATGCGCCTTTTTTCTGCCCAACCTAATCACTCAGGATCAAGGATTGCCTCAGTAAAAAACAAAACCTTTGTAAGTGAGTATTATTACGCGCTTCCGTATACAGGAAATTCAATACAACCCTCTATGTGCGTGTTCATGTGCAGGTTTGGCAATAATATTCGACGTTACCTCTCAACGGTTAAAGTGTTTACAGGAAGCTGTAGCTTGAGGTGTTTTCCCGTCCCGATGATGACTTCCAGAAAAAAAAAACAATTTGTCAGCGGATGACAAACACATACACAATCTGATTAAGGGGTAAAACATATGTTCTATGCCTGCTAAATACCGCTCTAAATTTGAAAAAAAAAACATATTAAAAATAATATATATATATATATATATATATATACATATTTATATATTTATATATATATATATATGTATATATATATTTATATAAATATTATATATATATACATATATTTATATAATTTACATAATTATATATTATTTTTATATATGTATATATATATATATATTTATAAAATATTATATATATATATATTTATATAAATATTATATATATATGTATATATATATATATATATATATATATATATATATATATACAGTTTTAGCCATTCGTATTCTACTTACGGTTTCCACAGCAGCCGTGAGAAGTTCCCCAGTGGCAGAAGTAAGCTCTTGGAAAGTTAAGGATTTCTGCTTTAGGAGAGAAGTAAGAAATTTCGAATCTTCTCCGTTGTTCTTTCCTGTCGACGTGTTTATGATTCGTTCCTTTAAGACATTCATTCTCTAAAGGAAAGAATGAAGAACAACCCCAATGAGGATTCAAATTGAGGAAGACAAAAGATAAAATGTGAAAAGTCAATTGTAAAAGTCAAACCACTGCATGTTAAGTTTTACTAAAACCAAATAGTCAACAAGTTAGATTTAAAATAAAATTAATGTATAGACTCGGAGTTTGTTGTTAAATCTGAGAGAAACACACGATTCCTCTGTATCGTATTTAAATCTAGTGTCAAAAAGATATCACCAGATCTATACACAAGCGTGATACAAGCAAGTACACATATATACTAGGAAGCAAAAACATTACGTTAACTATGAATCCAAAATGATTATTTCGACTTGATAAAATGAGAATTCACCGGATTCATTGGGTTAAGTGGAAGTGTGTATTTTATTGTGTCAACAATTAATTAAAATTTTCTGTTTTTTTTAAAGATGTTTTCCTTTGTTTCTGAATCAATCGATTTACAGTTTGAAAAATGAGCGGAGCGAAATACTTACTTTTCTAATAAATATACTGGCAATATTGATTACATTGTCAGCGTAACGTTCGAACGTTCGCCATTGTTTCGTCGGCCAGAGTCTGTAAAGCGGCATGCTGTAAAGAAGCCGCTGCATTTGGGCTGTAAAACCTTGCAGATTCTCGATGAAGTCTTCGGAGAGTTTCGAAGCTTCTGGTCGAAGACAACCAATTCTCTCTTCAAACAAAACCGTTCCAATTGCTGGGAAAAGAAAGACATTTTTAAATAATAATTGCTATAAATCTATCTTGATTGATCAACATCTACTGCTTCATATTTCATTTTATTATCAGAAAAAAGCATCAATAGTGAATCAGAAATGAATTGGTTTTAAAGCCTAAGATTCTTTAAAGAAAAAGATTAGGATGATTTTACAAAAATATTACACTTTATTGAAGATTATCGAATATTACGTAAAATTTCACATTGCGATAAATAAAGTTTGGATTACGAATATTACATAAAACACATTTAAGTAGTGCTCTATACCAAAGTGTCTGGCAAGACAAAAGTTAGTCTATCTTCCTATCTGTATGCAAATACTAGAATAATACTCGCCCCAGGACGGGTAAAATGAAATTCCAAAACATAATACTCTTACGCCAATTGTATGCCCACTAACGAATACTAAAATAAACATGTACTGCTACTAAACATTATGTCTAGAATCCGTATTTCAGGATTGATGAATTTCATTGTATGATTTTGATTCTAGAAAATGTCTAACATTTAAAGGATATAAAAAAGAAATTGAAATTCAGGGAATCTTACTTAATTGGTGTCTGATGATTATCGATCGAATTTAATGTACAATATTTGAATTATCAAATAGGCGATTGTACTGAACACCGTTTAAAATACTCCACAGAACTAAAACTTTTGGAATAGTTATTAATTGATGTCTAATACTTATAGTTAAAATTTCACAAAAATCGAAGGCATTTAAATTCTCACGAATGGCTTCCATAAACGTTTTTCCTTTCTGCGTATAAATAAATTCAAATAAATATAACCCACATTGCTACAGCTTACACATAGTAGCTGAGTTACAATATCAATAATAATCAGATAATTAGTTGCGGAGTGAATCGTGTGATACAAATATATAAACTTATACATACACCTAACTTTATTCGTATATTTATATATCTCCGTAAGTTGCACCCTTCTCTTTCTCTGTTTCTTTCTCTCATTCACATACTCTACATATCACTATATCAATCCTCATTATCCAATAAAATGTACATGTTTTTATCTTTCGATTTTCTTTGATCATGATAACGTTATTTCTTTCGTGCTGTACTTACATTCCATGGCCCATCTAAAAAGTTCCTTGTCGAGTTCTTTGACTTCTTCGCTGTCCGGTTGTCGTTGCTGCTTCAGGCGACCCACAAAGTCCAAAGCCACGGCATTCATTCCCCGAGTGTATTTGTGAATCTCGCCTGGAACTAATAACTTCCGATTGAAAACGGACCGGTAATTCTGCCAGACTTTACCTTCTCTTCGATTTGGAAAAGAATAAAAATAAGGAATTATTTCATTTATTTAGTTATAAAATGCAAGATATTTGATATATGAATAATATATACATACTATAGAGACCATAGTCAAGGCTGGCCAGAATGCCTACTTTTCAGTGGCTACAACACCAATATATAGGGGGTGCGATTCTGTCACATTAATTACTCCACTTACGATCATTCCCCAACTTAAAATGCTGAATGTTCAGCAAGAGGACATCAAGTACTAGTTATTGAGTCTTTCATATGACTCGACCGCGCATTGAATGCTGGTTAACGGACACTAATAATCAGATACGTCTTGAGATGGAGTACCGCTCCCACATCAGATGACATTCCTGTCACTCTTCCTTATCTTGGCAGAGTATAACATCGATTTGCAATCTATTAGGGGAAACTATGTTCTCTACAGCGCCGTTCTCAGAAAAGACACAACGTTAGTCCATAGCTAATCTACTGTTATGCCCATGGAAGGTGATCGACTGAGCTTCAATTTCTGGGTTCTCCTTTTAAGACATGTATAGGGTAATATTGCCTTCTACAACAATTGCAAACAACTTGTCTTTATTCCTCCATATACGAAGCACATAACGGAATTTTCTTGAACAGAGTTTTTTTTCCAAGAACTTCCCATTTTGTGGAAGACATAACCACTTAATTATTTCCCTACAGACTACTACATAATGGTTTTGGAACCCAATGTCAAAAAGTACTTATCGTAACCCTCTTTCTTGATGCAGAAATGAGTGAATAGATCGCCCATAGTCGAGAGAAACCTGAAGGTTCACTTTCATAAGCTTTTACATCCAGATGTAAGGTATGGCGCTACACCTTCTTCTGAATTGCTCCACTTACCCTTAATACATACCTTATAATGCTGAGTGTTTAACAAAAGTCATTATGTGCTATATTTTTAGTCTTTGCACATCATAAATAATCATTGTTTTTCATTCCACTCATAATTTCCAATCTCTCATAATATAGTTCATCACTCAACTGACAATCCATTAATCTCATTAACCATTATACTTCAGTGGCTTTTTGATGCGACTCATTAGTAAATAATTGATATAAAAATTAAAGGGGCTATATTTCGATAAAAATATTATTGCCATTGGCAAATTTGCATGCGGCTTGCCTTTTTCCCCATTCATCTTCATACTTTTAGATGAGTCTTCGAATCAATATGATAAACTCTGTTGTCTTGAAGTAATTCGATTTTTCTCTTCCTTATTATTATTATTATTATTATTATTATTATTATTATTATTATTATTATTATTATTATTATTATTATTATATATCTTTACATCAAGTGGCGCCATATCTTGTCCAGAGAAACTTCTATTAAAAAACAGTCCGTTGGTCGGTCGATCTAGCCGTCCATCCGTCTGTCTTATGAACTGAGGTCTAAAATAGCAGTGTCACGCTTTAGATTTAAATTGCATTTTTATCCGTTTTAATTTTAGATACAACACGCATCTCTGCGAGAAAGCATATCTGTCCGTTGGTCTGTCACGCTTAAGTTAGTAATATCATTGTAATCTCTTAATGCACATATTGAATGGCCACATTTTTAGAACACCCGTTCCTTTTCATTAAACTGTGCGTTTTTCTATAGTCAATGTTACCATCATATATTGTTAACAGTTCTATATTTTTTATATATATATATATATATATATATATATATATATATATATATATATATATATATATATATATATATTGTAAAGAACTCACGTTGAAGCGTTTTATATGGGTATATGCTTATGTGTAGAAGTCGAATTGAGGAATGAATTCCGTAACAAAATTTGAACACCTACACAGTCGGCAGAAATAAAGAAAATAGAAGAACAGGCTGTAGTTTATTACAATAGAATTCACAACTAAGAGTGTTTTTAGAATTAAAGTAGACTATCGTTTGCACTCACAACTTCACCTTTCTTTTGCAGTACCCCCCCTTCCTTTAAGAGGGGGTGGCAGTTTATTGACTGTCGTCTCAGGACGGGATGAAACATTTTTTTTTGTTATTTTTGTATTAATCTATAGTGCCAGTTATTAGACATGTAATACATTTAAGGCCTTTCGAAAATGTTGTGACTATATAACCAACTTTAAGATAAAATTGTGTTTGCCTTTGGTCTTTTCTGTGTGAACATTATTATATTCTCCTATTACGGAAAGAATGCATTCAGAAAAAAGAGTTGGAAGTTGGCCCGAAATGTTAATTAGTATAACATATCCTCCACAAAAATGTTCTTCTATAACATATATGTTTCTGCATTTTATCATTGGACGCAGTTTTTATCAATTTGCGTTTATAAAGAAGATTTATATCTACTTACGAATTAACAATCCCAATACTGTGCCCATTTTTCTTCTGGTGGTGAACCATCGGGGGCAGCGGGCAGCGCGTTGGGGTGGGGCCATCAGCGTGTATAACTTTTCGGTATTCCTCCGGGTCACTTATGACGATCATCCGTTCATTCATAATTTTTTCTTGAAATATCGGACCATATTGTAGCGCATTTTTTCGGTTCATCTGTAAAAATAAGTGGAAAATGTATTATTTGATTCGTTCAAAAGATAACGGACTACAATGGGAACCATTTCATATATGCGATTTCATTAAATGTATAAAACTAAATTAAATAATTTTGTGACAATCATCACAATGTATTTCCGTTTTCCACCAATAAGCAATGTCATACATAACATACACATACTTATATATATATATATATATATATATATATATATATATATATATATTCACTATTATTTCTAACTTAATTAGACTCTATGGGTCTATTCTTCTGGATTACCTAAAACACATTGGGGTACCATTAAGACCAATCTTATCCATGGTATAATCGTCTCAACATAATCTGGTCCAATCGTTTGTCACTATTTTACTATTAGTTTTTAAGGCTGCAGTTCATTCTGTATTAAAGACTATTTTGTATTTTCTAATTTTGTACAAATTTACTTCCTTACTGACAAGTGTATACGTGTCTTTTGACATATCATAAGGCTATTGATATCTTTTGAGTTAACTTGTCGAAAGTATTTTCGTTGAATTAATGAAATTTCCACGATGTCACTACAATTCGGTTTTAATAGCATTATGTACGCACAAATTAATGCGTCTCTATGTGTACACCTTTGGGACCGGCATTAGCCAATGGGTTTTCATGAAAGCGTCTATTATCTAGTCCTACAAGATCGAATGCATATGTTTGTTATGTGGACGGCACTTTCTGTCAATTGAATAACCAAATAAAAAATGGATTGTTGTTACGCCCTTTAATAATATTAATCCGCTCTTAAGTTAACTATACATAAAAAAGAAAATTGTTCTCGCCCATTTCTTGACGTTGTAATGTGTAGAGTTCCTTTAGCCTTGCTTCTTTCGATATACCGTAAACCTATGCTTGTTGGTCTTTATATTAATTGGCATTCTTATTATCCCGCGAAAAAAAAGATAAATTTAATAAAGATCATGACCCATGAAACCGAAAGAATTTGTTCTAAAACCGGAGTAGATGATGAAATTAAGTGTATTACTTGGAAGCAATGGCTATATACTAGCAATAGTTAGAAGTAATTTGTACGCACCGTTTTCAGTGCATTGTTGCTAACAGCTCCGCAATCGGATCAAGTACGACGATCATCAGGAGGTACCACTTCGCAGTTTCGGGCCATACTCCTCTGCTGCATCTTTGAGATGGCGGGGCCCATCCATAAGGAGGTCGTAATGGTACTGGTGTAAGTTAATTTTCTGTCCAACACTCATCGTTTCTTTTTAACAAGATTCAGTATGACACATTCTCTGCTGCTTCTTGTACGTCTGCCATAAAGTCTGTTATTGCTATTTTCGTACAACAAAACGATTTCGCAGTATGTTGATTAGTTTTCGCGCAACATATCTTCGAGCTCCAACAGCCAAATGATAGTATTCCACATTCCATGCTATTTCCTGCCATTCGGTTAGTAGATCACCATATCTCCCATTTTCTGATATTGCAAAATTATCCTCCCAGAGTACAGTGCTATTTCGCATCAAACACCCGAATTGATTTATTTTTTCAACCAAACTGATCCTAACATCCTTTCAGAAAGATGTTCATCCCCATAATACATCTATAATTTATTTATTTAAATGTAATTTTAGTTTGCACTACATAGGTTGGTCAAGTAAATATTGCGTGTTAGAATTAAAACACAGGTCACTACAAAAATCGGAAGGAAGATTATTTAGCGTCGAACTTTGTGGATAATACACACGTGTCTCCAATTGCAGAACATCTTATAAAACGCATAGGTGCCTCTAATTTTAGTGTTGAATCATCATTCCTTTTCAGTAACTTATACTTCCTCTATCATCTTATACTATTATAATATATATATATATATATATATATATATATATATATATATATATATATATATATATATATATATATATATATTAAATCCAGGCGACCTTCTCTCTGTAAACAGAGATACACTATTCTAAAACTTCATGTAGTTTCTATTTAATTTTATTCCATTTAACTAACTCTGTTATTCTCATACAACATTATTTTCTCTTAATTACATTTAGTTCGATTCATCACTATATTGAAATACGAAACCGATTATCTAGCCTTTTAATTTTTTATTTCATCATGTCTAGTAATACAAATATGGAATTTATATCTCCGTTATGAAATTGTGTACAACAAATATACAAATATATATGTGAAGTAGTTTGGCTTACAATCTCCCCAGAGCATTTTTTTATATTTAGCTATGAATTTGAGTATAGATGTAAATATGTTATAGGTAAGACTAGGAAATTGTCCAGATATGCTAGGATAAGTGTGTACGGTGGGGGAATAATTAATAGAACAAGAAGGGCATAGGTCAGAACGGAGAACTTGCAATCTTTCAGTAATTTAGAGACCGATATAAATATTTATCTATTATTATACAAAAACGGAGTTAAACGAACGTTTGTTTCCCTAAGGCATTTTTCTATTTTTATATGAGAATCAATGAATACTTACAAAAAAGTATAAATATAATTTTATAAAATACTTGCCTCAAACATTTTTCCGAATACGAGTCCATCTTTTTTAATGTAATCCATCAATGTTCCGATGAGTGGCAAACCGCGGGGGCCGGGTATTTCCTGAATTGGGCGGGCCGTGAGCTTCCGAATCGCTTGACATTGACTGGTAAGTCGTGTCGCACTCGTCATTGTTTCTTATATTGATAAAATCTGAACCAGAAATAAATATTGAAGGAAGGAAATCATTTGAGTATTTTGAATAGATATTTAACAGACATACACGCAGGCATGTATATATATATATATATATATATATATATATATATATATATATATATATATATATATATATATATATATATGTGTATATATGTGTGTGTGTGTGTGTGTGTGTGTGTGTGTGTGTGTGTGAGTGTGTGTATGTATGTATACATATATATATATATATATAATAAACTAACTAAATTACATAATATATTTTTTCTACATATATGCGCGCACACACACACATACACACACATATATATGCTTGTATATATATATATATATATATATATATATATATATATATATATATATACACATACATATACTAAACTAACTAAATAAAAGAACATATATATGTATTTATATATATATATATATATATATATATATATATATATATATATATATATATATATATATATGACAATAATAAATAATTAAAGTTTATGTTAACATTTAATTGCAGTTACATGATATATTCGATCGTCGGAAGCGTATTATACCAAAATGTGTGTGTAAACCATCTGAATAACGCAAAGAACGTGAACCCATGTACTATAAAACCCATGTACTATAAAATCCATGTACTATAAAACCCATGTACTATAAAACCCATGTACTATAAAATCCATGTACTATAAAACCCATGTACTATAAAACCCATGTACTATAAAATCCATGTACTATAAAACCCATGTACTATAAAACCCATGTACTATAAAATCCATGTACTATAAAACCCATGTACTATAAAACCCATGTACTATAAAACCCATGTACTATAAAACTCTTTCAGAGAAGAAATCATTGTATGCAAGTGCAAACAGTCAAATAGTTATTAGTATGTAGCAAAGGAGTTGGACTTTCACGGTCGGTGGTGAATAAGATCCAGGTTTCGAATCTGGAGGTTGATGTGTCAGCTGTGTCTAGCCACACTGATGAATCTTCAAACATAAGATCATATATAAATATAATAAACAATTAAAAGGTACTTAACGTTACACTTCACTGCATTTTCACGAGTTTTGATTTGCATTCAAATGTATACGTTCCGATCACCAGAAATGTACTGCTATCCCTTCCGTCTGTATACATTTGAATGCAAACCAAAACTCGCCAGAAAAATATTTTAACATTTATTCTATGAGGCAAAATTTCAAATTTATTTGGTATGATCTCAGCACAAAATCATTTTTACTTTCGTGCTTAAATTTAACATGTTACGAACAAATTTTGATACGCATTTCTCTTCAGAATGATATGGCAGTTAACGTTTATTACAATGTGATTGTTTTTTTTCTATTTAATGCTAGTGGTACCCTGTGGAAATTCCCCGCAGCTTTCTACATCAATCTTTATAATTTATCGCTAACAGTAAATTTCTTTTTGATGAAAGACTTGCCAGCCAGGATCAGTACTATAAAACATATACTCTTTCTTCTTCCGTAAAAGCAATTGTCATTGCCAGCGAAATATCATTTAAATAAATAAAATTAACATGTCTCTTACCGTAAAATAATAATAAAATGAATGTCACTTATTGAAATGTATTCATTAAAAATTCTACTGTTTTAGTGAACGGCACAACATTAATTGATTTTGAAACAATTCATTTTAAAATAGTTAAGTCGGAATTTTTTATTTTTCCGACATCAGATCAATCACCAATCTTTACTTTGTTAATTAGGCGATCTAATTTTTATACATGTGTGTCTGTGTGAAAGTTTATAATATAGTACACACATAAAATGCCATATCGTATAATTATGTAGATATTTTATTTTGGTTTAAATTTGAAACACTGCCGATAATGAGTTATACATATTTATCGAATCTCAGAAAAACATTGAATCACAAAATAAAAAAATAAACTTACCGTCTGACTGCTTCTCTCGAATGCCCAGAATGTCTAGCAGACGATCTCGTGATTGCGTATCAATTCGTAATGTTCCTTTGTCTTGTCAGTGCGCGTGGAACTGACTCGTTTTAGTTTTATTACGTTATAATTTCTAGGGGAATTTGCTGAGATTTGATTGGATGAAGTGAAGACGATGCTATGTTAGAATGGACGCGTCGGCAACAGAATACAAACGCCGAGACTTGTGCTTTCCTGGGAGCGGTCAGAAGCGGAAGGCGAGACAAAAGCGCTGAACTGACGGACGTCAAGCCGCTGGGATTGATTCCAGCGTCGTCATCGACCACTCAAGCCACTTAAGATCAGTAAGTGCACGTAATGTGAAACTACAAAACTGCGTATTTATTTTAAACGATATTTATTTACTATTTACAATTTCGGGGGTTACCTCATTTTGGTTGTTGAAATCACAAGGTTTGGTCGTTTTGCTTCCCATGCCTCATGTCGAACTAGTATACCGTCATTACTTTAACCCTATATGATATAGAACTAGGAATATATGTTATAATTGGTAGAGGGTGGTCGCAATTTGTAGGTACGCATATTAAGTTAGCATTTTATTTGCCATAAGTTTATTTTTACTATACATATACGTATGTTGTATATATATATATATATATATATATATATATATATATATATATATATATATATATATATTAATATATATATGTATATATTTATATATATATATATAAATATATTAATATATATATATAAATATTTTAATATATAAATATTTTAATATATATAAATATTTATATATTTAAATATTTATATATATTAAAATATTTATATATTTAAATATTTATATATATATATTAATATATTTATATATATATATAAATATACACATATATATATATATATATATATATATATATATATATATATATATATATATATATATATATATATATATACAACATACGTATATGTATAGTAAAAATAAACTCATGGCAAATAAAATGCTAACTTAATATGCGTACCTACAAATTGCGACCACTATGTACCAATTATAACATATATTCCTAGGTATCATATAGGGTTAACATTAACCTTTCTAATGAAAATGTATTTAAAATCATTTAACGATTAAAGGAATGTCTGCAATACAGGTATAGAAACAGTATGCATTCTAACATTGAAATTAAATACTAGAAACACGATATCAAAGAATGATAAACATAGAAAAATAGTAATATTAATTTGTCCATCACGTTGTTGAAAAACAAATAGGTAAGAATTTCTCAAATCGTATCTATAAACGTGTTCTAATAACTATTTGTCTACATCAAAATATTCAATAATAATTATTTGAAATTGTCTTACAATCATTGCGAGAATCGAGAAATTATCATTAAACTCACAATAATGAAATATTAAATTGTAGGCTTAAACAGAAATTTGAAGAAAAAGTGACAATTATAATAACAATAAAAATGAAAACAGCAAAAACAGTAACAACTACAATGGCAACAATGACAATAATAATAATAATAATAATAAAACTAATAATAATAATAATAATAATAAAACTAATATTATGAAATATAAGAAATAGTAATGAATCTCATAGCAATAGCAATTATATACATAGAAATAAGAAAGGAAAAATGAGTAAAATGTAACGAAAAAATAAGTGTGAATTGACCCGCAAGTTTATATAAACTACTTGCCGTTATAATTCAAAAATGAGCACAACAGTAAAGACACTAAAACTAATACCGCCTGAAGATGATTTGACGATTCAAATCGAAAGTACTTGCAAAAAAGAAAAAAGAATGGAACAAGAAAGCCATGGATCATATTTATATCAATTTGACCGACACATTAGATGGACAATTCGGAAAATTGAAAAAATTAAAAAAAGTCGCATCAAACAAAACCACTCCATGTTATTTAATAATGTTTGCCTATATATATATATATATATATATATATATATATATATATATATATATATATATATATAATGCTACTAAACATCATGTCCATAATTCTTAGTCCAATTTTGATCAAACTGCATGAATCCATTACATGATTGCGATTCTCAAAATGTCTACGACTTTAGCTTAATGGGTGTTTACAAGAAATTGAAATTCAAGGAATACTGCTATGGATGTAATGCAGTCTGATGAATTTGAATTTTCACATGGATGATTGTGTCTATATTATGCAGCCCCTAAGACGATTTTAAAATACTCGAAAGAAACTAAAATCTTGATAATATTTGTTAATTGATGTCCTATAGATGTTGTTTAAATTTCATGAAAATCGAGGGGTAGCTGCATATTTTTGATAGGCTTCCCCCCGTTGTGCCCCGAAACGTCGAGCGTACAAACATTCATAAAAATCACTTAATTAGATTAGAAGTTTATATCGCATTCTAGCTTCATACGTTTGAAATATATATATAAAATCACTTTCATATGATCTTTTCTTTTAAAATCTACCTTAATTAATCGGGTTAATACATTTTGCTACCATTCTTATTTCTCTTATGAGTAAAATGTGATAAAAATTCATTAAAATGACAAATACATTGGACTTTTTAAATGATCACGTTTGTGGTGCTCATATCTTAACGAAAACAATCGAAAATAATGACAGCCTTTGAGAAAGAGAGAAAAACATCGACCGACAAAACCTTCGGATAGGGTCAATTGGACTCTTACTTGATCGCAACAAATGTTCACAAAGGTACAACCCCAAAATTACTGCAAAGCTCAATGAGCAAGTAGCTACAAAACAGATGTGCGCTCCAATTTCGTATAATTTTCATCATAGCACTTACTGTATTTTGTTGAATTGAAGTATTTTGACTTCTTGCATGATTTAGATGGTCTTTGAGGAAGTCTTCAACTGGCATCAATCGAATATATCAACAGTTTGATGCCAGTCAGTAAGAATTCTGATGATCGATGATACAATGAAACTGCAGTTAAATGATGAATCAAAGTACAATGTATTATCATGTATTACTGATATAGCTTCATACCGAACAAATATCCAAAGATAAAACACCGCAAAATGTTGAGAACAATAAATTGAAATCTCGATGACAAGGCATTTCCATTTTTCTATATTTTAAATAAAAAATAGAATATAATCCATGCTTTCTCTTCATTTGATTCCACTTACGTCCCTCACTGCCTCACCCCCTTTCTAAAGTGGCTGTCAGAAACACCAACACTATTAACGTAGTGGTATTTAAGCTTGTCGTCTCAAATTTCCACTCCTTTTCTAATGCTTGATTTTAGCCCCATTCTCCATTTATTCATAACTAGTGTTTCCTATTTCATTACCCCCCATATCCATAAACTATGATCCCCTTTCTCATCGCTACTTATCACTATAACCCATCCTATCTCACTCCAAATCTATTTAAGTTGTACCAATGTGATCAACATTTTATTTTTGTACTTTAACAACGTTCTTTGAATAAAAATGGTGAAATATCAATTATCCAAAAATTATTTTGATTTTCCATTTGTACTTATAAACACTTCTACTATTTATTTTTTCAGCAAATATATATATATATATATATCATTTTTTATTTTCTTTTTGTTATATTTCACTTCAAACTAGGCAGGACGCAACTGTAGACGTAAGGGACGATTGAGAATTAGGTATTAAGTTTTGTGAGTTGTGCAGAAAGATGTCTGTTTACATTAGTTTTAAATTTCTGCATGTCAGTAGCATCGGGGAAACAGGTAGAGAGGAGGGGGTTAAAGATAAAATTGAACGAGGAAAGAAGCTATTGGAGTCTGGAATCTGAGCACCTCCAAGATAACGGATGATACTTAGCTGAGTACTGTGTTTGTCTAGTGTATTTACGTAGAGGGGGCATCAAGACAGCAAGTTCATCGGATCACAATTAAGTAAGTACTTATAAAACAGGCACAAGGATGCAACATTGAGCGATGGGATAAGGGCTTGAGCTTGATAGATAATGTGGGACCTATTAAGTTGGTGACTTTTTTGGACCTTGTCTAAGAGGGAGAGACTAATGGATGATGCACCAGCCAACATGTGGCTACAATACTCCATGCATAGACGGATAGTGGCTTTGTAAAGATATAGGATAATCTCAAGTTTTAGAAGTTTACTAGCTCGGTAGAGGGATCCCACCTTCTTTGCAGCAGCCTTAACTATGTCTTTAAAGTATTTGTTCCAATTCATGTTACCTGTGAATGTACGCCCGAGGAGTTTGGACTCTCAGGTAGGGTGTTATTTGCCATAGCAATCGGTGGTTGAAGAGGTTTTTTGTTGTTATCAAAGGAAATGAGCTTTGTCTTTGCGGCATTAAATGTTACCATCCATTTATACCCGTGGAGGTCACTTTCTAAGGATTCAGACATTGTGTCCGTTTTACACACATGATGAGAGTAAAGCGTGGTTTCATCAGCAAATATACCCATCTAAGACTCAATGTCATTAGGGAGGTCGTTCATGAAAATCAGGAATAGTAGAAGTCTAAGAATTGATCCCTGGGGTACACTAGCATCATGCCATGTAGCTTAGATGAGCGGTCATCGAGGAAAACCTTGATCTTTCTTTTGTTTAGAAAGGATCTAATTATGTTAAATATTCGTCCAATAATAGCGTATTAGTGGATTTTTATGAGCTGACCTTTATGCTAGACCTTGTTAAAGGCTTTGGATATATCAAGCGCTATAGCCCTAATTTCACCTGTCTTGCCCTGTAGTCGGTTTGGTTATTAATTCTCTTTTTTTACTTTGTCTGTGAATGACAGGTTCTGTTGACAAGCACATGTTAAATATACATATAAAATATAAAAATTGGCTCAGTTTCTTTCACTTAAAATACATTTTAATAATAATGCCAATACCTACAAATATAGAATCCAAATAATTAAAAGCTTCAAGATGAGAAACACTGTATTGATTTGTTTTTTTATCGTAATAATTACACAACAAATTATTTCCGCATCACGAACCATTTATTCGGGATTGACTTATGTTTGGAAATTCTCTTGAGGAGTTCGTATTTTAGTATTTCTCAAAATGCCAACATAGGTTACATGAAAAATGTGTACAAGAGGTAAATTCTAAAAAATATCTCTTCTTGCGGTTTACGATTATCTTCATGAAGCACGCATATTAAAGCTTCGAAACATTTTAAAGCTTTTGAAGATGACGCTTGTAGCAGTTATCCCCTCCTTTCAAAACATAAATGCACTAACCGGCCGGTAGGTGTTGCTGTTCACCGCCAGGTGGCGCTGAAAGCGACCAGGAGTTATCTGCCCTTAGGGGATATATAACCAAGGGACACCGGAAAAAGGTCCCTTCTCTATTCAATTGGCCTCGCTGAACGACGCTAAGACACCAGAGCTCCATCAACACGTGTTCAACAACGGTAAGAGTTCTCAACTCATTTTCTTTGTATACGGTTTTCAAGGACTTTCCCACGCCGAACTCATTTCTTCACATACTCTTTTTAAGAACTGTTTTCTATCGACACACATACATACACCACACACGTCATCATTCCACATACACACACGTTCAATAAACTTTATTTGAACTACCTCCTTTTGTTTGTTTATTATTACTCTGTTTTTGCATGCAACAATTGCTTGATTTTATAAACTCGCTTATAGTCGGGAACACGACCCGATTCTAACATTGGTGACCGCGACGAGCAAGCTTTGTTGTATGGGGCAGAGTAATTAATTTCGTACAAGAACAAGAAAAAAGTCATTTCTCGTTTTATCTTGCCGTATGTGAAACGAATTACGCATCCATCTTTTTCTTTTTTTTTTCTACCCACGTGGTAGAAATATACAAGCAAAAAAAAGAAAAAAGAAGCCGCCATCTTTTTCCTGGCCACGTTGGAATTAACAGCCAAAGAAAAACATAAACATTTCTCGGTTTTCTCTCCGGGTGTAAAACAAATTATAACTTCATTTTTTTCTTCTTCTAAAGTGTCGGAAAAATATATACAAAAAAAAAACGAAAACGAACAATTTCTCCATTTTTCAGACGTTTTCAACGAATTTCAAAAGCACGTGGATTTCTCCCTACACACAAAAAAATACGACACGAACTCTAAATCACGCATTAAAAAAACCCCAAAAAAAACATCGGAATTCAACCTTCAACAAAAGAACATATCTCTTACTACTTCAAACCAAAACTCTACGAACTTTATTCAATTCAACTTCAAATAACAAAGTCTCCGGCAACTTTTTCAAAAGGAAACAATAACAAAGCGAAAACTGACGACATCATCCCTTTTCGGTTAGCACGAAGAAGGAAATTATTATAACAGAAACAACAACACCTTTCACGAAATTCGAACTCTCAAACAAAACCGCTACAAAAAAACAAAAAAACAACAAAAAAAAACTTCTTCCATCTTTCACCTTCAATCATCACTATGGCTACCGCGGATACTAACGACATTCTGGAAGTTTCTGCGAATCACCGTCTGCCACCTTTTAACTCTAGTAACGTGAATAACTGGTTCACCCAACTACAGGCATTATTCTCTGTGAGAAGTGTGACCTCACAGAAAAGCAAATTTGCCAGCGTGGTGGAAGCCTTGCCCCCAGAGGTGGTAGACGAAGTAACCGACCCGTTGGACGACGTCTCATCAGTCAACCCATATGATGCCCTAAAAGACGCCATAATCAAAAGAATGGGTCGCTCCGAATAAACCATGCTACGGGACCTATTCAACAACTTCAGCCTCGACGACAGGACACCGTCACAACTACCACGACACATGAAGCCACAGCTCGGAAGAAATACCATGTCCGAGAAGATACTGCGACAATTGTGGCTGGGCAAATTTCCCTCAAGTGCGACACAAATTCTGCCACCGATGATAGAAACCACTCCCATCGACATGCTAGCAAACTCGGCTGATCGAATTCTCGAGTCCAACAGTGGCCCACAAACGGTCAACGCACTCGCCACTCCTAGCAGTCTGCAGCAGTTAAAAGCTAATATGGTTGAACTGAAGGCTATGCTAAAAGCCTTCAAAACCCAAAGCAGGGAGCCAAGAGCTAGTTCACAGTCCCGAGGCAGGCACCGTGGGAGCCGTAGCAGAGAGAGGTCCCCTTACAACCAACCCCATGGTGGTATTTGATGGTATCACTACACATTTGGCAACAATGCCAGAAAATGCAACAGCCCCTGTTACTACAAGTCACAAGGAAACGCCAATCCCAGCCAGTAATAGCGACGACTGCGGATGGAGAGAGAAAAAGAGGTCGCTTATTCCTTCCTGGTGGATACCGGTGCTGAGATAAGTGTTATCCCACCACAACCCGGACAAAAACCAACTCCTTCGACGTTCAAGCTACAGGCAGGAAACGGTTCACACATCCAGACATACGGAACTAAGGTACTCATCCCACACTTAGGACTCCGCCGTAACTGCGTCTGGAAATTCGTGCAAGGCAACGTCAGGATGGCCATCATAGGAGTAGATTTCCTTTCACACTACGGTCTGTCTGTCCACATGTACAACCAAACACTCTCGGTCGATATGACAGCCATTAAGGTGAAGGGAACACTAACACAGTTTAGTCCAACAGGAATTTGCTCAGCAACCCACCACACCAAAGAATATGTCAACGTCTTGGATCAATACCCTGACATTACCAAACCATTCAACATCAACGATAGAATTAAACACTCTATACAACACCACATAAAGACGACCGGACCTCCAGTTCCTTCGAACCCTCGACGTCTGTTGCCTGAAAGTATAAATACCGCAAGCAGGAATTTCAACAGATGATCGAGGATGGAATTATTGAACCCTCCGAAAGCCCGTATGCTTAACCTCTCCACATTGTTCCTAAACCAGACCAGAATTCCCATCGTGTATGTGTCGATTATCGGCGACTCAATGCGCAAACTGTCCCAGACCGCTATCCCGTACCGCACATACACGATTTCACATTAGGACTCCAGGGTGCAACAATCTTTTCCAAACTGGATCTGACTAAAGCCTTCTACCAGATCCCAGTAGCAGATGAGGATATCCCGAAAACGGCCGTGACCACACCTTTTGGACTCTTCCAGTTCAAACGCATGCCTTTTGGACTGAGAAACGCTGCCCAAACCTTCCAACGCCTCATTGATAATGTCCTAAGACGACTACCCTGCGTATACGCCTACATAGATGACGTCCTCATAGCAAGCCCGGATGAAACAACACATGAGCAACAGTTACACCAAGTTCTGCAGAGACTATCAGAAAATGGTCTGAAGATCAATGTAGACAAGTGTATATTTTTGGGACACCAGATTGGTGAAGGCGGAATTACACTCCTGCCTGAAAAGGTAGAAACGGTACAGTAATTTCAACCTCTAACCTCACTCCGTCAGTTGCGACATTCATAGGAATCGTTAATTATTATCGTCGGTTTTTCCCAGACTTTTCCAAGGTCCTGTCTCCCTTAACGAATATCTTGCAGAACAACGGGAGAAGACAGAAACAAACCCTTACACTGACTGCAGAAGCACTTCATGCATTCAACGCAGCCAAATCCGCATTTACAAACTGCACCAAACTCACCTACCTCACTGACAGCATTAACCCTAACAACAGATGCAAGCTCATCAGCTGTAGGCGCGGTACTACATCAGGACATTGATAATACCAAGGTACCCATATCTTTCTTCTCCTCTAAGCTCAGCCAAACACAGTCCAGATACGGCGCATTTTCTAGGAACTCCTAGCAATCTAATTCGCAATTAAACATTTCAAACATGTGCTAGAAGATAGACAATTCATCATTTACACGGGCCACAAGCCGTTAACATATGCATTTTCCTCACGTCCGGACAAATACTCACCCAGAGAATCTCGTCACCTGGACTATATATCACAGTTTCCCACTGAAATTAAATTTATTAAAGGTGACCAGAACATTGTGGCTGATGCACTTTCTCAGCCAGACACAAACTCCATCACTCAGGACTTTCTTAGTCACGATTTGCTTGAACAGGAATAAGCATCAGACACCACCTTGCAACAAACTCTGCAAAACACTTTCTTGAAACCCACTGCTGTACCAACCCCTTTTAGCGACAAATATGTTTATTGCGACACAACAACACCTACACCCAAACCTTACGTCCCACCTATTTGATCATTTTCATTCACTCTCTCACCCCAGCAAAAGAGCCACCCTGAAAATGATCAGTGACAGATTTGTATGGCCTGGGATAAACAAAGATGTCAGACTTTAGGCTGGCAACTGCATAAACTGCCAGCGTTGCAAGGTCTACCGACATACCAAGTCCTCAATTGGAACATTCAGCAATCCCGATGCCAGGTTCTCTCACCTGCATATAGACATCGTTGGACTCCTACCACTTTGCCAGAACTACTGCTATCTACTAACGATAATTGATCGATTCTCCCGTTGGTCTACAGCGATCCCATTAAAGAACATCTCACCAGACACAGTAGCCAAGACGATTTTGAGGGAGTGGATAGCCACATGCGGTGTACCCGCAGTCATCCCGACTGACTGAGACACACAGTTCCAGTCGAAGCTTTTTGCCGAGTTCAACCTACTCCTGGGCACCAAACACATACGGACGACTGTATATCATCCCTGTTCCAACGGCCTGGTCGAGCGATTCCACAGGTACTTTAAAAGTAATTAGACGGACGGAAAATTTTTTTACCATTACAAAAAACGGCAAGAATGACACTGTTTCCATTGACAGATTAACACCTGCTCTAGTGGAAGAATCACAGTCAAGCCAACAGACACACAACTCTCGTACAATTTGAGAAAATATTCAGTTACAATAATTCAACTGATATTTTAGGTCTTTTCCTCATTAATGTCAAAAAGATTAAATTCAACTGAACGTCACATCAGTCTGGATCATCCAGGGCGACATGTCCATCTCTAAATTGTGTAAACATCTTCAACAAGTCTTTCTGTTCAAGTATTCCTCTCTATAAGCTACATAATCATTTTTAAGTCATAAAGAATTGTGTCTCAAGTATTTCTTGTATAGTAGCGTGTTTTTGGAGATTTCGAGGGTGAAGCCGTTATTAAATTCAGATGCGTCCATATATATATATATATATATATATATATATAGATATATATATATATATATATATAGAGAGAGAGAGAGAGAGAGAGAGAGGGAGAGAGAGAGAGCGAGATTAACGAGAATTAACTCAATAATGTTCTCCAAAAAAGGTGTTAAATTTCATAAGTTGGCACTGCTTTCCTTTAATCAGTTATTCTCGTTCTGTCCTCTTTCTCCTCGGAGTCGTCGCCTACTAAATAGTGCTGAAGAGTCAGTTTTCCACTGAGATCAGGTTTCTACCCCAGTCCCGGCGTGGCTAGATCGATAAAATCTTGGTACACCAAAAAGACACTGCAATTTATTGGTTTTAAATAAAATACTTTATATTAGATCCTGTAGAACCTTAAATCGAACATTTTTTTTCAACTAAGTTATGATATAACCTACACACACACACACACACAAAAACACACACACACACACCCACATATATATATATATATATATATATATATATATTGTTTCAAATATATATTGTTTCAAATATTTTAGACTTTGTGCGTTATATTCTTCAGACCCATTATCCTGAGGAAGTCTGTAAATAAAGGCGAAACGTTGATGAATACATAAATAATATCTATGGTTTTCCTTTTTTTATTTTTCATATATATATATATATATATATATATATATATATATATATATATATATATATATATATATATATATATATATGTGTGTGTTTAGATGTACAAAATGTACTTTTAAAACTGATTCGCGGAAAACTCTCTCGAGCTCTTTCGACTGTCATCTCGTCAGGAGAAACCGATAATATAATCAATCAATAATATTAGGGAAGATGAAAAGCGAGAAGGAAATTTAAGTGCCAGTGAATACTAAAACGCGATTAAAATAAATTTAATTGAATAATCGTTTAAAAACGACACAGTGTGGGGTGAAAAAAACGGGTGTTGAGGTCACAGTTTCCCTAAAGAGAGTTAGCAGTTTCATAAACTCCTTCTGCATGCACAAAAGAGTTTACGTATAGCAGTAGAGATAGATTCAAATATTTTAAAGTGAGTTTGTTAAATCCGCAAAATGCAGCACCTCAAAAGGCTCCAATTTATAGTTACTGGCACATCATGGATGTTCAACTAAATGCTAGCCAATAGCAGTCCGAAGTCGAAGAGGAAGGGTTACAAAAGGGATCCTACCTTTCCCTGTTTTATCCCAGATGGAACATGCTGGTTTATGCGGGTCTGCAAATGCAAGGATATGCGCCCAGTATAACCACCATCGCACTAGCATTGAACACGGTACACAATATTTATATAATATATAAAGGGCACATTATCCTTACGAAAAAAAAAGGATAAGCAATGTTTGTAGCATAAACCACGCACAGGAAAACAGAGTAGAAACGATTGATGATGCGTCCAACAATCTGCTTACCCAGTGTTTTACTATTTTTTCTATCCAGGGAAATTTGTTATACATAGAGCGTTTACAAAGGACAACAAATATTAAGAAAATTTTAAATCAACAAACTTTTTATTAATACAATCCTTAATAAGGTCGTACATATTTCCGAAACACATATACACACACCCGAAAACCCACACATGCGCAGAAACGCCAAACAATAACACATTTCCTCAAATGAAACTACACTCTTTCGAATCGAAATACATTTCTTCAAATGGATTTACATATCTGATGGGAGCGGACCACGCGTGAAACGCCTTATATAAAATTATAAAATGATAAAATAACAAAATGATAAATAAATGTTGAAAAAACCTTTTCACAAATGTTGGTAGCCTTACTCCTTCACATATATATACATACATATATATATATATATATATATATATATATATATATATATATATATATATATATATATATATATATATATATACATACACATATATATATATATATACATACATATATATATATATATACATACATACATACACACATATATATATATACACACACATATACATACATACATATATATACATACATATATACATACATACACACATATATACATACCTACATATATACACGCACACACACACGCACACACACATATATATATATATATATATATATATATATACATATATATATATATATGAAGTGTATAGACTTTCAAATATGTTAAATATTTTTCGTAAAACTGTCGTATTTCCTTCTCTTTTATCATTATTTTTTTATTTAGAGTCATCAAAAGAAGTGATAATATTAAGTGTCCTTAACATTCCCAGTTCGTGCCAAGTGATCCGGAATCTCACGGTCCGCCCAATTCAGGAAATTCCGGCCCCCACACGGAAACGCGATTGATAAATTATATTTAAAATGATGAATTCGCATTCGGAAGAAAAACTGGGAGAAGAATTTTACAAAATGAAATAATACGTATGATTAACATGTTCAGTATTAAATAATGATCGCGGTGTAAAATGAATCCATTATTTTATCATGAAATTTAGTGAAAATGTATTATTTCGTGTAAACAAAAACACTTTTATTAAAGATATCTCTCAGGATACTAGAAAATTAATACAATTTTATTATTTTCCTGAAAATAAAGCACCGTAGATGTTAATATAAATACTGTTAAATTTAGTGATGCTAATATAAATGTATATTTAAAAAGATTTTTATTGACATCTACAGAAAAATACCCTAAATTCAGTGTTAATAAAATAAATATAACCGAGAAAAAACTAATTCATTGAATTAACGATATCATCATTTAATAAAGCATTTAATATTTTTACAAGAAAAATGACATCTCAGAAATATTATTATAACATTTTACGTGTAATTTTACGACGCGAGTCTATCATAGATGTTATAACTATTTGTATCATGAAATGACAATGATAAAATCAAGACAATGGAAGTTCTGAAGAAATATTAAATTATTGACTGAATTTTACAAACATTTAACTTCGAATTATACAAGAAAGGACATTGGAATATCAACAGAATGGAATTGCAACCGACGTCATTCGTATTATCAGAGATCTAACAAATGCGTCTGTGCTACTTTTCAGAAATTTACATTATCATGAAGAATTAAATGTAAGTTAGCATTTGCGTAATAGGTTCATTACAAAACAATCATTTACAATGTTGATTTTATTTAACAATTAAAAATAATTTTAACAGTAAATGATAACATTTAAAGCTTAGAGACCGAATTTGATTCATACTTTGAAATTTTATTGAAAGTCTTTCAACTTTATATATGCATAATAAATGCAATCTTTTTTATTATAATTTATGCTTATTTTATGATTATAATAAATAATGGATACGCCACTTTTATGGTATAAGAAGAATTTAAGAGAATTGTAACTTATTTGAAAAGATTTTATATTTTTCAATTTGACTCTATATTTTTCAATTGTATTTCTTTTTTTAATAAAACTTAATTGAAATTAGATAGGAAAATGACATTTTATTGGGCTCAATGAAATATTAAATATCATTAACATAAAAAAAACTGCAGAATGACCATTGTAATAAAATAAATATACCGTTTATATTTAGTCTAGTAAAATAATAATTGAGTCAAAATTATTACAAAACCAACTTATATATATATATATATATATATATATATATATATATATATATATATATATATATATATATATATATATAATAATAATAATAATCCAGGTAAAAAATCCACAGGGTAGTAATCCAAAGATTTTGTACATGTCTGTGTAAATAAAAATAATCATATATATATATATATATATATATATATATATATATGATACGAAATCTTGGCTCGGGTTTTCCATATTTGTCAATTAAGCGTATACATTTTAATACTCTTCAGAAATAAAGGACTTAACTAGTATTAATTCTTCAATTTCTATAAACTATTACAAAACCAGATCTTCTATATAAAAATACAAATAATAAATGTAAGTAGTATTTTGGTTATATTCTACCATACTTTATTTAATCTCGGTAGCCTCTTTGTTTAATCTGTTTAAATGTCTGATAGGAGACTGAATTGTAATGTTAATGTTATTTTTGGATAATTATGCACGTTTTACTAAACAGTAAGTATTTTTTCTTTAATTTACTAATTTACTTTGAAAAAGTTCTAGATAACTGATATTTATCTTTCAAGAGATTTTTTTAATCAATTTCTTAAAATTTCAAATTTCACTGATTTTATGTGTTTTTAGCAACCATAGATCCAGTTTTGATTTTTAAATTCATTTTTAGACGTGAAATACCTTTTTTCACGGATAAACTTTAGATTATTAACTTTTAAAAGAAATCAAATTTTAATTAAAACGAATAATTACATATGCTGATTAATTCGTTAAGAAATATACAGGGTGAATCATAAGTCACTTAGTTATTTATTTTTGAAATTCTAATGTTAAAAAATACGGTAATACAAAACAGGAAGTTTATTCAACAAATTCATTCATGGGAGTGTAAAATTACAGCAAATTTTCAAAATTTCCACCTTCTGTTCCGCATGCATTGCTCCATTCTTTTTTGCAAGGAATTTACGACTCTTTGTAGCATATTTGATTGATTATGAAATAAATATATATAGAAACAAATATATAAACGAACAAATTAAAAATAACAAATAGAAGTAATTAGAGAGTAAGATAACAATTATCAAAAGTTCATAGTATGTTTGTGCTTCATATGGTAATCATTTTAAATAGCTAAGTGAAGTGACTTATGAATCACCCTGTATTTTGTTTATATGTACTCGCAATATCTTGCATTATGTCGAGTTATAATTTATTCGGCGTATGGAAACACAGGCGATTAGCATATCACGCCCACTTTTGCACATTACTACTGTTTATATAAAATAAGGCATGTGTTTATGTTAATATATTTTTGTGTATAAAATTCACAGCGAAACTAATTACAAGAGTTTTATGAATTTAGGAATATAGCTGCTATGGTGTTTAATGTAGGCTATTTTATATCAATTTAGTTTAATGGTAAAGGGAACGGAGGAGTTTTAATCATTTCGTGAAGATTCAGATAGCTCTCAGTTTTGTGAAATTTAAACAATAGGTATTAGTCACCAATTAATAAATATTCACAAAATTTCATTATCTTTTGAGTATTTTAAAGAGTTCTTAGGGGAGAAATATGGGACTCCACCTCCCATTTTAAAATATAAATATAGAAGAGGTGCATTACATTTCATCGATCGTCAGTAGACAAACATTAAGCAAGATCCTCTGAATTTGAATTTATTCTTAAGCTCCTTTAAACATTACATTTAAAAAATTTTCTCGAATAAAAATAATGTAGTGGATTTTGATCCAAATAAGAATAGGGATTATAGACATAAAGTTTAGTACCATTATATCTTGATTTTAATCTTTATAAGGGGGCATAAAAGTGATGCGCAATTTTTCTGTTCGGGAAATTTATTTTACCCACCCTGGAAGTGATCTTCTTCTTGTTTAATATATACACAAATCTGTTCCATATATGGAAGGAAATTAAAATCTATAATAGCGAGAAATTATTCCTTAAAACCTCTTTTTAAATTTTATTATGTAATTTAGGCATCAAACCGTAATTCATGGGAGCCACGAAACTTCATTCATTCTGGCAAGCGCCATTTTATTCTATGTATATAATGATATAAGACAAAATGTGTACATGATATATATATACAGAAATTCTGTTAAGGTCAGCTATTCCACTGCCCCTTCAATAAGAAAAATTATCTCTGCAGAACCCAAAACAATTACAAACGCAGGCTGCTCATGCCAAGACAAAAACAACTGCCCCCTGGAGGGAAATTGCAAAATCAATTCAATCATATATGAAGCAACCGTCACAGACCAGAATACCAGTAATGCAGAAAAATATATTGGGATGACGAAGGGAAACTTCAAACAAAGGCTATACGCACACAGAAACTCCTTCAGATACAAAAACAAGGCTAATACGGCACTCGCGACCCGAATATGGCAGCTTAAAGAAGAAAATACACCCTTCACTATCAAATGGAAAATAATTGAGAGAAAACCATCCTTCTCTCCAGCCATAAACAGATGTCCTCTATGTGACGCTGAAAAATACCACATTTCAAAAGCCATCATGGATCCGAATACAGCCTGTTTAAATGTCCGCGATGAAATATTCAGGGGGTGTGTCCACAAGAGACAAGCATTGCTTATAAACTGGTCTGACCGATTCACATAATGTCTAACTACCCCCCCCCCTCTACTAATATAAACACAATAAAAACGAACAAATACCTCATCAACCTATATCCACTTAAACTTCAAGAGCAAAATCTCCGGCCTTCACAAAAATACAAAAATATTTAATTTATTTATCAGTCACTAGTTTAAACAAACTATATCCACATAAATTCCAAGAGCAAAAACTTCGACTTTCACCAAAATACAATAATGCAAAAATATTTAATTTATTTATCATTTAATTTATTAATCTAAATCTACAAACCCATTTTAACAAACTCAAATATTTCATATTTCAAACTAAGTTACCTCCCTTAGATCCGAATTTCTTCATTAAAATCACTCCAATCTGGAAAAAGATTTTTACACACTAACCGTTTTTTAGAACGCATACCTTCTAAAATATAACGGCTAATGATACAAATTCATAATTTGGCTCACGGGAATTTCAGAGAAACCCTCTCTTTATTTTTGTTTTTAATCTTGAATTTTTAATTTTTAATTTTAATTTTTAATTTTATTTTTTATTATTATTAATATTTTTTAATCTTTAAATTCATTTTTAATTTATTTATATTTTTATTTATTATATTTTCATTCTTTCTATTTTTATTTTTTCTTTCTCTCCCTCTCTTTATTCTCTACATTTTTATTCTCTATATTTTCTTATTATTTTTTAATTCCTTTTTTTATTCTTTATTATACCTTTTTATACTCTTTCTTTTTTTATTCTTTTATTCTTAGTATTGAGATGTTTTTTTATATATATATATATTTTTTCATATATATTTTTTATTTTTACCCCCCCCCTTTTTTATTCCCTTTAATCTTGAATTCTCTCGTGTTTTAAATCTCAACGGTCTTATTACACTAAATTCAAATTTAAACAAACACACACAACACACTGAGCAAATAACGCGTCCCAACAAGAGTGTCATGTGACCTCACATTTCCAAAACAGATGACAACAGAAGCTGAAGAGAGCCGGATGGGTAAGACCTTCCGTGCTTGAAACCGACGGTACGAATGTTGTACTAATTTTTCTGTACCAGAATAAATAAATATATATATATATATATATATATATATATATATATATATATATATATATATTAGCGTGTCACTTTTGCCAGTGAGAAGTGTATATGTCAATTTTTGCGTGCGCATCTTCCGTAAGTGGTTCATATGGGTTTCGCTGAGTGTACCGTAGTCTGTGCCTGTCTATCGTAATTCGTGTGCTATCGGGGCCTTTCGGTCTCAAATGACGTGGACGATATATGTCGTAAACACGTGTGTGAAAGAAATAACAGGGAAAGGAGAAACAATTCTGTATTTAGGCTTTTCTAGCATCCGCTGGAAATTGGAGTGAATATTCTTGCGTCTTTAATTTTATGAGAGCACCTGCTGATTAGAGATGTTCTCTAATCCAGAATCTATACGTAAAAACAACACCCACTGCTGCTGCTGCTTCTAGCAAACTCTTTTTTCTAATTTCAAAACACTCTCCGAGTATATTGTAATGAATCATCGACATTATTCCTTTGCTAGACATCGGCATTAGAATATGATCTGTGAATTCTTTAGGATCAGATTTTCAGTTGTAATAAAACCTTTGATATTTCATTTAAATATCTTTATTATTGTGGATTAGTATTGTAGAAGGGTTACACATAAAATTATCTAACATGCTAAATGGAATAATATATCTTTATCATCAATAAATTATAGGAATCTTCATGTGTACCTAATTTATAAGAATAAGCCCCATTTAATTAAGCCTTTCAAAATAATTAATTAAAATTTCAAATTATTCAATATATTTCCTATAACTGTATTAGCATGAAATATTTTTAAAACTTGATTTAACATTCCAAAGTTTCACTGAAATACAGTCGGTAAGCTTAGGTCTATAGTTGACATTAAAGAGTTTATTTATCTAGATTAAATATCGGGCTAATGGCATCTTAAATATCCAACGGGAATCATTTTACTTTCAGTTTTGTTTCATTCTATGAAGTTGTTTTTTATAAAATTATTATTTTATTTAAATAGGATTTTGACAGTTGAATTTAATTATGACGGTATCGTTTGATAATAAAATA
Source organism: Sepiola atlantica (assembly GCA_963556195.1). Lineage (NCBI taxonomy): Eukaryota > Metazoa > Mollusca > Cephalopoda > Sepiida > Sepiolidae > Sepiola > Sepiola atlantica. The sequence continues at coordinate 26,753,783 of OY744546.1, read as the reverse complement.
TTAACATGGTTGACTTTTATACGAAAACAATTCCATTCGTTCGGGTGGATTTAATTTCGTTAATAAATAATATTTGTAAATCCTTTTTTAAAAATGTTCTATTTTACATTTCAATATTCGATTTATAGAAAATAAAATATAATGTAATGTGTAAGTATTAAGATTACATCACATCGAGAAAGACAAACTAATGTGTGATCTCATAATTTCATTAATATAGAGAAAATAAATACATATATAAGTATTATATATAATAAATATATAATACAGGTAACGCACTATCATCTTTGCTATCGTTATGTATTATTGTTTTTTTTCTCTGTAAATTAATGTTCTTGTACGTATATTTAACATCTAACATACTCGCATTCTAACAGCCGTCAATACGACACTTTTTACGATACACAATTGTTTTCAAGCAAATTACAACACTCTATGTTATAAAGTATTTTGAAATATGTGCACACACATTCATGGGGCGCTGTTGAGAAGACTATGTGATGCAGTTGGATACCACTGCTGTACATGTGAATGAAAGCGTCGTCATTACAGAATTCGATTGAGGTCAGTGATCATCATCGTTGTGTGTGTCCTGTGCAAAATCAATAATTTTCTGATTACTATACAGGCTTACGTTATGTGTCAAGGACATTTGAATACAACGGCTCTTATCCGGATGAAAGGATACATCAATAGTAAATAAAGTGATGTGTAACTGTCATCGAGAGAAGCTGAAAATGCTAGAGATCTAGGGAGACGTATTGTCACTCAGACTCCAGGGAACCACGTTTATTGTTGCTAGCGTAAGAACCCCTAATAAACAAATAACAACAATAACAATGTTCATGGTAACGTTTCCGGAATGATGGTTGCTTCAATCTGTCATCGCTTATGTTATGAATAATTATGTAAGACGACGGCAATCAGAAATCGTTGACAGTTCTGTAAATCACGACGCCATTCTGAAACAAAATAAAGAAAATAGAGACAAGGGAGACAATTCAAAAATAAATTTAAAAATTAATTATATTTTAAACTGGCAGGGAGACTTGGTTTTGATCAGGATTGAATGAAGAGACTTATGATTTTTTTTACTAATAGTTCATGACTTAACACTTAACCAGGACAAAAGCCATTCGTGGATAATAGTTACTTAGATTTTCATTGGATGATGGAACACTATCATGTAAAGGATCAAGAACTATGATTAATCCACAGGATGAAATAACAAATATCGGATGGATTTAAAAAGGGCATGTAATCTGTAAGGAAGCATTCCTGTTACAATCGGTTCTACGGGGAACAACTGTTCATTGAAGTTACATTTGATTTTAGACACACATACAACAAAAATATACTTATTTGCGGTGTTAATAGAAAGAGAAGTTATTGCTAGAACAAGTAAGAGCAGAAAAAGAAACTCAGTCGAGCACCTACCATGGAAATACCGATAGACTAGGGAAAGACAAGAAACGGTTCGTAAGAAAAGGCATCAGAAAGTTTTGCGTCCAGCCTAAACTAACATTTTACCTGTTTTATTCCTGTTCTTTACATTTTCTGATATTCAATCTTTAGGGGTGGGGCCAAATGATTCACCCAGTATTGATTGGATGAGAAAGATTGTAACTAAAGTGACATTAATAAAATATTACACAAAATATGAATAACAAAAGTGATAGGTCTGATGGGGGCAAAGAACGTTAGTTTCCTTATTGAAACCCGAACAAAAGCTGATCTTCCTACTAGTAATATAAAATGAAGTAAGATAATCCTTTGGCTGACGTGGCAAAAACAGATGTTTAGTAACGTAAGACCATTTAAAAACAATCAATTGCAAAATAAAAATAAAGCTTAATATTCACGCTTTTAAAGAGTTATTAAAAATGATTTCAATAGAGTTATACATTTTTTTTTAAATGCAGAGAAAAATGATATTATACCATTATTTGCTTTGAAATTAACATTAAATCACAGTATGATAATACAATGAACTGCCATTTTATATATATATATATATATATATATATATATATATATATATATATATATATATATATATAATTTATGAAATTTTTCTTTTCAATGTATGTTTCTGTTGTGTGCCAAGGATCTGTTTACACCCCATATATATATATATATATATATATATATATATATATATATATATATATATATATATATATACATCATTTATAAAGCTCTACTTTATATTGAGCACTTTAAAATATTGATTTCAAGTTCATTTTATCAATATATTTGAATTTAAATACATGCATGCTGACTCTGCGAATCAGGTTCGCGCCTCCCGACCATCTGAAATGATTACTTTCCTGCACTGATGAGAGCAATATACTTTAAACGCTAGCGTCTGTAGGTATTAATAATTTAATATTTATTCATAAATATCATACTAAGCCCCTTTAAGAAATTAAATTGAGCACTCTCGAAGATGTTAAACATAGACTGTCAAAAAGCTCTAATGCAAAATTCCGAATAATTTCGTAAAACACTCTCGACTAGTCTTCTATCTGTACCCGCTTCTAGGTACATATATATCTTAATTCCTCTTAATTACGTGACAGTTTCTGTTGGCCGAGGGGATATGGTTACTGCTTGCAGATTCTAGGCTGACTCTGTGAACAAGGTTCGCGCCTCCCGACCATCTGAAATGATTACTTTCCTGCACTGATGAGAGCAATAAGCTTGAAACGCTAGCGTCTGTAGGTATCAATAATTTAATATTTATTTCTCTCTCTCTATATATATATATCAGGTAAATATTTAAACAATGGCTATATTTAGCCAGCCTCTTCTTGTCTAAACAATTTTATGATACAATTTCTTTATCTTTTTCTATCAACCATTTTTATTAATTCTATCAGTTGTTCGTTCTTAAGATAGTCGTTTAATTTTAACTCTTAACCCCGATATTAAGAGACATATCAGACGAATTAAACATCAGGATCGAGAGTCTATACATGTCGATTTTGTTTAATACAACTTTCTTGAATTAAAATAATCTCTGTATATAATGCGAAGTTGTCTGTATGTGTGTATGTGTGTCGTAGCATCATAATTAAATGATTGATCTAAATTAGATCTAAAGTTGACTTGGAACCAGCCCCTTCGATCCGATGTCCTTATCTATCTCAGAAGATCTTGAATCGTTTTTAAAACTTATTATTCAAAATAATATCACACAAGAGGATTGCTACTTTGGTGTAACGTTCGAGTTATTTAAAAGCGGATATTGATCATCATCATAAACCTAAATAATATATTTTAATAAATCTTTGCTATAACATTTTTTATAAATCTTAACTATAACATTCAAGAATAGTTGAGAAACCAGGCATAGACAGTTACTTAAACTTGTTATACACATATTTCATTTGTCTTCTTCTTCTTCTTCTTCTTCTTCTTCTTCTTCTTCTTCTTCTTCTTCTTCTTCTTTTTTCTTTTCTCTATCAGCCTTATTCTTTATCTTCGTATTATTATTCTTATAATTATTTGTGTGTATTTAAAGCATGTGGTCATACAACAGTTTCACACTTTTTTTACGCAGTCCTTTGCGTTATTGTTGTACTCTGCAAGATCTTTCAAGTTGCACCGGTTGAGCAGTAGAGGGCAGACCAGGGAGTGTTGCATCGCATGGTCATCCTCTCAACATTCGCAAACAGCTCGGGTCAGTTTTGTAGCTCCATCTAGTCATAGCAACTTTTGATTAACCATCCCCGTTCTCAGTCGGTCGAATGTTTTACATTGGACCCGATGAGCTTCTGAACGGGGAGCGATGGTCTAAGAAGGGATGGATCTCATGTCAGTATGACGGAGGCTATTCTCGAGCCGTGTAGTCCACAACTGTAGTCTACTCTCTTCTTGAGATGCTTTAAGGATTCAGGATGGATGAGAGAGTACCCGAACAACATGCTACGTGAACTGATTAACTCCAAGTGGTGAGCCGCAGTACAATCACTAAAATGTACTGTCTCGGTCCTGCTCCATTCCTCTGTCGAGTATGCTTGCCCTGTTTGGGAGAGATCAACGCATGCCATACATTTAGTCTCGGTATTTAACAACAACTGCCGCTTGAGCACTGGCTGCATGAAGCCTACGAACCTGAATACACTGCATCGCATCGCTATAGCTGACTTTCCTTTTATATTATATGTTCCTTGAATAATAGTAGACGGCCCATGGTTACGACAAGGTAGACAGAGTTGGTGCGATTCTACAGGTATTATTACATACCACTTGTGTTAAAGGACCAATTTGATTCCTGGTTCCTGAGATGGAACAGACCGTAACTCATCAAGTGGTTAGGTTTGTTTCCACTGCTTCAGGCGTACTCTCTTCGGATGTTTTACAGAGCTCATCAGCATAGATGAACCGCTCACTGTTCTGCTCCATTGATTGGCCATTGGTGTCGATATTATTTAGCAATGAAGCCAGCACACTATCATGAGATTAGCGATTTTTGTCGGCGCCAACGACTTTGTTGTTTAGAGTAACGTAAAAGCGCTGTCTTTAAGATGGCTCCGATGAAGTCTAGAAGTTCCAACTGTTTGTCACTTCAAATACCTTTTTTTAGAAAGAGGCGGAAGTTTAAAACTGTCATATGCAGCAGACAGTTAAACTATAACGGCTCATGTTACTAGTCTTTTCTGACGGTTAGAAATTCGATATTAGTTTAATGTATATTTGATGTTGATTCGTTGATTGCCAATTGTTGGCTAGCATGACGCTTCCATGTTTCTCATGATAGTGCTCGTCATTCCATTTAGATAAGAGCGGCGATGTTCAGGTCGATGGTGGGTTTCTTGTAATTAGAGAATATAACACTGATGATTTCTGCAGAAGTTTGCAACAGTTTCTTCTTTGTTTAAATCGTTAATATATATATATTCTTGATTAATTTTATGAGTCAGAAACACGTGTCTATATATTATCTTTATGCACGTATAACATAAAATATATATATATATATATATATATATATATATATATATATATATATGTAAACGACAAATACGTCGTATGAAGTGAAGGTCGACTAATAATGCAATTTTCTCCATCTTGATCACTTAGGAAGTGAAACAATCGAAATAATAATAAGCAAAAAAAAAACAACGAACGCTGCAATCACCAATAAAAATAATTACTTAAAAATACATTAAATATTTGGGTGAACAAAATAGTACATATTTCTAGACTTGGTATATATAAGAACACATATAGACATATATATATATATATATATATATATATATATATATATATATATATACTGCATCTCAACATACGTTGACATAGATGCATATACACGCATATATATTCAGTAATTCGTCTACTTATATATATATATATATATATATATATATATATATATATATATATATATATATATATATATATGGCTGATTAGTTTGATCGTACACATGTGAGTGTCTGCTCTACAATTTTTGTTTGTTCTTTTGTTTATTTTCACCTTAAAATGAAACTGATGTATGATGTGGGTGTTTTTCAAGACACTCTAATCTAAGAACTCTTATTATTTGTGAACTTTTTCTGATGATTTTGTAGTGTTGCAGAGACGATATTGACATACAAATGTTGTTTGGCACAACACAAATGAAACGAACCGTTAAATATATCTCACAGAAATTTGGAATTTTTGGAAATGTGAAAAAAATAAAAACAAAAATAAAAGTAATAATACAAACCATGGTTATTGGAATATAATAAATAACTGTTCTATATATATATATATATATATATATATATATATACTCATACATATGTATACATACATACGGATATATATATATATATATATATATATATATATATATATATATACATATATGTATATATATGTTACACTATAATATACATATATATGTACATATGTATGTATGTATGTATGTATGTATGTATGTGTGTTATACTGTAAAAACATCGACGTACAAATCGTTTAAAGTTGTTATCTTTAGACGTGTAGTCCGAGTTTCAAGTTTTTCTGTGAAATCAACTAATATACAGTGCCAATTGAAATAAAACATATGCATGCTCCGGCGCAAGTAACGTAGCACTCAAATTACTTTCCTTATAATACTAAATTAAACAATATGCATCTCTCTCTCTCTCTCTCTCTCTCTCTCTCTCTATATATATATATATATATATATATATATATATATATAGAGAGAGAGAGAGAGAGAGAGAGATAGATATATAGATAGATAGATAGATATACATATTATTTTACATATAATAAACTATATATACATCTGAGTAAATATAAAGTAAAATTAAAAATAAAATCAATGTATTTCGCCACCAAATATCAACATATACAAACAGTGGGGCATCATGTTAATCGTAAAATACTTTTTAAAAATTATCAACGGTGGTCTTCAGTTATGCATTGTCTTTATTGCTGATTTTGGGGCCAGCATCACATTGGCTCAGACAGCAACCCGACCTAACTGCGGACGACAGGTCAACTCATTGAAAGCGTTTAGCTATGCACGTCGATATTGCGCAAATCTTTTCTTTTTTTTTAGAATTTTCGACCATTCTTTTCAAGACACGTCAGCAGGTATCAACCAATGAGAACTGGTCCCACTCCTCCAGCTCCTATATAGTACCCCCCTCTCTCTCTCTCTCTCCCATTGTTTTGACTTTATATTTTCCATTGGTTGCCATTTTAGTAAGTTTTCTTTCTTTTTCCTTCCCCTTTTACCTACCGAATACATCTAAATCAACTCTGGTATTGAGAACACTTTTTAAGTAAATTGTTAGCCCAACATATCCCATTATTCAATGAAATCTATTCAAAATGTTTAACAAGGTAATTATGAACTTCAATCAATCTTCATGAAAAAATAAAACCGTTGTGCAGAATTCGGACTTATTTAAGTACGAGATCGGCACAGTTTTTTTTCTTTTCACGAATTAAATAAATAAATCATTACATCAATCCAATACACATCTTTTATTTAACGAGCGCATTAACGATTATCAGCTCTCTTTTTTTCTAAAAAAAACATATTAATAAATCAACATAATGATAGATTAAAAAAGGGAAACACAATGTTATGGATTTGCATATTGCATTCATATTTAACGTATATATTATACTTCATTGTAAAATCTGTATACTGTTATTCGCATGGCGATTCTGTTCTATTCTATAAATTACTATTTTAATATTTATAAAGTATTTATTGTTATTATTGTTTTTATTAATATAAACATTATTATTATTATTATTAATATTATTATTATTATTATTATTTTATGAGAAATTCATTTTCATTGTTAAGAAAGGTTATCTTTTATGAAATCTACATATCGTTATTCTCATGGTGATTGTATTAATTACTATTTGATATTTATAAAATATTTATTATTATTATAATTATTTTTTTTTATAAATATTAAGAATTTAATTATTTCGTGGGAATACACTTAGTTTAAATCCATATGTAATTTTAAGGTCAAAATAATCAAGTATTTTTCAGTTTTTCGTATCGTGATTTATGTCTATTGAGCCAGAAGGAAATAATGGATGTTATCATCAGATTTCATAAGATTCGGGGCCTCGGCAATTCCTAGCTTTCAATATTTCGAGCGAGGCGAATATTATCTATTCTGTCTGATAATATACCATTCTATAACATATTGGTATTTCTACGGTTTAAAGTACAAATATATCTAGCTAATTAAGTGATTTAGGTATGTTTTTCATTATTGAAATAATGATACTGCATAAAGATTCTATGTTTAATAACATTTAAATTGGACCTATATAAGATAATGTTATACTATTGATAGCTGTAATCTAATACGTGTGTTAATTTACTTCTTACGTGTCTATGTATATAAATACATAAACACATATGCACATATCTACGCATACATAACCCCAACCCTCTCTCTCTCTCTCTCTCTCTCTCTCTCTATATATATATATATATATATATATATATATATACCCTCACATGAACGTATATATGTATACATACATGCACATAATATATACATACATATATATATATATATATATATATATATATATATATATACATATGTATGCACACCCACACACACATATATATATACATATATATATATATATATATACATATGTATGCACACACACACACACACGTATATATTTATATATATATATATATATATATATATATATATATATATATATGAATTCACCTATGCACATATGCATACATTGCATATACACACTAAATATTAACATTAATTACGAATGTTGTTATTATTGTTATTACGGCATTATTGTTATTACGGCATACTTATTACAATGAGCATTGATCTATGCATTATTATTCTTATTATTGCCATTATTTCTGATATTTGATTCAATTATAGACCGGTAAATTACATATTCCTATGCCCAGTTATTACCTAAAGAGTGTAACCTGTTATTTATATTTTTACATGTATTAAACGTATCTGTTCTTGTGTAAAAAATATACTTCTCTTGGGGTTGTTTACATTTTTTGATTATAAGATGTACTTATATATTGCTTAATTAGCAAATGCTCATTGTACTTAAAACAACTTAATTATACCTTTGTGGGGTTTGGAAATTATTTTGATATACTACTTTTAACGTTTACTAAGATATTTAAAATTGGGTTTACACTTATAGTTTTGAATGGCTCTTTTTGTATATAAGCAATTACTGGAAACAAATGTAAACGACTTGGATACCATTGTGTGCGGCTTCTATTTAGAATATAATTTAAAAGCAATTTAGATCTTTAAAAAATACTCGCATATATATATATATATATATATATATATATATATATATATATATATATATATATATACATATATATATATATATATATGTATATATATATATATATATACAGTACCGTCCAAAATTAAGGAACAAAAATTAAATCTTCTGAATCTAAACAAAATTATATATGAATGTTTGTGAGAATTTCACTGAATAGACACATAATGTAGTTTGACGTTTACCGATATTTTCAGATGAATTTGAATACTATTTTTGAAGTTATCCACCATTTTACAGATTACAAGTGTTTAAAATTAAGGAACAAAATATCGTTTTTAACTAAATCACATTAAAAAGGCAAACACGATTTCATATTTGGTACTTCCACCTCTGTTTTAAATAACTGCTGCGCATCTATGTTACAGGATTTCACTAAATCTTGACATTGGGCCACAGTTATCTTGGCCCATTCATCTTTCAGTTTCAGCCACACGTCTTCGATGTTTTCCGGATTCTTTACCATAACATTCTATCCCAGAGTCTTCCATAAGTTTTCTATAGGGTTCATGTCAGGACTCTGAGCAGGCCAGTCTATTATCTCTACTTTTTGATCAGCCAGATAATTCATGACTAGCTTTGCCTTATGGTAGGGAGCATTATTCTGCATAAAAACAGGTTTTTCGACACCATAATTAAATCAAAATCAGTTTTATTTCTTTTTGACATGATTGATATTGCGTGACTTGCAGCAGTGATGATAATTACAGTTTAGAATATTTATTTTCATTCTTTCATACAAAACAACTCTACTGTTTAAAACTTTAAACAATTATTTTTTCTTAATGTTCCTTAAGTTTGGACACTTGAAATCTGTAAAATGGTTGATGACTTTTAAAATATTATTTTAATTCATCTGAAAATATCGGTAAAGGTCTAACTACATTATATGTATATTCAGTGAAATTTTCAGACGAATTAATATATAATTTTGTTTAGATTCAGAAGATTTAATTGTTGTTCTTTAATTTTAAACGGTTATATATATATATATATATATATATATATATATATATATATATATATATATATATATATAGGCTTAAAAGTAGAAGTAATGGCTGACATAAAAACAACGAACTAGACGTCACATTAAACTTAAGTAAAAACATTTACGAACCATACCTAAAAGATAACGCCAACCCAATATACGTACACCCAAAGTCTAATCACCCCCCATCAATCATAGAACATATCACGAATTCGATCGAAAGTAGGCTTATCAACAATTCTAGCAACGAAAGCGTTTTGAAAAATCATTCTACATTTACAATACAGCTCTAAAAAATAGTGGTTACCACAATACCGAAATTAAATATAAAAAACAGGACACCAATAATTACAACAAAATTTAAAATAAAAACAAAAGAAAAAGAAATCTAATCTACTATAACCAGATGCTAAAAACTAAACTAGGCAAAACATTCCTAAATCTGATTGAAAAACACTTCCTCGTAACCAACCCTCTACATAAAATATTCAAGAAAAATAATCTAAAACTATCCTACAGCTTCTGTGAAAACCTAGAAATGATAATTAAGGCACACAAAAACAAAATACTACCAGACAACAATAGAGAAGACAAAAATAAATAAAGTGGAAAATATAACAAAAATAACACTACGAAGAACAAAAATATAAACAATACTAATAGAAATAAACAAAACACTAATAATAACAACCCGAATAGAAACGAAAAAGTTAGCAATGAAGAGAAAAGATGTAACTGCATTAATCGTAAACTTTGTCCACTACAAAATAAATGCCTAACTAAAAGTGTTGTATACCAAGCAACGATATTTGCCAACGAAAGACCAAATAACAAGAAATACTACGTGGGTATGACATCCCTAGACTTTAAGACCAGATACTATGACCATAAAAGCACATTTAAAAACAAAGAACGTCCAACTAAAACAACACTAGCTAACCATTATTAGGAGCTCAAGGAAAATGGACACTCACCAATAATTGAATGGAAAATAGTAAGACAGGCCAGTACATGTAGAAACTTAGACGACCCGTGTAGATTATGCCTGAATGAAAAATATGAAATCCTAAATTTTAAAGATCCCCGAAACCTATTTAACTCTAGAAGCGAAATAGCAAACAGCTGTTTACACATAAATAAATTTACCTTAGGATGATATATAATAAATATAAAATTAAAAAATTAAAAAAATTAATAAATAAATAAATAAATAAATAAAAAACTGAACAAGTTTAAATTTAAAACTTAAAATAGAAATAAAGGAAACCACGTGTTAAAATAAATTCGCCCACTGTATTGACAAAACAAAAGAAACAGGATATAGGAAAATCCATTGTTAACAAAAAATAGGATAGGCATAGTCGCGTCACCAACAAAGCCTTTGTTCGCGGGAAGCCCAACGATTGGCTGAGGGAACAACAACGAATCTGATTGGTTTAGCCATGTATATAAAAACACCTGACAAAAATAACTCCATGCATTTAGCCTGACGATTCCCCCCGGGGATGAAACACGAGAACCTCTGTGTAGCTTGATTGCCATATATATTTTCACTGCTTACTACCTAGCTCTTCTTACGTATCGAGCACTGTTGAAGTAAATACTGAAAACTGATATATAAAAAATGATATCTCCTTATAATATTTTATGTGGATACATGAAGTACTAATATCTAGCTCCTCACACAGTTGAGCACTCTCACAAGAATTTATTTCACCACTAAAAATAATATGGAAAAAAATTAACTTAGAAACATCACTTAAGAATATCCCAACACCTAGCAAGCATGGATACATTATTAAATTAATTAAAAAAACGGACGAACTAATACGCCGAATGCGATGGCGAGCACACTTCTTCACTAACAATAAAGATAAACACGTAGATACAAAAGAATCTTACGGATTCAAAAGCCTAAAAAACGCTAAACCAATAGATCTTATCACTAGCTTTGAAAATGACCTCTTAAAAGTTATTAAAAACTTAGAATTTCACGAACAACAGAATAATTTCCAAAAACAATTACACACCATCGTTAAAAACATAAACAACTCTAACAAAATATTCGTAAAAGCGGACAAAACTAGAAATTTTTACAAGATAGATAAACAAGAGTATAACAAACTACTAACAGAAAATATTACAAAAAACTACAAAAAACTAGATACAAGCGAACATAACTACATAAATATAATAAATACTGAAAGTAAACAAATCACAGATAAACTAAAAATTAGCAACAAAGTTAGTAAGTTAAAACCTAAGGAATCCTACATCTTATTTAAAGACCACAAAAGTAACTTTAACAATAACCCTAGCACTCGCTTAATTAATCCGACCAAACCAGAAATAGGAAGAATCAGCCAAACAATTATATCTAGAATTAATAAACAAATAAGAAAAGACCTAGAATTAAACCAATGAGTGAATACTGCCGACGCAATCACTTGGTTTAACAGTATAGAAAATAAGAACAATTGTACTTTCTTACAATTCGACATAGTGGACTTCTACCCATCCATATTAGAAGAACTCTTCAATATCGCCCTAGAATTCGCCGAGATATATACCGATATATCTAAGGATAAAATTCACATCATAAAAAAATGTAGGAGATCAGTTTTAATAAACAACGAGGACCAATGGATTAAAACGAATATGACAAACTCCTTTGATTTGGCCATGGGTGCCCTTGACTCTGCGGAGGCATCTGATCTTGTGGGGTTATTCATTTTATATACACTCACAAATATATTCGATAATACGGATATCGGCCTTTATAGAGATGATGGATTAGCGATAATAAGAGACTCCAACAAAGTCAAGAGAGAAAACTTCAAGAAAATTATACATATGCAAATGAAAAAACTAGGCCTAAAATAAGAAGTAATGGCTAACATAAAAACAGCGAACTTTCTAGACGTCACATTAAACTTAAGTAAAAACACCTACGAACCATACCTAAAAGATAACGCCAACCCAATATACGTACACCCAAAATCTAATCACCCCCATCAATCATAAAACATATCCCGAATTCGATCGAAAGTAGGCTTATCAACAATTCTAGCAACGAAAGCGTTTTTAAAAAATCACTCAACATTTACAATACAGCTCTAAAAATAGTGGTTACTATAATACCGAAATTAAATATAAAAAACAGGACACCAATAATTACAGCAAAATTAAAATAAAAACAAAAGAAAAAGAAATCTAATCTACTATACCCCTCCCTATAACCAGATGCTAAAAACTAAACTAGGCAAAACATTCCTAAATCTGATTGAAAAACACTTCCCCGTAACCAACCCGCTACATAAAATATTCAATAACAATAATCTAAAACAATCCTACAGCTGCTGTGAAAATCTAGAAATGATAATTAAGGCACACAACAACAAAATACTAAAATACAACAATAGAGAAGAAAAAAATAAACAAAGTGGAAAATATAACTTAAATAACACTACGAAGAACAAAAATGTAAACAATACTAATAGAAATAAACAAAACACTAATAATAACAACCCGAATAGAAACGAAAAAGTTAGCAATGAAGAGAAAAGATGTTACTTCATGAATCGTAAACTTTGTCCACTACAAAATAAAGTCCTAACTAAAAGTGTTGTATACCAGGCAACGATATTTGCCAACGAAAGACCAAATAACAAGAAATACTACGTGGGTATGACATCCCTAGACTTTAAGACCAGATACTATGACCATAAAAGCACATTTAAAAACAAAGAACGTCCAGCTAAAACAGCACTAGCTAACCATTATTGGGAGCTCAAAGAAAATGGACACTCACCAATAATTGAATGGAAAATAGTAAGACAGGCCAGTACATGTAGAAACTTAGACGACCCGTGTAGATTATGCCTGAATGAAAAATATGAAATCCTAAATTTTAAAGATCCCCGAAACCTATTAAACTCTAGAAGAGAAATAGCAAACAACTGTTTACACAGAAATAAATTTACCTTAGGATGATATATAATAAATAAAAAATAAAAAATTGAAAAAATTAATAAATAAATAAATAAAATACTGAACAAGTTAAAATTAAAAACCTAAAATAGAAATACAAGAAACAACGTGTTAAAATAAATTCGCCCACTGTATTGAAAAACAAAAGGAAACAGGATATAGGAAAATCCATTGTTAACAAAAAATAGGATAGGCATAGTCGCGTCACCAACAAAGCCTTTGTTCGCGGGAAGCCCAACAGTTGGCTGAGGATACAACAAAGAATCTGATTGGTTAACTAGCAAGCTATGTATATAAAATCACCTGACAAAAATAACTCCATGCATTTAGCCTGACGATTTCTCCCGGGGATAAAACACGGGAGCCTCTGTGTAGCTTGATTGCCATATATATTTTCACTGCTTACTTATATATATATATATATTTATATATATATATATATATTATTTTCATTCATATCGACATGTACAAAATCTGCGATACAGGCATGTCGATGTTATCGACCAACAACTGTTAGAAACTAGGATCTCATAATAGAAGAATGGATATCAGACCCTTACCTCAGATCATATTCGGTAAGGTTTTTATCAATACATTATTTTATTAATAAGGCCGGTTGAAATTCTTTGGATTCTAATCCTGTGAATGTTTTATTTACATGGATTACTATATATATATACATGTATATATATATATATATATATATATATATATATATATATATATATATATATACATGTATATATACACATGTATATATGTATATATATACATGTGTATATATACATGTATATATATACATGTATATATATATATATATTTACATGTATATATATATTTACATGTATATATATATACATGAATAGATATACATGTATATATATATATATACACACATATATAAGTACGTGCAGAATCAATGGCCGATTTCTAAAATGTAAAAACATTTTTACCCCCCGCCCCCCCCCCCCCCCTTCACTTAAAAATTCACTAAAATTCAGGAAATCAACCAATTTTAATGAAATTTTCAATATTTATTAATCAACAATCACGGACATAATGAAACCCTCATTTTTTAAAATCTTAGTAAAAATGTATTATTTTTTAAAACAAAATACACCTTTACTAAAGTTATATTTTTATATATTAATAAAAAAAACTGCATTATTTTTTTTTGTTTTTTATTAAAATAAATCATTGTAGATGTTAACAATTAAAAATTAAAAAAAAAATATTTTTATATATTACGAAAAAGGCCCCTAAATACCGTGTAAACAAAATTACTATAACTCGAAGAAAAATATTTTTTTGAATTAGCGATATTATTATTGAATAAAGCATTGTTTAATCAATATTTTCACCCAAAAAATAAATAATTGCAAAAAATATTTCATGTGATTTTAATGATTAGAGTGTCTGGAAAAATAAGAAATGCGACATAATTATATATATATATGAAGTTACATTTTAAAAGTATGTGAAACGTTTAACTTAATATAAAAAAATAATGGTTAAAACTAAGAAAAATGATTGTTATTACATCTTTTTTGCTGTTATTAATTTCGCATCGTATTTCCTACATTTGCAGTTACTCCATAAACACTAAACACGGTAGTAACTATGATTGTAAGCACCCACAACTAAATAAAACGCTTGCGTTACTAAAGGGAAGTAACCCCGTTATGTCCTGTCGAGTTCGTTCCCCTGATGGTATGCGGCACTGGAAGACGTTTAATACAAATATATATAGTGACATTAAAGTAATTATCATGGTAACCAATTTCAGTTCGTTTACCAAACATCTGTAATATAATACATTTGAGTTTAAGTCTTGTATTGAGATTTAATTTATTTGTATTATATTATTATTATTGTATTTTTATTCATTTCCCCATAGATTTAACCAGAGACTAATTTTGCTCACATATTATGAAGAACTTCTTTTGATATTATATTATACAAACTATAAAAAATATAATATAATAAAGTTTATATTTTTCTATATTGCACCACAACTTATAAAAATATTGTATGATGACACATATAAAATATTATATAATAAATCGTTCATTTTTATCATTATATATTACAACTTATAATAAATCTTCAATTTTATATCATAAAACCTGTAAATATCATATAATAAGGTCTATATGTTGAAATATTATATACTAAAGCATATAACATATTAAAAGTAAACCGCCTATACTTTAAAACATTATCTAATAAATCTTATAAATAATCATATAATAAAGCCTATGCTTTTGCATATTTTATTATATAAACTATACAAATATAACATAATAAAGTCTATATGTTTTAATGTTATATAATAACACCTATGAACATATAAAATAAATACTATATTTTCATTTGCTGTAATAAAACAAATGAAATATAATTTTATAAAGCATATTATTTTAAATGTTATATAAAAAAAACTATAAAAATATCATATAATTAACTGTGCATTTTAATATTATATCATAACATCCAAAATATATTATAATAAATCGTATATTTTTTAATAGGATATAATAAGACCTATAAAATATCATATAATAAAGTCTGTGTGCTTTAATATCATATAATAGAACATATTACAAATATTGTATAATTAAGCAGACATTTTTTAATATTATATAATATAATAATATGCACAAACTAAAGTTAAAAATTGTTAATACTTTTAGAATAAAAAAGAAAAGATAGTTTTCCTTGATCTTAATTTGTAAAAAGTTAATGAAAACTTTTGAATTCCTAATGTAATCGATCATCAATAGGAATCACCGGCATCGTCATTTATACATCGTTATTCCGGTTCAAACAATGTTCTTGTAAGCCAACGTTGGCTAATATCTAAAGAACGGATTGACCTATATAAAAAGTAAACCCACATTTTAAGTCGACGAGAAAAGTTGAAATACGAGAAAACACTTTTAGTACACTACGTCAACAGAAAATATAATGCGCTCATCTAATGGCAGATTGTTTCGCTGTATCACAGCTCTACAGTGTGGCTAGACAGGCAAGTATTGATTTACTCCTCTCCAAGAGTTAGGCACAAGGCCAGTTTTTATCTCACTCCGACAAGCAAGATGTGACCCAAGGTCGGGTCGGGAAAGTGGGGTTTAAAAATTGCCTGGGCAGCCCCGTCGGCATTCCCCGGTAGAGGCGCCTCAGGCAGTAAGCAATAAACTTACTCCTCCCCAAAGAGGGGAGGCAAAGCCTGGGAGAGTGGACCTCCTAGAACTGCACAGGACAGACCCATAGACCGGCGTAAATCAAGACCCGAAGGCCAAGACAATACCAGTCTATGGGGTGCAGTATCCATCGGAACAGATACTACACTTTGATCTTAGCCAAAAAGCTAGACAGGCAAGTAGCCCGAGTCGAGATCAAAAGTAAACCGTCTATTAGAATAATGTCGGTTTTATCTATTCATCCGTCAGTCAAGGGCCGTGAGTAAGCAGGATCTCAATGTTTATATAAACATTGGAAATTGCCTAAGATTTCTCCATTGGTTTATACTAAGATTTGCATATTCGCTGATGACAGTGTGATATTTCACATACCACGGTGATCAACCGAAAAAGAAGGTGTGTGTTGCTACCCGTGGAATACTGTTTCGCGGTATGATCATTCTTTGATCTAGCAAGAATGCACGAACAAAACAACAAACACAAAAAATGCCTACAACTCTTAAAATCTAAAGTACGATTAGTACAGTTATCATGATTTGATTTTGCTGTAAAAAATTAATCGCAACTCATATTTTACGATTCACGTTATTATAAGGAAGATTTGATGCCGAAATTATTTCGCCCATATCTAAATGATTTAAATTTCAATACTTGAGTCATAAACGTAATACATTCTTACGTTCTGACGTTCCAACAACGAAAAACAGATATTGTATTTTAAAAAAATGTTTGCATGTTGTTGTTTTTGTATTTTAGGCTGACAAAACCTCTCCGTATTTAAATTCCATCGTTCGAATATTAAACAATGTAATAGATATTAATAACAAAATAATATTTTATGCTAACGATTTTCACGCTACGCTTAATTAAAAAGTGTGCGTTATAACACGTCATTCGTCTTATGACGATAACCCAGAAGCACCTCAGAGTTAGGGGAATGGGGTCCTACTTATTATGTTGAGGAAATGTGTGTTCATCATTTTTATGAAGTAATTTATTATGCAAAAAAAGAAGAACACAAGTACTATGCAAAATGAAGACCATCATGACCTTTCGCCAATCGTTCGGATTCTGTCAAAATAGCAATCGTTCGGATTTTGAATCGGAACATTTTTGACAGGCTTCTTCAACTTGATTAAAATACTCAAATAAGCGAGAATTCATCTAAAACCTCAAACCGCCATCAGTAATACTCCACAAACTGTAACCCTTTCTTATCGTCGGGTTAGGGACAATGACAACGTGGCAGTGTCAGAATTACCTACTAAGTGGACGAACGTTACAATCCAGGATTCGTCAAGATCAGGATCCGTTGCCTTGGGTCATCTCTGCCCGTGCGTTTGACAAGTAAGGCGATTTCAGGTACGAAATTCCAAATCCATGAGATGAGTATAGCAACAGTTCTTCTGCATATGTGCAACTGTTATTCAATTGTGTGTTCTGGACAAAATATTCCCTAACTTCGTATGCAACCACTGGGCATTGCTGATCTGCGTGTCTCGGGTAATAATGTGACACTGTGCAGGTATAACGTATACCTGTGGCTAACGGGAAGCACTTCATGCAGATCAAACAATCCTGAAGCACGATATTTGCTAGCTCTGTAAAGAAGTCCAATTTTTTCAACAACAACAATAACTAAAATAAGAAGAAGAAAAAGGAAAAGAAGAAAAACAACACCAATATTGGAGAACTTAATGGTGAGCAAGTTCTGCTACATCTGACTTCGGTCTATGGCGATCAATGCAGAACTTATTAATAGATAAATAAAGAGAAGGGGCGAAAATGACCGAGAAAGAGAGAAAGAGAGAACAAGAGAGAAATCGGCGGTGCGTACGCCTGATGCTTGACCCGTTAATATTGAATTTGACTCTGGAAGATACGAGGTTAATTTGAGAGTCAGATGACTACCAACAGAAATCGAGGCATGAGATAATTACCTACAATAATCGATGACGACTGATAAGCATAATAGACACATCAACAGTCAATCGAACACAGATTACTAGAAAATCGATATGAATAGAAGACAAATGGATAACCTTAATATAAAGTAGTGAGACTGTGAAAGACAATATGTTAATTTCTCTCATTATATCAGTCTGTAAATATATTTATATATCTCTTATCTATCTATCTAAATCTGTTAATATATATCTATATATCTATCGCTAATATATATATATATATATATATATATATATATATATATATATATATATATATATATATATATAACATAAAATATAGTAACACGAAATTACATAATTGTCAATGCAATTTCGTGTTCTTATATTTTATGTTATTCTTGCTCTGTTTACCACATTGCGCTCTCATACCCGGATTTCCTCCTGGAATTATTTAATTATAGCACAAATATATATATATATATATATATATATATATATATATATATATATATATATATATATATATATATATATAAATATATATATATATATATCGCTAATATATATATATATATATATATAAAGTGAAATATTTTGAAAATCAATAATCGTGCAATTTAAAATGAAAAATTCATTTATTTAATTTTTTTTTCGCGAATTATCGTTGTAAAATACAACCTTGTCAAGCGAGACTGTCTTATAGTGTTTTTTTCTTTTCTTCCCCCTCATATTGGTGGTATTAACCCTGAGGGGTCGAAAATACGTCAAGATCTCTCGACGTTATTTTTAGTCCTGTCGATGTTGTATACGCTGATAGGCGCTTTTTTTAAGTAAGGAAATCAACATCTTAGAAGCACGGATTATAATATATTAAAGTGAAATAACGTGAAAATCAATAATCGTGCAATTTTAAATGAAAAATTCATGCCACTTTGACGTAAAAGGGCTACTATTAATGATCATGCATACAGTGACACTCTAAGAAGGGAGTTGAACAACGTGATAAGTGTTCGCATTACATTACGGGTAACTAAGTTCAGCAGTCCGAGGAGAGAAACTATAATAGTAGAAGCTTTCCAGCATCTTGGGACATTTACAGTGAAAGGGGTGGTATTTTCCTGATCGTAGAGTTAGTCGCGAGTATTTAAGTCTAGGGAGCACACGTGCCACGACTTAGTTATATCATTAAAGAACTTGCTAAACAAGCACGTAGATGCCACATTGCGGCGATGTGACAGGGGTTGTAATTTTGTTGACAGTCCGATACCTATTAGATTTGAAACTATTTTTTAACCCTGTCTGCAAGTGGTAGATACACCGCCCAGATGTGGCAACAATCCTCCATGCATGGGCGAATGGTAGCTTTGTAGTGATATAGTATACTGACAGGCCTGAGTAGTTTTCTATCGCGGTTGAGGGAGCTCACCTTTGCAGCAGACTTG
This sequence comes from Sepiola atlantica, assembly GCA_963556195.1. Taxonomy (NCBI): domain Eukaryota; kingdom Metazoa; phylum Mollusca; class Cephalopoda; order Sepiida; family Sepiolidae; genus Sepiola; species Sepiola atlantica. Next base: position 26,733,396 of record OY744546.1, on the reverse strand, counting down.
GCGATGTTTTCTATGTACTTGTACTAATTCGTGTTACTTGTGAATGTGAGGCCGAGGAGTTTGAATGATAGAACTCTCAGGCAGAGTGTTATTAGTCATGGCTATCGGATGTTGAAACTATTTTTTGTTATTGTTAAATGAAAGAAGTGTCACCCTTAACTTACATCCTTATTCCACTACAGACTGAAGGTCATTTTCGAAAGTTTCAGACATCGTCTTGGATATGTGTACATTTGTGTTTTAGTACATGTATTGTATAGAGTGAGGTGTCATCCACAAATATACTCATCTCGGGCACAAATTTATCAGAGAAGTCGTTTATGAATATCAAATATAATAATGGTTCAAGGATCAACCTCTGAGGGGAAAACACATTATGTGGTTTGGATGTAAGACCATCAAATACAACCTGGATATTTCTCTTCTCTAAGAAGGATCTGATTGTATGAAATATACGTCCAGTAATACCGTACGATTTACTTTTCATGAGAATACCTTCATGCCATACCTTGTCAAAGGCTTTAGATATATCAGGGTCTATTGTTATAGCTTCTCTTACCTTGTCCAGTGCGTGGTATATGTGTTCAGAGATCATCGTTTGGATATCCGCAGTATTATGGGTTTGCCTAAATCCATACTGATGGTCAGAAAACAGTTTCGCATTTACGAGGTGGTGGACTAGCGCTTGATTGATTAATGGCTAAGATATTTTATCGAAGGAAAGTAACTTATAAGATGACTATTGGACAAGTGTGTCTTTTTTTCAGAATTCTGTAATACTTGTGCCACAGATGCAATTTCCCAGCTACTAGGTAAGCAAAGTTCAGCAAGCATTGTTGTAGAGTGTAGAGAGCATTTTCTTTATTAATATAGTAGGGATGAGATCAGGCCCACACGCCTTGGAGGTGTCTAGTTTTTTACATAGGACATAGGAAGGGGTGATTATCAGCTAATCAACTGTGGCTTTTCTCCGCAAAGGGACATTTAGTAACGAGTGGTTTGTGTGGTCTAAGGTGGAGTTGAAGGTGAACCGCCGGACAAGCAGTTCAGCCTTTTCGGTTGCCGTGCAAGCGACAGAATGATTGCTGGATAGTGGGGAAATTGTTGATTGCCTATTATTCACCACACTAATATCAATCTATCAGAAATCGCGAGTTCCTAATTTCTGCGACTCGGTGCGTTTTGTAATCATTTCGGTATACCTTTAGTTGGCTGCGACTATTTGATTCTTACTATGATTTCTAACTTCTATAATTGTTTGCCTATTTTTATTTAACTTATGACAGATAGATCGACGGAATGCATGCTGTCTTTTTCAAATGGCAGCTTCACAGGTTGAATGGACTATTGTGGAGAATGGGGCTTGCTATAGTACTTTCGCGTTGGGAACAAGTGCTTCAATGGCTTCTCAATGCTTTGACCCATCGCGTTGTTTATTTTAAGACTTTCAACAGAAAGAGATAAGATCACAGATAATAACTCACAGGGACATCTGTAATGAGATCTCTGATGGATACCCAATCAGCACTATAGAAGTATCTTGTCAATTTCAGCAATGGCTTTTCAGCTTAAGATCGAGAGTTAAGGGCGATATCTACTACTAATAAAAAAGGTGATCAGCTGTCCCAGTGGGCTATGAGAATTCGTCACACAAGAGTCGGGTAGCGTAATCAAGAATAGATCAAGAAGTGAGTCTTGCTGATCTTCACGATCTTAAGGCCGCGTCGGGAAATTGACAATTTTTAGAAAAGGAATGAGATATAGAGTAACTATATGTGCTGCTACCAGCCGCATTTGTATAGCTCGAAAAACTGAGAAAATTACTGTGGTGGACATTATATTCACCAAATAAATGCATTTGGACGTTAGTATCTAAAGAGAGTGCTGCACCTATACTGTCAGAGACATGGTTGATCAGGGCAAAGTTCTTGTGTTGAAGGAGAACGGTAGAGGAAATATATGTAATTAACGGAGCACATAAAGACTTAATCATCTTATTCTAGATTATGCTCTCTAGTCAAGGGAAAGGTGTCACAAATAGAGGCCCCGAGTTCGTGCATATATCTGTCTGAGTCATTACCGCAGAGTAGGAGGTATCCAGTCATGTCAAAGCGATTATAGTTGGTTGAGATTGTAGGAAAGTTTCACTTACAGTTTCCTAGGAGAAATGATTCTACGTCGTCTAGATTTGTTCTGATCACTCGGATATTTGTTAATCCACGCCTCAAGAGAGGGGGCGAATTGGGTTTGTTTAAGTGGGTGTCTGAATTGATTATATTTTTGTTTGGGATACAATTTCATTTTATTGTTTCAGTTTTGGGTAGAGTTGGTTGGGCAAAACTGGGCGTATGTTTCGTGTCAATATACACACACAACTAGACTATTAGCCAGGTCTTCATCGCTGGTGGTAATGGCCTCGAAAAATACCACCGCAGGTAAGTAACGGGTTTTTTTCTATGCGCGACCTGGCACTACTGTTATCCCGATATTATAGAATTAATGATAGATCAGTCGCTCAAAACGCTACCTAAAAGTCAGAACTCTCGGACTGTCAGTCGGAAACAGCAGTCAGACAAGCTGTCAAACCCGTACCCTCAACCTTTCAGACAAGTAAGGATCAGACTATTCGTATGAAAATAAGTGACAAGCAAGCGTCCCCAAGTTGCTCAATTTGAGAGAAAGAGGGATGGGAAGACGGGGTTCATTGTCCAAGTCAGCAAACAAGACACTGCCCTGGGTGTCTTTGGCGAACCCCTGTAATGGCACATCTGCGCCTGGCTAATAGGCAAAAAAAGAGTGTGAAAGCCGGGCGAAAGGCAGAGCTTACCTACCTCTTAAGTAATTTTAGGTTTGCAAATCGGATAATTTGTTCGAGTCTACAGAACTAGTAAGGTTGTCGACCAAGACTAAGGAGATCTCCCTCCACCAGTGGTTCGGTGCCATAGCGTATGAGGTCAGTAACACATATCTTACATTAGAGTTTTCTCTTCTCCTAGATAGATGTCCTGACAAGGTCTGCGTGCCCATCACACCGAGACGAATAATCACTCGCCGAAGTACTAAACTAAGTATTTCTGTGCATCCGCTTGGATAGATAGAAAATTAAATTCCTACTTAGAATACGTTTTGCTAACTCTTCAAAATAATAAATGAAATTGAAGATATGTTTCCTCTTATAATAAGTAGAAAAGCTGAGTAAATTTGAAGCATAGGAGGAAAACAAATTTGTTTTTTGTTTATTTATTTCCTAACTTCACTTTCATTGTTGACTACCTTAAGAGTAACTGAATATCAGACAGTGAACGGACAAGTGACATGAACAATCCCAGATGTTTGACATGTCACAGAATAGTAGAAATAAACAAATAGAAATTCGCAAAAGAAAGAAATATATAAATAAAAATTAATTTACATAAATCAAAAATTACAAAAGAGATAGGGCATGCATAATTAAAAAATAAGAAACAGAAAAAATAAAACTTAGCAAAGTTATAGTTTTGTAAATAAAATTATGTATTTTTAAAAGATTTTTTCTTTTGTTTATATATTTGAAGTACAGAAAACAAACTTGTTAACTTTATTTTTGTTCTGTAAAATTTAACACATTTAAAGGAATATATTTTTTTGTTTTGTATTCTTAACTTAGTTCAAACAAGGCAAGTTGCCACTGTATACTTAAGGGGCTACTGAGAATTAGAGTGACAGTTTTGCAGGTCATCCTGAATTGGAAGATGTACAGATAGATGTTTTTTCACATTGGTTTTCAATTTCTGCATGTCTGGACAGTCAGGGAAATAGGGAGCAGGAAGGTAGTTCAAAAAGCCGGCACTTCGAGGAAATAAGCTATTGGGGTAGAAAACTCTCCGACATCTGGGGACTTCCACAGTGAATATATGGGACTTAGCTGATTGTCGGGTTGGTCAAATGTATTTACGTCGAGAGGGCACTAGAGCAGCAAGCTCATCGGAGCACATTACATTGAAGTACTTGTAAAACTAGCACAACGATGTTATATTGTTGCGATGAGACAAGCGCTTGGGATAGGTGGATAGTGAGGGACCAACCAAATTAGAGCCTCTTTTTTAAGACTTTGTCTTAGATGGAGAGACTAGTCGATGGTACACCAACGCAGATGTGACAACAATACTCTATGTATGGTGGCGTTTGTGAGAAGCTTTCTAGCAGGGTTAAGGGAGGCCGCCTTCTTAGCAGCAGCCTTAGAAATGGCTTCTATGCATTTGTTCTAATTCAGGTTACCTGTGAATGTACGTCCGATGAGTTTGAACGTTTTACTCTCAGGTAGGGTGTTATTTGCCATGGCAATCGGTGGTTGAAGTGTTTTTTTGTAGTTGTTGAAGGATAACACCTTGTCTTTGCATAATTAAATGTTACCATCCATTTATGCCTCCATTCCACTACAGAGTAGAGATCACTTTCGAAGAATTCTGCGATTGCTTCTTATACGGGCGTGTTTTTCGAATTATCAATCTCCCTTAGCTAAAAACTTTACAAATGTGCGTATTTAAAGAATACATTGTTTTATTTACAAACACATTTTTAATAAAAAAAGAAATTGTAAAAGTAAACTCCTTTTTTAATAATTGCAAATTAGAAAGATTGTTTTGTTTATGTTATTATTCAACCGGAAGTAAAAACTTAAAAATCCGGTGTACTAAAAAAAATCCATTTATTCGGTGCTCATGTTAGAGTGTTTGAAATCCATATGCTAAGTCATTACCGGATTGAAATATTAAAAATTACATTGTCTTTAGTGATCGCCTGTAGTACGAATTACACTTTTAACCTCCAGAACGTTACTTAGAACTGAATTTTTAATAATTTAATTCATTAGGCCGTGTGTTCAGATGGTCGGAAGTTGAATAGCCAGAAATGTTACGAATAAGATGAGAATAGTATGTTTCCAGATTGTTGAGATAAGAATTGATACTTGTATACTTTGGATTATGTGGACCACTGTCGTCAATCTTAAGTGTTATTCTCAAAACTTTTCGATCGATGTAACCGCCGACGTTTTTCAGGTATATCGTGTTGAACTCTTGCACTTTTCTGCCGCATTCGAGAATTTGCATGCAATTTCGAACGGAACCTTTTATTTGATCCACGGAGGTAGCATACTTTCGTTTTTTCTGCAATGATCAGGTAGATGTCTTCAGCAATTCGCCATTCCTAGTATCGCCCGCACTGATGATTGAAGCTTCAACCCCCAGAAGACTACGCATAGAACTAAATTTTACTTAATATTTTATCCGTTACGCCACCAGTCAATGTTTTGCTGGTTGCCAGATTCCATTATAAATAAAGAAACAACGCCTACCTACTATCAGACGGCTATTAATCAAACTAATTATTCTATTGAAATGTATGACTAAAATGATGTATCTTTGATATAAGTAATTTGTATATGTAATTTAGTATTAGTACATATCATTTTAAAATATATAATTAGTATATGTATATGTAATTTAAAAACACTAGAACATTTCTTTTAAAGTACCGCCCTTGAAAAATAATGAACATAATATTTTAAGAAAGCTTCATTAATTTCTCGTATTTTATTATCACATCGATGTTATCAACTACTGTTAATATCAACAAAACTATTGTATATATGAATGCAAATAAATGTACACATGAATAACATTAAACATTAATTAATTATGATAGGGATGGGAGTGGCCAATGACAAAAAAATCTGATATTGAGATGAATGTCCTAGCCTGCATCCTCTTTCCGAAGCTAAGAAGTCATGTCCCTGCATGTGAAATGTAACGAAGAATAATTCTATTTCCGGGCCATTCCAGTCTTTTAGAACAATTAACAATATATATATATATATATATATATATATATATATATATATATATATATATATATATATATATATATATATATATATATATATATATATATTCCAGGTAATCCTTACTCTGATTATATAAAGCTGTTCAATAATAAATTAAACTAATTATTATATATACAAATGTATTTATTCATAGAACAATTTTTTGTCTACATATTTGTAAATATATTTCAGTCAGAGCCATGAATGTCCAGACCACATCGGGCTAACGTCTTTTCTTGACGGTTGCATTTAGTAGAATGTGACAAAATGACTTTGTGAAGCTGAATACGATATCAGCTCATTAAATTATCCAATTCAAATTACCTAATATATTGCTGCCTGTAAAATTAAAAAGAATATAAAAATAAGATTTATTTATCTATTATTTATTTTGGCTAGACATCTAACCTAAATTTTCCGAGTCAAATCTTACATAACGAAACATATAAATCCTAATATGCGGTTAGATTATAGTCATGAACTCGTAGGCGTGACATAAAACTGATTTGTTGGTTTCGTGTGAGATATTTGGAATTGTTGAAACCGACTGTGTTATCGACAGAGTCGATGATGTTATACAGAGTTCACGAGAAATAGACATCGTAACATAACATCTTTAACAGGTTAATAATACTAGCGTGAACAAATACTAAGCATCTTTGTCCGTGGCAATAAGGTACAAATAATATCTCTAATACGGCATGTGAACCCCTTTTGGGATCATTTTGTACTGAATCACAATACATATTAAATTGTAGATACTTACTTGAACACAGGTCTTTATTATAATCTTTCTAGCTGGCTTCGCAAGCTCACTATCCCTTCGCAAAGTTCACCACTTAATATATTTGAAACCAACATCTTAAATAACAGGCATTCTTTGCCCGCCTCATTTTTTAGCAACATTTCCAAATAATATTTCTAACTGCATACATGTTTACCTAATAAAACAATTTTAAAATATGTAGGGAACATATAATAGATAGTGTATGACATCACTGTTCTGAAATGTATTACTTCATATACATTTTTCTTTTCTGAATATTGAGAAAAATATAATACTAGCAAATATAGTTTTCGAAGAGAAATGCCGTTTTATTATAAACAAAATGTCTTATTTTTTATCGTTAGAAAGTTCCACTAATTCTTGTGAGTTAAATTTATTTTAGATTATCTTACAGCTCTTGCGGCATTAATAGTGTCAAAGGGAGTTAAGTGTCAATTTGCTAGTAGACAGTTATTTATATTGTAATTTAAAATTCACAACAATCATGAAATATAATTATATTAAAGGGATACATTAAAAAATAGTTTTGCTTCATCTAATAATTGAACATTTTAAAATACAGATATTGCTACAGTTGCTAACATTATATAAAACTGTTATTTTTAACAGTTTCATATAATGTTGGCAATTGTAGCAATATTTGTATTTTAAAATTTACAATTTGTATATGTTTTTTTATAATTATTTTACTCTTAAATCAAAGGACATCATTTATTTTTTGTTTCATTAAAAAAATTGGAAACCAATAACACCATTATTTCTGTTTCAAAGATTACATTAAATTATTAAACATGCTAACCTTTCAAGATAAATGCCCTTTTCGAAGCAATACTATTTTCTTTATGTTACTATTTTTCTCATAAACATTATAACTAATAGACGTAATGCAAAATCAGAGAGTATATCCTTTTGTCTGTATAAAAACAAAAATATCAATATGACCAATTACATTGAGGTGAACTCGAACTTAATTATACAATTAAACAGAAGTATATATTTGCATAAATAATTTTGAAGTATTTTTATGTACACTTGTAAATTATGAATTGAATGTGTATTAATAAAAAATAAATATGGTCATATTTTATGAACATTTTTTTCGTATATTTTTGTTAGAAATTTTAAATCCAATAACAATTTTCTTTTCTTAGTCTTGTTTAGAAAAGAGCATTGATGTCGAAAGCTTTTGACAATGTTTAGTCACACAGAGATTGGCCAACTTGCATGAGTGTCTATAAGATTATATCCCACGTGTTTAGAAAGAGTAGTCTAATATCATTTTAAAGGAATTGGTACGTAAAGAAATCTTTGTTTTATTTTGTTATGCCGTAGACCCAATATAAACATTATTATTATTATTATTATTATTATTATTATTATTATTATTATTATTATTATTATTATTATTATTATTATTATTATTATTATTATTATTATTATTATTATTATTATTATTATTATTATTATTACATTTCGCAACACTTTTATAAACAATATCATTTCTATGCGATGTTTACTTAATTACCAATTATCGCTTGCTTTACAATTACAATTAATTATTTAGAAATTGTAAATCTTGTTTTAAGGACATTGGAGAATGATAGGTGTATATATTTTTTATTTATAACTTCACTATATTTCTGGTGAGATTTAAAGTGTTTTCTCAATTAATTTTAAACATCTTAGGCATTTAGTATAAAAAAATAATATTTATTTCATATTTTATAATTAGTTATTTCAATTATTTTTCTGTTTTATTTTCAAATTAATGTAATTTTGTTGTTTTCAAATGTATTATTATGAAATATAAACATTTTATTATTAGTAGTATTAACTTGACTATTTGTTGTGTGTTCAATAAACATATTATAAAGTAGAATATTTACATTTTCCGGGAAATGCCATTTTATCCCTCTTATATTTTATGTTATCCAGACTTTAAAAGTACGTTCTTTTAGTAATCGGCATTATTTTGTTAATTTGCAGATAACTTCGCTATTAAGTGTGATTTAATTATAGATTATCGTTTTGGGCACATAATATCAAGAATGTTGCAAATATATACAATGGTAAGAACACACATGCATACATAGCCATATCAATAGAGAGTATTTCAGTATTATAGAAGAAATGACAAGAATGCTGAACTACTTGTTAAGAGAACTCATATTTTTGTTCAGTGGACAACATACATTAGTTTGACCGATGGAAGATCAAACTAATGTATAATTAACTTTTAATAATTATATATATATATATATATATATATATATATATATATATATATATATATATATATATATATATATTGTATACACTAGGCATACCCGTGATACTTTGGGTTAAACAACTGGCACCATTTATTCTATTTTGATTCCGTTAAAAATGTATAAACTGTTACATATCTGTTAAAATACTTTTTATAACAAATCTCTCAGTTTACTTCTATATTATCCTTATAATTATAATAATATTGCAACATTATTTTTAGATTTTTCTTACACAGGAGTAAAGACACATTATTGTAACATCTAATTTACACATCGGTTTATGGTGTGTACATACGCATGTATATAACATAAATGTCTTCGATGAGTCACGTTTCCTCTAAGTACGCACAAAGAAAGTTACACATATTAAAGGGTGATTGAATCAACATAGCCCGAAAGGTGCCGAGAGAAATACATAGATATTTAAGAAAGGGATGTCCTGCTCAGATCATTGTTTATTGCGACAAATGAAAAAACAAAACAATTTTTTCAAACCGAACTCAATCTTTGAATTAATATATATTTTCGCGTGTATTTTGTGTTATTTAAAAAAAATGACTTAGAGAAACCTACATTGATAAACTCTCATTAAGTATAATAGTTGATCTTTTGTTATATGTATGCATTTTTTACGATTAACATTATTATGAAATCTTATTCGAATTATAAAGTATACAAACAGGTATAACAGTTTGTTACAGCGATTTCAAGACGATGTTTATCTGATGTTTAGTAATACAATACAACATAAAATTTGTACAAACTGCGACGCACAGCTGAATGGCATTTTGTATATACCAAGAAAAAAACAACAATACTGTAAAAAGAACTTAATTCCTCATCAAAACAATACCAAATCCCAACAACAGGACAATTATCAAATTCTCAATAAAATTTTAATTTTTTTCCACATCAAAATGCATATGTTTTAATCTAGAACTAGACTAGGTTTGCAACTTAAAGCAAAATTAATACATTTATGTAAACTTTTTATTAGAAAATGGTTTAGAAAATAAGTAAAATTGTTAATATTAATATATATATATATATATATATATATATATAATAGAGTTACATATCAGTTAGCAGACAAAAAAACTAATGCATCAAACGCATCGAAAATCAACACCACCTATACACCCTTATCTCGACCGTGTTTCAAGCAACTTACACATACTTTTAACATTCTCCATTGCCCGAAGTGAGTTATTTACAGCCATTCCTTAAACATCTTTCCGATAACGTAATCGTTTTACTAACAAACATTCAATACACACTTCACAACATAATACATATTACGCGTTTACAAATCAAATCCATCGACAAAACAAATCTAATACGTTGAAACCGTACATAAACAGTTTACACCAAAATAATACTTTGATACACGAACAATGTATTACCCATTCAACAGTAATTCACCAATAAATACATTTTTACAACAATGGTCGATCGTAGCATATCATAAAATATAACCGATTCACTGTTTTCCCGTAATTTTACCTTTTTAAGACAAACGTCCTACAATGATATATTCTTATTATTAATAATCCTTTCTTAACACCGTGTACGAACGAGGAGAGCAACAATGTTTAAAAAAACAAATAAGATGTGTGATATGCAGTTTTCTTTTTGGGACATTTTCGTTTTACTGTCCTATTTACATTCTTCCACACGAGAGCAGAGTTAGAAACAAGGTCGCTTACTAATGTGCGGCAACTCCAGTTCAATAAATACGGTCACTGGATTTAGACAGAAATCAAAATTTCATCAGTCTTCATGGACAGAATAAATGAAGCGTAGATCACATTAACTTTAAACTCCATTTTTTTCAGATTAGGCAAAAAATATTTATTTACATTTCCTTACAAAATGCAGTGGCCCCAACTGCGTGCTTATCGGACAAAACTTAAGAAAAACAGGGCTTCTACATTTTTGAGCCCGAATAAAAAACAGCAAAAAACAAAACAACCAGTGCTTCTAAAGAATCTGAACGGGCACCGTGAGATAACTGATTTTGGCCGAACTAAACCATAAGTTATGCTTAGTTTACAGTTAGAGTAATGCGAAACGCCGAAAGTAAAACTTGAAAACACAAATATTGTAGACATCTGTAAGAAACTGGAGGAATGTGTGTTTTTGTTTCAAATGTGACCCATTTGCATTTTGTGCGCTGTTTAATTCATTCGTTGTTATTACTTCCTGGCAGCGCCAGGCAACAGGTCCGCTGTTATATATATATATACACACACACACACACACACACACACACAGACATATATATATATATATTTTTATATATATATATATATTGATATATATATATATATATATAACCATATGTATCAATATGCAAGTGTTCATATATTTTTATTTATATCTTTACATCAGTTTTGATAGCTAGCTATCTATCTATCGAATTACTTATATATTTAATGCTAACCATATGTATCGCAGTTAGACTATACCCATATATATATATATATATATATATATATATATATATATATATATATATATATATATATATATATATGATAATTTTATTTACACAGACATGTACAAAATCTGCGACACTGGCATGTCGATGTTATCGATCAACAGTTACTATAAACTGAGATCTCATCAGGCAGAGTTAGAATCCGATCTTAACCTCAGATCATATTTGGAGAGAACATCTCCAAATATGATCTGAGGTTAAGATCGGATTCTAACTCTGCCTGATATATATATATATATATATATATATATATATATATATATATATATATATATATATATATATATATATATATATATATATTTACTTATCTATCTTACAAACCTAGACACAGATTAAGTGAGAGACGCCAGTCACTGTATGTAAACCGATTAAGAATATTTTCAATCGGGCAACTAATAGAGGATAACGCAATGGGTGTTTCCATAAAGCAGGTGAACTATGAAAGAACTTGGACGTCGAGTCAGTCATGATGTCATGGTCCAACTATTGTTGTGCTCATCTTCCTTCCCCAATCCGTCTATGTTAAATCTATTATATTCAAAAGAACACGCCAGAGAGCCAGAGAGGTTATCTTGCAGTTAATTTATCGGTCTGGTTTCGGTGACTGCAATAGTTTCGTTCCTGCTTATCGCAAGAGACAATGGGTACCCTCTGAAATGATTACTCCGCGACGAGGCGTTCACAGTGAAACATGGATAGTAGATTCAGAACATCAAACGTAAACACGATACTACTCATAGATATAGTGGAAGTGGATGCTAGACCATATCAGAAAGCTACACAATGGGTTTTTATACGTAAACCATCAAATAACATATATAACAAATAAGAACCTCTAGATACAGTTAAACAACACTTAGCCGACTTTTCAATATATAAATTAACATACAAAATTACTCTTTTTCAATAGAACACAAATGCATGATAACATCGTCATTACATTTATTCATTAGTCAGAAAACACGAGACATCTCACAATCACAATGGAAGTGGTGCAACAAGACCATAGAAAAGTCTCACACCATGATAATAATGATAAGTAAATAACCAATGTTTATATACAAACTCATAACATAAACAAAACGTTACCACCATGTAGTCCCTCTCCTTCCCTCCCTCAATATATGGCTGTCTCATTCCAAACACATTAATACTCCGTACATGGTTGACATCACATCTATTCTTATCTTTTATTCAGATTATTCTTGACAAAGAACGCAGGGCGTTTGAAATAATGTATAATCATAATAACAATATTAAGAAAGACAACATAGTTGTATGCTTAAAAAACTACCGGCCATTTTCCGAATAAATTCGTCGAATATCAAACTAATCTACAAATCTAAACATAAGTATTTATATCTGAGTGCCCCTGTTTATTTATTTATATACAGTCAGATCATATCGATTGATCTTGCTAGCTATCTATCTGTAGATATATCTATATACCTTATTACAAATATATTTATATAAATTGAAACCCTATGCCCTGTGGGGAGGGGGACATCTAATATTAAGCAGGGTTTTCTTTCTTGTTTACGTACCGGGTTCTTGCTTGAATTAATTTCCTCGTTTGTATTTCAATGTACAAAAGCACTGCATGTCGTCTGCTTTCCAATAATCGCTCAGGGATTTGGATTTGATATTGTTTGTGTATTTAAATTGCAACCGTTTCTTTTACTTACTAGATGTAGTTACGCGAGTTATTACCAGTGATCATTCACTGACAGAAAACGGTTGTTTTATCTAAAGTTTGAGTAACTATAGATTTCTCCAGATTTTAGCACTCTCCGCTTGTTTCGTTTAACATTGATTTCTAGTTAATGGTTTTCTATATATTTTTGTCTTCGGGATTCCAGTACTCCTCGTTCCCCTCTAGCGAAAGTCCGTATTTATTTTTGGTATTTCCATCTTCCATGAGAGACTATTTTGCACTATCACACAGGAGTAAGAACACACTGAAAATCACATCATCATCATCATCATCATCATTATTATTATTATTATTATTATTATTTACAGTATTCCTCATTCTATTCTATTTTAATTCTCATTATTCTGTCGCCAATCTGAAGCAAAAATATAAAATAGAAACATAAAATGAAAAATAGAACATTAAATAAGAAGCCTATAATCATGGGAGATAGGAAAACTGAGAGCGAAGCAACGGCTTTCATTGCACAATGAAGTTGCATTCGAGCAAACAAGACGCGCTATATATTACAGCGTGAAAAGTGGGTTGTCAATTTATATTTGGCAGTTACAGCTCAATAAGACGAAAGAGGGGGAAAGGGGGTGATTTATCATGACCCTCCCTAGGTAATTGCTTGTCATCAGCTGACGAAAAAGCTGTGGAGACAGTTTCTGTTAACATTCTATGCTGAATGTATAAGCCTATATTTATATATTATTAGAAGAACGCTCGTCATAGAACGGGCATAATTAATTACAATAAACAAAATAATTTTGCACCACTTTTATGTTCTTTTACGAAGATTAAAATCCAGACATAATGATACTAAACCTTATGTCTACAATTTTTTGTCCAATTTTGATCAAAATTTATTACATGATTTTTATTCTAAACACATATAATAATGTTTTGTTTTAACAATAAATTACGGAAAACTTAATTTATATCTAATGACTATTGATTATTTTTAATGCAAATCTGAAATATTTAAATTCTCAAATAGAAGGTTGTGGCTATATTCCGTTGAAAATTCTCCAACGAAAGTTACATTTTTAAATATGTATTAATTGATGTCGAATACTTGCCGTCAAATTTTCATAAAAATTGGAGGTATTTTATGAAACTAAATTAAACTAATTATACCCCCTCTTACATATAGCAGCTGTGTTCTAACGTTCGCAATGACATCTAACTAGTTTCGGAGGAGATGCTATACATAAACACATATAAACAGATACATATAACTAATTGTGTACATTCATAAATATCATTTGCATATGCTTAAGAGTAAGTCCATATGTGTATACAGAAATTTGCATATCATGCGTTTCCCTCTCTTTTTTCTCTCTCTGTATTTCTCTACCCCCCTTCTCTCTCTCAATCTCTTATAATGTATATATATATATATATATATATATATATATATATAAAGTTGAGAGTAAGAAATAGTCGATCAAATTTAAAATAACATAATATTCAGAGCATTAACCGAGCATTTTTCATAAATTTACTGTATAACATTGCATACTAATAATATATGCAAATACACTTGAATGATATTTAATTGTAAAGATTGATAACATTTATTCATTTTCATAAGTGAAACAAGTAATCGTGCAATATAAATATATGATAATTAACTGTAGCTTGCGGCATTATTTTACAGTATATATTCTATAACGTTCCAGTATTGTTATGAGTAACTATAATTAACCTAATAATCAATAACGTAACATTCTGCAATTGCGTACTAGGTAACACGAGAATGTTCGAATGCAGACAAGAGGCTAAGAATCAAATACTTCATAAAAATAACTGGTTGTTAAGCTCTGGAAAGAGTTACACGAAGATCTCTAGTAACTTGAATATTCCTCTCACTTTGATTATTTCATTAATTACAAGGTTTTAAAAACGTACATCAAAGAAGAACAAGGGCTCCACGGAGCATTTCACTAAGATTATCGAGAGAACACACGATTCAACATCATCCGATAGTTTTCCGTTCAGAACTGCAGGATTATTTTCCGTTCAGAACTGCAGGATTATTTTCCGTTCAGAACTGCAGGATTATTTTCCGTTCAGAACTGCAGGATTATTTTCCGTTCAGAACTGCAGGATTATTTTCCGTTCAGAACTGCAGGATTATTTTCCGTTCAGAACTGCAGGATTATTTGCGGTAATCAACAATTAGTGTAACCCAGACAACAATTAAACATGAAACTTACAGGAATCGGTTAATGTCCCGAAGACCGAAAAAGACTTCACTTATATCTAAACGACAAAGAGATGCGAGGTTAAACTTCATTATAGTACATAAGGACAAGACACATGAGGATAGTAGGTCAAGTATAAAATAAGAGGAGCGGGTGAAGAAGAAAGACTTTCCGATTTAAATTCATCATTTCGGTAGTTTGAAGTAGTGTGGGTATAGAAACTCATACACCGACTAGACAAAAAGCTTCATCAAAAGACTCATCTTAATTGCACCACCCACACCTCAAGACCCCTATCACTTTTAAATATATAATAGTGGCTAGTGACACTGCCCTAGCTGTAGTGTTAATAACTTCCCATAAGTCCGTTTAAATTTTTTAAAATACTTCTATTGGCATCAACATCTGGTTTGATAATAGACCAAAGGTTTACTATTAGGTTTAAATCTAGGGAGCCTTAGAGACCAGATCATACACTTAATATACTTGAAGCCCAAATATGTTAAGAATGCTTGAATGGCATAGGTAGAGTGAGAAGGTATATTGTCGTGCATTAAAAACGAAGTCTCTTAGTAGAACAAGATTTATATAAACTAACCAAGGTACTGGAGATTTTATCAAGAGATTGCAATACGCAGCAGACGTGAGTTTTACTCTTTCAAGTACCCTTATATGCCCCACAAGTATATCTCCAATGATGCCCGCCCATATCATGACTCTACACTCTTTTGTTGTCGTCTCACACAATGGTGACTCTCGTCTCCGAAATAAACCAATCCTTTTTCTCAACCATCAGGTCCATTAAGAATTTCCCGAGTCTCATCAGTGAAAAGAACCCTACTTATATCCATCGTTATATTTTTCTTTGTCCATTGCATTCTCACATTTTTTGTCTTGGTGTAAAAGGAGGCTTTGTAAGTGGAAATGTCACAGAAGTCATTGTTTGTAGAATTGCATGCCGTGGTGATTTTCGTACGACAGAATACTTAGCTGCTATAAAGATTGATTTACTTGATTGTCTAGGTTCTCTACGAAATAGACAACCAATATTCCTAAAATTCCTGTTAGTGACATTCTCTGATATCTCAGCATCTGATACTTTCTTCCTTAGGGAAGAGTCCTTCAGAAATATTTTACAGTATCCACATGACGAGTTATTCTTCCGGTAATTACTCCAGGAGAGGTCCCTTTAGCCGTTTAATTTATTATAATTCGGTTTTCTTCCTCAAGTAGTGATTTTGAATTTCCCATTGTTGTTCAAAAGTAACACAAGCTATTATTACTGGCCACCATGAAATGAAACAAAAACCGCTAATAATTTAAAAACTGTTCACAACAATATGTAAATCAATCAAATAATGTGCATAAAATTCCGTAAATAAATGCTGAAATTAGTAAATAGAATGATGAGTATATTTAATTTTCATAAAAAAACTTTTATCGCTGGTCTCAGAACATATAGAGAGATTTAATAGGTTTTATTAAAATAAAATACTAAGTGCTCGATTATGTAAGTAAGAGTCCAACATATTTATTTAAAACGGTAAAAAAAGGGATCAGCACCCGGCTTTGTTATAGCATAAATGATATAAAACCGGCTTTTCATAGCAAAATTACCTTCCTGTATTTAATTAAAATAACAATTTCTGAACCGTATATAAGCAAGGAAAATATTTTTGGGTTTGTATTTTTGGAGCATGATCATAACAAAATTTTAATATGTAAAAATATGTATTTTATTGGATTATAAGATATAGATATATATATATATATATATATATATATATATATATATATATTATTTTCCTGCAATTGTGTATCGGCAAATTTGAAAATGTTGAACCATTAAAAAAACGTTTCAGACATATTTATTGTCATTAATTTATGAATATTTAACCATGTGTAAAGGTAACTCAGATCAAGCATCGATCTTTTTTTTTCAACCGAGTCAATTCATGGCTAATGATACTTGCGAAATTCCAATCAGCAAGATTGTCTGCTTCGTCTAATTATCACGGAAGAAATCGATTTTTCTCACATCAGATATATGATTAGGTTTCGAAGGAAATAATGTCGGGTTTTATATCATTCAAACTTGCCACTCATTTCTTAAAGAAATGCATGCGTCCTCATATGAACGATGCGGTTCGTTGAAAAAAAAGAACAATCAATACCGTTTAGATATGGCCAGACGTCTCTTAGCTTTTGTTAAAATATAATTTTACAACATCATCTGTATATGAATCTCAGTCTATCGGTCTGTTGCTCTGTTATGCTAAAGTTTGTAAATCTGTCTATTATTATTATACTAAAGCTGAGTAATCAATGTTTGTTTTCCAAAAGTTGTTTTCCAATCTTTAATTTGTCAGTATTTGTGAAAGTTTATGCGTGTCGCGGCATATATATTATTATTGGTACTTTACTTTATATCTATATAGACTTCCACCCATATATTATTATTGAAACTTACTTCTATATCTATATAGACTGATACATATATACCTATATATATATATATATATATATATATATATATATATATATATATATATATATATATATATATATATATATATATATTATTGGGACTTTTATAATATCTATATAGACTTCCACACATATTATTATCATTGAAACTCACCTCTATATCTATATAGACTAATACATATATATTATTATTATCACTTTCCTTTATATCTATATAGACTTCCACATATATATATATATATATATATATTATAATTGAAACATTCCTTACATCTATATAGACTTCCACATATATATTTTTATTGTAACTTATCATTTATATCAATATAGACTTCCACATATATTATTATTTGAACTTTCTATTATATTTATATACACACCCACATATATATTATTGTTATTTTTGAAATTTCTTTAATATCTATATAAACGTCCACATATATATTATTATCGGAACTTTTCGTTTATATCTATATAGACTACCACTTATATATTATTTTTATTGGAACTTTTATATTATATCTAAATAGACGGCAAATATATATTATTAGTATTGGAACATTCTTGTATATCTATATAGACGTCTATATACACATTCTATAGGAAACTTGCTCTGATATCTATACAGACTTCGACATATATATTAGTATTATTATTTACACTTTTATTTTATATCTTTATACATTTCAATATATATTTTATTATTGGAATATTACTTTCTATAAATATAGACTGAAACATATATATATATATATATATATATATATATATATATATATATTATTAGCTTTTTCCTTCCACATATATATTATTTATTGCCGCTTTTCTTTTATATCTATATAGATTTCCACATATATATTATAATTATTGGAACATTCCCTTATATTTATTTAGACCGCAACACACACACACACACATATATATATATATATATATATATATATATATATATATATATACATATATATATATATATATATATATATATATATGTATATATATCATTTGTACTCTCCTTTATATCTATATAGACTGCAACATATATATATATATATATATATATATATATATATATTATTAGTACTTTCCTTTATATCTATATATGCTTCCAAATATATAATATTATTGTAACTTTTACTTATATCGATACCCACTTGAACACATATATATGTATATATATATATATATATATATATATATATATTCATATTGCTTTAATATTAATATAGACTTCTCCACATATATTGTTATTTTAACTTTTATTTTACATCAACATATACTACAACATATATACACACACCCACATATATATATATATATATATATATATATATATATTATTGGAACTTTCCTTCACATATATGACGACTGCCACACATATATTATTATCGGAACTTTCCTTTGTATCTATATAGAATTTCACATATATATTATTCTTTGAACTCACCATTTATGTCTATATAGACTTCCGCATATATATTTTTATTGAATCCTTTCTCAGGTAAGGATGTTTTTCCAGCCATTCAAAATAATTCTGTTGTTTATAAATTCCTGAATCATTGTGGAGCTGACTACGTTGGCAAGACATCCCACAAATTCGAAATGAGAATATCCCAACACATACCACGTGATACTCGTTTAACAACGTTTAGAGATCAACCTGGAACTTTCAAGCACATGCATCTGCAATCGGTAATCAGTTGGTTGGTACACATAGTTGTTATGACAAGTATTCTGATGAGTGGTTTTCAGTTTTACACAGTGCTAGGTCGAACTATCATCTCAATATTATTGAGGCGTCAGTTGTTAACAATTATCGGCATAACCTGTGCAGACGAAAGATTTTGAAGCAGCAGTTGGAGATCTTTAATGATTAAAACTCACTATAACGTTGAGAGATTTAAGTTTTTTTTTCTCAATCAGTTTCTTTAACTATAACAAATTTCACTTCATATCTTATTCGATTTTCTTACTTTTTAATTTATCATTCTGATGTTTCCTCTCAGAGGGTCAAACGATGAGGCCTTAAGAAAAATATAAGCAATTTTCTTTTTTCCCACACTATCCCGTTTTATTGATTAAAAGAATGTTTCCTCTAAAATGAATCTTACGCTTTTGTTGTACGCTAAATCTACTTATATATATATATATATATATATATATATATATATATATATATATATATATATATTGGATCTTTTCTTGATACCATTTATGTTTCCAGATATATATAATTATTCAAACTTTCCTATATAGATAGTTTTCCACATGTATATTATTATTGTAATTTTCTTTATATCTATATAGCCTTCCACACACACACACACATATATATATATATATATATATATATATATATATATATATATATATAATATACATAATTATCGGATGTTTTTATACCAATATAGACTTCCACGTATATATTATTATAAGAAATGCCCATTTATGTCTATATAGACTACCACATATATATTATTATGTGCATTTAAAAAAATATCTATATAGCCTTCTACATATATGTTATTATTGGAACTTTTCTTCATATCAATATAGACTTCCACGTATATATTATTTATTATTGGAACATTCATTTATATCTATATAGACATCCACAGTTATATTATTATTAGAAGCTTCCTTTATATATACATAGACTCCTACATATATATATATATATATATATATATATATATATATATATATATATATATATATATATAATTATTTCCACAATCAGACAACGCCGCAGCCCACAACCTATGAAAAGAAACAAACCGGAAGTCCTAGACTCGAGTTTCGCAGT
The DNA here is from genome assembly GCA_963556195.1 of Sepiola atlantica. Taxonomy (NCBI): domain Eukaryota; kingdom Metazoa; phylum Mollusca; class Cephalopoda; order Sepiida; family Sepiolidae; genus Sepiola; species Sepiola atlantica. The sequence continues at coordinate 26,712,774 of OY744546.1, read as the reverse complement.
CCTTTGGGCTCATCAGTAGAACACATCCGAACTCAGGATTCGAAACCCGAGTCGCTTGCATGGTAAGCGAGTACTCTGCCATAGAGCGAAACTCGAGTCTAGGACTTCCGGTTTGTTTCTTTTCATAGGTTGTGGGCTGCGGCGTTGTCTGATTGTGGAAATAATTATATATATCATCTCACATTCAAGAAATCTAATATATATATATATATATATATATATATATATATATATATATATATATATATATATATATATATATATATATATATATATATATATATATATATATATATATATATCATTATTGGTACTCCTTTATATTTCTTTAGACATTCACATTTATATTGTTGGAACTTTTTTATCTATATAGACTTCGACATATATATTATTATTGGAACTTTCCTTTACGTTTTTATAGACTTGGATTTCAGTGTTCGGACGGACTTCCTCATCTTGCCTGCCATGCTTACAACGTTTCGGCCGTTCTGCCACCCGGCCTTAATAAGGTGTTTAGTATCGAAGTCAGGAACCGTCTGTCTGAACTCCCATACTCAATCCCCTTATTGTCACGGGGGTACCACGCTCGGTACGCCCGTGAAAATAAAAAGGGATTGGATTCGAGAGTTCAGACAGACGGTTCCTGAGTTCGATACTGGACACGTTAAGAAGGCCAAAAAGCAGAATAGCCGAAACGTTGTGAGCATGCCAGTCAAGATGAGGAAGTCAGTCCGAACACTGAAATCGATAAGTAAAACACCTCTTCTCAGAGATAAATAAAGACAATTACTATATAAACTTCCCCATATATTTAATTATTATTGGAACCTTCTATTATATCTCTTTAAGTATTTTAGGCAATCAGACTATGTTAGCTCTATGCGAAAATATACGCCTCTCATACACAAAAGTAGTAGGGTAAAACAAAACATTATACTTACATTGTTCATTGGTCCTATTTATAAACGTTCGCTTACAGTTTCAATATGTTATGGCATCTTTTTGGGTTCAAATCTCACACTAGATAATTGTATTTTATTTGCTACAGCGTTCCGGTTATTTCCTAGCCAAAATTGGGAATCATCAAAAACCTGAATAATGCAATTAAAACTATTTTATTGCGATTTAAAGTAAAAAGAGTCATTTGAATTGACATACAAAAAAGAGAAGTTTGAGAAACCCGGCGTTGACAGGTATTTCATCTCGACGATTATAATCACACAAAACACATGCGAAAATATTCCCCAATTTTTACCTTTCTTTGGCGCTCATTTTAATTGTATTGATTAACTGCAATTTGCAATGACCTCACTAAGGGACTGATCTCTTACAAACTTGACATGTATCTGTCGCACCCTTGCTCATTATATGGTGTTTGTCACCCAGTCTTATTTTATACGGGATCTGTCAATTTCGCTTCCGTCACTTTCTTTATTTATTTATTAACAATCGAATATTATGAAAAAAGTAAAGTATAAAAAGATTGGACTAATCTTTCAGAAACAAAATGGAATATCACCAGAGTAACACTATGTTACCCGTATATATATATATATATATATATATAGAAAGAGAGAGAGAGAGAGAGAGAGACTATATAGCTGGTAAAAAATCATTTATTTTTGATTTAGTCATTAAAAAAAATGACTGATTTTGTGAACTAACCTTTTTCTGATTCAATCACTATGGAACGCGGACCCAACGTGTAACTCTTTTTAGTATACTTTTCTAATCTTCACTATATAAGAAACTTTCTTTATCAGTCAGTCGGTCATTTATGCTTAAGGTTCAAATAGCATTTGCACTACTAAACGCGCAGATCGAATGGACGTACCTTAAGACTATTCGTTGGAGTTTTCTCACTGTTCGGTCAGCATTTCTTTATTAGGTTACGTCATTCATATTTTAATAAGCATATTCACTCATTCATTTCTTATGAATCATATGCTACTATTGTTGACACTGGTTACCCCGATATTTATTCAAGTTAGAATTATTTCTAGAAAATAATAAGGTACTTACGGAAGCGACGCATGAAGGTTGCCAACATCTTAAGTGAAAGTGTTTTTGTTGAACAAGCTGAATTCGAACTTATTACACCCAGGTTGTCAGTTTTGTCGTTAACTATTAATAACTGTCACCTCCTAATAAGGGTATGAGAAATTTATTTTGTACGATCGCAAATGTCACTTGATTTTATAAATGATCCTCGATGAAGAAAGACCGAAAATACTAAATATATACAAATTTGTGTTTCCTTAGTATAAGGTGCTCGACCGAGCTCCAGTATTTCTTTTATTTATCCATGTGCTTAGTGTTAGGCGTAATTTTTACGAATAGAGATCCCTACCAAGCCTTCCTGCCTGTAGAACGCATTACTGCGGGACTGCCTCACTGCTGATTACAACTCGGTTGTCTTCAAATTCAATGTAAACCAATCCTTGACGTGGACCGCCACCAAAGTAATGAGACTCAGTTCATACCATTAATCCACGTTAGTACTCTCATAGTGTTCTTCATCTTTATGCTAACATTTATTCCCGTCTCATTAATACATGTCCTCAAGTTGCTTGTGACCATGATAAGTGGTTAACTCGACTATAAACAAAACATCATTAGAAAAAATGCTATATTTAGGAACACAACTTTGTTCTTTTTAAATTTTAATTTTTGAAAAATGTCAGGTGAACATTTTTTGGTGTGTGTGCGCAGCTTTGTTGTTAAACTCAGCTCTTTAAACTCAGCTATATGTGAAAAAGATTGCATCGTCATATGCAAGGAATATAGAAATGATCGTAATGCTATACACCTATTTACATCGCTGAAAGGTTAAATGCTTGCGCTTGTTTTACGGTGAACTTACTGAACTTGTACATAACCCTCAACATAACCCTTACCTGATCCACCCGACGATCGGCAATATCACACCCCTTAACCGTAGAGGTCCGCGGATGCTGGAAAATGTTCTACTCTAACATGTTCTTTGCTCGAGCCGCTTGGAATTTCGTCCGTGCTCTCTGTTCCATAATTTTAAATATAAGGTAAACAAACACCTTGCTCTCCAGTTCTAACCCAGCCAAATGACTCACCTATCAATCATGCGGTTGGCACAGTGCCCCTTACGATTCAGTGTCGATAGGACTTGTTTGTGGCGAATAAAAGTAAAATACAAAAATTGTAAAAACTTCTTCAGAGTTTCGAAGTCATCGTCATCAAATGTGTAAACGCAAAACTTGAATAGTGAATAGTTATTCTAAATTCATATTGTATGATATTGTTAGGAAAATAATCCCGGACTTTGTATTGTTAATGTTTTCAACTTATATTTTAAAATAAATGAGTATTTTAATAATTTAGTGGTAGATAATATTTTAAAGGGCAACAACCTCCCTACAGAACTCTATTATCATAATAGGCAATGTTTTGTTAAAATTTAGTGGTTTTATCTCAGAATGATTTAATGGTAGTTCTAATATTAATTGAGGTGAAAAGAATCGCACGTGAATTGTTCTAAAAAAGTATCCAACCGGATGATATTAATGTCCAATTAAAGGGAAATAACCCCGAGTTAATTCTAAAGAGTCGGAAGTTTAGCAAACTACCTGCGCATTGCTATGTTCCTGAAATAAAGAAGGCCCGAGAAAACTAAATCAGTTTAACTCTATTGGGTGATTAGAAACACACGTGAGTAAGATAGAAATGGTTTATTTGGTGACGGCTTCTGGTTTAAAATCGGAACTTGACAACCGATTTTTATTAAAAAAACAACAGTTCTCAATTATATTTCAGGTCGGACGTTTAGTTTTGGTAATTAATAATTTGTTTTCAGTAATTTGTTTGATTATTAAAACATAAGAAAATCAAACATATTTTTTATAATTGGACATTTTTATATTTTTGATCACAAAAAATCGAATCAAACATTTTTTAAAATTGAAATGTGCTTTTTTGGCCATTTTAAATTAATTGTGACAAACCAAAGACAATGTTATTTTAAACATATCCTTTGAATATCAAAGAAAATCATATTTTAAAGTTTAGCGCTGCAGACGTAGGGACATGCTATTTTAAACTTTACCGTGACAGACCTAAACACATTGTATTATATTTTTTCGTAACAGGCCTAGAAACAGGCTTGTTTTAACTAAACCTTGACAGATATACGAACTTGCTATTTTAAACTTTAATGTGACAAACTTAAGAATATTACATTTAAACTTTAATGTAACAAGCCTAGGAACATGCTATTTGAAATTGAACCGTGATAGACCTATAAGCATGCACTTTTAAACATTACGCTGACAGACCGAAGAACATGCTATTTTACACTTTTCCCTGGAAGACCTAGGTACTTGCAAGTTTTAAATTAAACGTTGCTAATCAGGGAATATGCTATTTTAAACTTTAATGAGTCATACCAAAGTACATGCTATTTAAAACTATTTAAAATTGTGACATCCCTAAGAACATTTTATTTTCAACTTAACCGTGACAGACCTAGGAATATGCTATGTTTAAAATAATCATGAGAGATCTAAGGACATTCTATTTTAAAGTTAACTCTTAGAGATCTTTGAACATGCTATTTAAACTTTTCTATGACATACCTTGGAATATGCTATTTACATCTTAACTGTAGTAGACCAAATATGACAGACGAAAGAACACATTATTAACAAATTAAACGTTACACACAAATGGAAATGCTATTTACAAGTTAACCGTGACAGAGAAAAGAAAATTCTATTTTAACTTTACCGTGACAGGTCAAAATATGTTATATGAACCTTAAATCTGACAGATCAAAACAATACTATTTTACACTAACATGTGACAGACAAAGTAAATTCTGTTTCGGAAATTTATATATGAGGATATATAATTTGGATTATTTGCATTATTCGGACTACTGTTCTCATCTAGAATTTTATGATCAAAACGTTTCGGCCGATGTAACCTCCGACCGTCTTCAAGTGTATTTTCCGAACTCGGGTTCCATTCAAGATTACGTACAGATTCCTAATTTCGACAGAAACCTTCCCGCGTTCGACAAGTTACACCTGAAGAAGATCGGGGCTTACATCGGTCGAAACGTTGTGATAATAACATCCAAGATGAGAACAGTAGTCAGAATAATCCGAATAATATAAAATGAATTCTATTTAAAAAGTAATGTTTGAGAGAACAAATAACATGACATATAAAACTAAACTGTTAAAGGTCGACCGACAGACAGATCCGATTATGAAGAGTTTTTACATATGTTTAATAGGATCTGTCTATGCGGACTGCGTGTAAATGATTAAATTGCATTAACAAATAAAGTGTGACTGATCGATCGATGAACAGACAGACGAAACCTTTTAGAGTGATACGAGAAAGATGAAAAATAATCGATAATTTAGCTTCTAGAACCTCATGCTTGTTAATCAATACTGAATAATTATTTCATTGATTATTAATGATGTAAATCGGCGGAAATGTTTGATCTGCAGCGAACATTCAATATTGCATTTATTAACTTCAACAATGTTGTTAAAAGAAGATTGTTTCACTTATGACAGGTGGCGTTGCTAGAACTCGTAAAACAGTTGGGGGAAATATTTATGTGCGTTTTGCTAGGATAACTTTTTAACGAAACCGTCAAAATGCTTTCGATGCAGCAAGGGACGACCGAAAATAAATTCATGTATATCATATTATATTACATAAATGAAAGTTGTCTGTTTGTGTATATGCCCAGCTCAAATTACAAAACTACAAGACACACTTACAAAGATGGTACTTAATCGGTGTTGTTTCGGAGATATAATGGTTGTTATTCAGATTAAGACACAAGCTAAGCCTAACGCTAACCCTAACCGACGCAAAGTCGATTTTATCTTGGATCTTAATCTGTATTAGGACCGAATACTATCTAAAATATAAAAAAAATATTATTCTTTGGAGGTCAAGTAGATCTGAATTCGTCAAGGGGTCGATATTTTAAGAACTGTTTAATGTAATTATGTAGTAATTTGGAATAACATTGCCGAATCCTCCATCAAGATGTTAAGAAACGTTAATTTAGCGTATTTTATTGAACGTCTCTTAAAATTCTCTTCGGACGATTGTCCTTATCAACACCATTTCTTTTCAGATATTGTGAGAGGGAAGAGAGGAAGATAACAATAGCCTTGATAGTCTATTATATAAAGAAAAGTCGTAATATGCGTGTGGATCTAGATAAAAGTGTGAAACTACACGCGATAACCTAAAAACATGACATTATTCCCATGAGGCAATCAGGTACCCTATTTATGCTTCGGGAGGGGTTAAAGTCCATTTTTAGTTTTTTTACTTTCCACCCACGAAAGTACCATAATACACAAGGACAATTTTAACATGGATATGATGTAGCTTCCTTCTAAGGGTCCCTCTAGTGTGGGATACAGATAAAAACTTCCTCACTCTATAAAGAGTTCCACTTCACTGACCGAGGACAGAAAAGATGGAGTGTAGTATCAGAACATATACTACACTTTGTTCTTAACCAAATGCAATACCGAAAGGTAAAAAAAATCTGTCAGCGTGCTTTTTGTATCTGGTTTTCATTAAGATTCGAGTAGTTGACAAAAACAGAGATAGCGAGAGAAAGAGGGGTCGAGAGGAGGAAGAGAAGAGACAGAGAGCGGGTGAGCGGTTGCAGGGACATGTGTAGATTGCAACTACGGAAAGAGGGAGAGAAAATTACTTACAGACACTTTTTTCCTCTTCTATTTGGTTATCCGACACTCCAGGCTAAACACCCGTGTAGCCCTTCTAAAAGCCCGTGTAGCCCTGTCGTTTTAAAAAAAATAATAACAAGATTAAACATCACACATTGGGTGACATTTCACGTCAGCTAATAGTGGTATTAGCAGTCCCATGATTCGGACACTTATATGACACAACAAACAAACCTAGTGTGCTATATGAGAAATGTATTGCGATTTTGATCAATATATTCTGAGACTATAATAATTATTTAATTATTATGATAAGCAAATATCCATTTGATCACGCTCTCTTAAAATTATCATTTTGAATTTATCCAAAGATCTACGTTAATAATAAAGTTAATAACAACCTATGTGTACATGTTTTTACAGTGACAACAATAACATAAGTCAGGCGTGAGGCCGCATACTTCTGCCTGGCAAAGTAAGGATGCTCAAAAGTCTTTTTTAAGCTTTACTTCTCAATATTTTATTTTTTGAAGTATTTTCAAATATATGTTATCAAAATATTGTTAATTGGCAAATTATTTACCTGATAAGGCTAACATTTTGCGTGGTGAATTTTTATTAAAGATAATAGATTAATATATACAAATTTAGAAAGTAAATGCAAGTTGAAATTCCGTCAAAATTTCGACCATATGCAAACTTTTTAAATTGAAGGTCAAGAGTATAAGCTAAGGTTATATACGATACAGGAGTTTATTGCCGAATATTTAGGCTGAGTGGCGAGTGGTCACGATTGAAAAGATACACATTTATCACCTTTTCAGTGATCTTGACCATGAGGATTGACTTAGATATCCCACAATTAAATCAGTTCTAAGTTGAACATTTCTGTTGTGACACTCGCAAATAAAACAGCATATTTTGTAAGTGGCCTTATAATTTTACCACAATTACTAGTACTGTCGCTGCTTAGGTTGAGTTTTCTCAGTTTTGTTCCTTTTTATTTCTCCGGAATAAAGATCTTCCGTGATGTCAAATCCACACCTTCATTTTTTGCCCTAGGCCACCGATAATTATTTTGTTTATCTTGAAAGGATACCATGAAATTCTTAACTATACTCCAAATTATGTTTCCACCTACGAAAGTTCTATTGCCTATTAAAGATTGGTTTGCTTGTTTTCGGTTCTATACAAGCGAAAAAGTGTTGACGGTCTACTTCTAAAAAAGGCTAGGGGTGTCTTCCAAACTTCCCCTGATTTTATTTGGTGTCTTTGTTTTTTTATCTTTTCGGGTGTTTCTGTTTCAACATTTCCCAATGAAATTATAATATCTTTTGTAAATCAAATTTGTTTTAAACAAATCATATATTTTCAGTAGTGTAATCCATAGAGTAAATGTGGTATTGTGGTTATTGCTAAAGTAGAATTAATGCTCAAATGACGAAATGATGGATGAAACAGTGCTTGGTAATATCTAGTTATAAGTAGAACAGAGAGTGGAACAAACTCTCAAAGTTTCTGATGGTTTCGTGCCTAATTTGTAAAAAAATGTTTAACTCCTTTGCAACTAATTAAATCAAAGTGTAGAATATCTTCTCTCACGGTAGATCGACCTCCCATGCATTGCCAATCAGACTAGTTTGCATCCGTAGCAGAGTGCCCTTTTTAAGGGAGTTTGGTTCTCGATTTAAACTAATCTTTTTTTATGTAAGCCTGTCGTTGTCGGAAGCAAGTATCAAAACTAGTCTTAGACAGACACATTTCGATCAGCCCAAATAGATAGAACAATGAGAAGCCACATTTTTATATTCCATGTCTTTTATTAAGTTCTGTTACTATTGGTTCTTGTATGGTTATTTTTCAGAAATCCCAGTATATCACGGTCTCTTTTACGTCTGTAATTGATTCAGATTGATGTTCAGGTCATTTGTCTGCATAAGGAGTCCAATTCGATTATGTCTAATTTACTACCCGGCAATATAATCAGGAAATATGTGATAAATAGTTTATTTTTTATTGGTACAATCACCATTAATGGTCGACCCAGTTTGTACTTACTATCCTGATATCTCTTGGCAACATAACCTTGGTCTGCGGCAGACAATATGAACTCTTTCGTTGCAACAATGAATTTACATCTTCGCACTCATTGTTGAACTTGCAGGTAACGGGTTAGTATTTACCGTTCATAGGCTTCAGTTTTGCATCATTTAGGCAACGCTGTTGCATCATCTTGTATTAATTCTCTATGGTATTGGCTGATATAGTTTGTGCATTAGTATCAATATGGTGTCTCTCTAAGAAATGTATTTATGTATTTTCCCTTATATATTAATGTAATTGAATTTCTGTCATCCTACATGTTTTTCACCAGTTATGCTATCTAGTATTTGTTATTTATATACGCTGTAAGGCGATAGTCGCACTTTTATAGGATGTTTTAACTACGTATAGGAGGCGTATTTCTGAATTTCTCCTTTGTATATATTCGCCTATGTGCTCAGCTATCTGTTTGATATCAGAAGCTTTCTGGACTTCATATTTAATATTGTATTCATGTTGTTGATTATATTAAAGGTATATTTGACTACTGGTATTACTTCAATTATGTTGTGTATATAATTAACTTATCGAACTCCGTCTAATTATGTTACATTAATAAGCGCGCCGATGTCCTTTTGTTACTTCTGTGTATTTGCATGTTATATTTCTCGTCTGTGTCTCCGCGTCGTCTTCATTAAATAGTACCTTGGTGATAACGCGTGACATCCACACGTAGCAGCCCCAGTATTACATCAGAGCCACTACATATACTCAAGGTTCCTCGATACGGCCGTCATTTTTAATTAACAAGACAGATGCGTTGAATCTGCAACAACAAGCAAAACAACACAGTGTTTTACGGTGCACGGGTTTATTTGTTTTATATATCTTCAACTAGACATTTCATTAAACTGTGTTTGCTAATCCGCCGTTGTTATGTATTCCCAATATTCTTCCTCTCACCCACTTTACCTATTAGGACGGTTTGGAAATCGACACGAGCCCAATTAGTAGGTCTGTTCGGCGGTAGCACAAAAATAAGTAAGTCAAGTACCTTTTCACTCTCTCTCTATGTCGCTTTTGAAGTTAGACTCTGTCACGCTTCCTCGGTCCGACATTTCCTTTTAGACCCAGTCTCCATCTCCTCGTTATATATCTTTTATATACTATTACGAATTCTTTGCATGTTTTAGAGAAAATTGATTATTTAAACTAGCAAGTATATGCTCCCTCCGGTCGTATATTTTTGCTAGTTGTTTTATTTAATTGCTCAGTAAAATGTATTTGTTTGTTTTTACAAAAAGAATAGAAAGAACATCACCCCATCTTTTATTTTAATGAATAAACACGGAATAATAAATACAGTTTTGAAACAAAATTACCCTTTACGGCGTAAAATGTAAAACAAAAAAAATCATAAACTCACTTAAGGTCGTAAAAAGATAATACTATTTGAAGTTTTTCAAATCGAAAAAAAAGTGTACCTAAAATAAAATCAACAATTAAAAAAATAAAATATAGTTATTTAATTGCTCAGTAAAATGTGTTTGGTTTTTCTTACAAATAGTTATTTTTTGATCAATTTTTATTTTAATTAAATAATTATTTTCAATAAATGTATGCTTTAAAACATAATTTCTAATAATATTAAATAAAAGAAAGCCCAACACGTTTTAATAAAACAATCTAAGTAAATATATCATTTTTGAGCGACTCGTACGATAAAGTTCCGAGAATCTGTTGTTTACATGTTATCAATCAAATAACGCGCTCTGTCTTGTGTCTCTCTTTTTCCAAATACCACTTTTTGTGCGTTCAAAATAGAACATAATACTTAATAATCAGAGGGCGGGTAAGACATATACTACATCCCCCTGAAAAAGGCTGAGGTATTGCCTGGGAGGATGGTATAATGACAACAAAACAGATACTACACTACCTCCTGCCTCAAAAAAAAGTAAAGGAGAAGGTAATCCCTAAGAGGGTAGTATCATTACCACAGAACAAATACTACCCCCCTAAAAAAGAAGGCAATACCTGGGAGGATGGGATCATGACGACAGAACATATATTACACTACGTCCACATTACTCAAAAAAGAAGGATGTAGTTCCTGGGAAGATGGTATCATGACAAAAACAAATACTACACTACTTCCAAACCTCTCAAAAAGGAAAGAGGTAATGCCTGGGAAGATGGTATCATGATAACAACATATACTATACTAACTCCACACCTCTTAAAAGAGGAGGAGGTAATGCCTTGGAATGATGGTATCATGGCAACAGAACAGATACTTAACTGCCTCTACACCTCTCAAAAGAAGAGGAGGTAATTTCTGGGAGCATGATATCATGACAACAGAGCAGATACTACACTACTTCCACACCTCTCAAAAAAGAGGAGGTACTGCCCGAGAGGATGGTATGACAACAGAACAGATACTACACTACTTCCACACCTCTCAAAAAAGAGGAGGTACTGCCTGAGAGGATGGTATCATGACAACAGAACAGATACTACACTATCTCTACACATCTCAAAAAGGAAGAGGTAATACCTGGTAGGGTGGTATTATGACACCAGAGCATATACTACACTACACTATGCCCGTCGATTGAGCATTTAAATATAGTACATTAGTCTGAAAACGTATATACTATATTATTTCATAATACGTACAATAATCTTTAAATAGTATAGTTTTTGCTTTAGACATACATATACATATTCTCCATTATCAATAGATAATCAATAACCGACTATATACAAATAAAAAAAGGCTTATTAAAAAAACTATAGGAATATGCATTTGCATAATAATAGTATTACCAATTGTCTGAATTCTGATAAATCGTTACATTTAGATTAATGCCTGAAATAATTATCCAATGTGAAGTGATTTTTGTCGATCTTTAAAACAGTATGACTATATGTGTATGTCTGATTTGATTAAGACTTTGCCTTTTCGAGTGCATGTCTTTAATTATGGGACGGCCACTTACTAAACTTCCAGACAGTTTTTGCTAATCTTCATAATTCTTTTTGTAATTTTTAAGTCGCTCATAGAAAAGTGTGTTTTAATTTCACCATAGATTTTTATGTAAGACATCTTTGAAAGATGTCGCAATAAAACTAGTTCATTTTTTGTGTCATACAAAGTTGAGCATGCCCCATAGACACGCTTTATTTGAAAATAAAATTAACTGTATGTATTATGTGTAAATATCTCACAACGACTAAACCGATGGTTAAATTTGACTATGATCGTTAAACGAGTTGCTATTCATCATCTTATGTATGTATTTGTCTATCTTGTCATAGTACAACACATCGCGACGTGTGTTTACTTTTGAAAAAGACGCCATCTTGAATAACAGCAGCAGCAGGAGTCGCTATTCTTTTCGCCATGACTTTTGAGAAAACCAGCAGCAACTTTAATCGCCATTTTGTTTAGAATGACTCAGCAAAAACCGGCCAGAGAATATCTTCCTTATTTTTTTTTAAGGAATACATATGCGTTTCGCCGACTATGCCGATAACCTCACTAATACATTCAAGGCACCTGTCAACCATGTTGTACGACGAGATATCATTTCATTTCATGAGATCTCTAGATTTCCAATCAAAAAAGGAATTCAGCCAGGGGATCAGGAGGCCACCACGCCCGACTGGATGGACCAGTCGTCGAGCCAGGAAGCGGACAGCAGCAGCAGCAGCAGCAAAGATACAAACAGCCCTTCCCAAGGCTACTTAATGCGATTTACTCTCTTTGCTATCTGACTTAAGTCAACCTACATCTCCAGTTCCAGCTCTTCTCCTGCACCAGCATCCTGCAGTCCTGAACTCCTGCACATGCAGTCCTGAGCCCTTGCACCTTGCAGTCCTGAGCTCCTGTACCAGCATTCTCCTGCTTCAACTGCACCAGCACCCTGCAGTCCTGAGCTCCTGCACCAGCAGCTCCAACTCCTTTTTCCTTTTTTTTCTTAACAGCTCTTATCAGGGCTACTGCTCACTCAAACATACTGCAATATGTTTTTCCAACAACCCTTATCAGGGCTACTATTCACTCAAACTACTGCAACATTTTTTGCCAGCCAGCAACAACAAGGGTACCTTGTCGACATCTCTCAACAACTACCCACCCCTTTTCGCTCCAACGACACTACTCCTGTCGTTCCAGTTTGCTGTGACAAGAGACGCCACTCCCGTCTTTCCAGTCTCCCCTGTTTCCAGTGACGTCATTCATCTTTCCAGCTTTTTTCTCTCCAACGACTCTACCCCTGTCGTTTCAGTTTGCTGCCACCAGAGACGCCACTCTCGTCTTTCCAGTCTTTCCTGTTCCAGTTGCGTCATTCTCAAAATCCCATCACTCATTGTTATTACCATTTTCTATGGTGAATAAACATACCTTTTCTTGAACTGATCACCAGTGTTTGTCCTCTCTTCTGTTTCATTGTCGTAACTTTCCTGTGTCTACTTTCTTAGTTGTGAGGTCGATCAAACCCCAACGGTCACCCGGTCCCGCAACAATCTGCAGCAATATGTTTTGATGTACGTATGTATGTATCTCTCTAAAATAATATGTTTGTATGAATAGCTGCACTAAACATATTTCTAATAACCTCTCTATTTTTCTTGTTATCGAAGTGTGTTTGAAATATCCATGTGTATATAAGATAATACAGTTTCTATACAATCGGAAAAGATGTTAGACATAAATAGAGCAAGAAGATATATCGGCACGATAAAATAAATGTAACTCACGTGTATTTAATCGAAGTACTTTATCGGAAATGAGCTATTTTAAAATGTTAACGATTTGAACATGTAGACGTACAATACAGTAAGACAAGAAATACAAACGAGGAAAAAGACAAAGATAGAATGAAAAATTAAGTTGAAGTTTCAATTGCGTGATTGACGGTTTAGTAGATAATCATCAAGGAGAATACATATAATGAAATAAAGAGAAACATTTAAAGAGAAATAGTGTGTCGTTTGCTGGCTGTAAATATTTCTAACTCAATTCTTCTTTCTCGGATTATAATTTTAGCTAAACTAGATGTGATGTAGTAACAACTTATTCGTTGTTCAATAATGGGGTTGGATTAAAGGAAATATGAGTAATTTAGTAAGTCGGCGAATAGTGTAACTGTTGATCGGTTTTATTAGTGTCGCCTTTGTAAAATAAAAAAAAATTGGTTAAATCTTACATGTGGGAAAAAGTGAGATCGGATGGTTGTTAATTGTATTTGTTGTTTTACGTTATTTTTATAGAAGTTCCGTTAGAAATTCTGTTGAGTTTTTTTCATTGAATCAAATAAATTCCATTAAGAATCTCATTAAGAATCCCATTAAGAATCTCGTCTCATTTCGAATAATAATTATCTCTACATTCTATGGTCCACTCAAAACATATAAAGGAAACATTTCATAACGACTGATTTTGTAGATGGGGTCAATCTGTAACTTAAGTGATCTACTCAATAACATTACAATTCATGTACACATCTACATGAATAATAACTCAATTCTGACGAAAGCATTCCGACAATCAAGTCGAAATATTAAACTTTCGACATATGTTTATTTGCTTGTGTCGGTATATATGCTTTTTCCACATCATCTCTCTCTCTCTCTCTATCTCTCTCTCTTTATACGTATTTATCTATCGAATAACAATGGCAACTATTCTTACGAGGCGCCTATTCATTATGTACGTTTAGCGATGGGAATTCTATTTTAAACTGAAACGTGACAGACTAAATTGAAGCGTGATTGACCAAGGCAGCCGCCCCACTGAACACAACCCCCTGATTGAAATGAGAGGACTCATCTAATAAACGGATTGTCTGCCTAAATTTGCATCGATTATTCCGTGTTTATCATCGTCTCGAGTAGAGCCACCCTTTCCCCATAATCTTCATACAAATACCACATTTTCCCAATTCTTCCTATATACATATTGATTTACTTAATTGGTGTGCTATGTTTTCATGATTACTTGTATGCATCGCAAATTATTCTACATCAATTTGACAGTTTACCTTCGCTATTTCCGTCTTATTCTACTTTGCCAATCTTCTCATCTCACCTCTCAATATGTATATATATATATATATATATATATATATATATATATATATATATATATATATATATATTATTATTAGTAGTATTATTATTATTAATCAGGTCTTCCCATAGATTTGTGCATTCTGAATGTTCCTTCAGATTTTAACAAGTGACTTTCGGTTGCTTCAGATAATTCATGAGGCAATGATTTTCCCAGCTGGGAAACTTTTCGAAGTTGTTTAAGATGAGGAGGGACAGTTGTAGGGTCAGTTGAAAGCTTCATTAACAATTCTTTAACTTATACTGAAGGGTTTTCTTTAAGTAATGCGATGATGAACCTTTCACCAAACTCAACGAAATGTCTTTATCTCTCTTCATCTTCAACAGTAAAATTTACATTTCCGAATTTTGTAAATATTCTTCTCCACGTTCTTTCATTCAGGCATTCTTCTCCATAAGCTAAGTGACTATTTCAAGTCGCTGTGGCTGCAGTGTAACCTGCATTAATTAATAAAGCAACTTGCATATTATCATGTGTAAGTGAAATGGTAATTCATATTACCTGCAAAAATTAATTTAATACATTTAAATGTAAATGACTTATATACAGTCACCTATATTTATACTGTTCTGTTGTATCACAACTCTTCTGCACGGCTTTAGTTGGATCAGCCCCATGCCGGGATTAGATTTACAACCATCCTGTTTATAGTGGGCAACGCTTACCACTCGATTACGGGGTGGGCTATATATATATATATATATATATATATATATATATATATATATATATATATATATATATATACATACTACAACTTAAAAAAAATTAAATTTCTTTAATAGGACCATACAATATCGTTTCGGGTTATTTACCCTCACCAGTGGAGGAATGGTGTTAACAGGCGGTCGCATGTAGTGAACGTTTTGATTTCTTTCCTGTTTTCTTCACCTGTTTCCTCTAAGCTGTTAGACAAATATTTTCAAACTGAAAATGTTAAAATACCCAGTTATTTTGGTCTTTCTTTAATGCTTCCAATTTTCAATCGTCACTCATGTGTTTGTTCAATTGTCGATAACCAAACAAATAGCAACAGTAAGTGGTTACCGATATCATGAAAACGATGAAGTCTCTTTCAAATAAAAACGAATTATTCAAAATATTACTACATGAGTTAATTTCTTTATATTATGTGTGTGTGCGTATGAGAGAGAGAGAGAGAGATCTTTGCTGCTTGCGGTCACATTTTTTTCTCTTTAAAATTAACACTTTTAATAATTAGATTGTTACCTGTCCTGAATCGCATGCCCCTTTCTCTGTTGTTTGTGTGTGAGCAAACTCCCTTTGAATAAAAATGTACCACATACGGACATTTGAAACTTGAAAACCTATTATTATAAAACTTTTAATATATCCTGTGTTTGACCTGGCACACACAATGCCATCTCTATCCGAAAATAAAGAATTCTCAAACACAACTAAAGACTATAGAATCCAGTGCATTGTATACAAACAGAGTGCAGTAGCTGGTAGAAGAGCCACCCCCGTGGAACAAACCGGACCTGTTAATTTCTACCACTTAAGCATTATACTATCCTAAGCCGAACCATTGGACAAAAAAAACACGTAATATTCCGTATTCTGCAAACTCAAAGGACGCATTGTATTTTCTGAAAGTCATCATCTCCCTTTTAACCGTTATCTTTTTCAAGAAGCTGTTGTGGTAATAACTATTAAATTAAACCCAAGAAGATTTCTACAGAAGATTTTTCAAAAGTGATTTTCCGAAATCTCGAAAATCTATGAATCCTCTAAATACAATTTAACTATGAAAAAGATAATTCACAATTTACAAATTCAGACAGAAAATGTAAATGGCATTATACTTAATAATTCAATCTCCTTGAATAATAAATATTAACCGAAATATAGCACTTAAATTATGATTTGACTTATAATATTATACCATTATATCCTTACTGTCCTGTAAATTCTAGGAGATACTAACAAATGCACTTGTAGAATCAGTACCTTCCACACACAACATAAGATAAAAGACAGAAAAAAATAATGGTTCCTTCATGTCTAATAAAATCAATATTTCTAAATTTTATTCAACGAAAACAAAATCTCAAACGAAAAATAAAAATTGTTTCTGAATTTTAAAAGAATATAAAACTGCACCAAACTATAAAATATTCTTGTTCGTTTGTAAGAAAAAAAAACCGAACAAGAACATTTTATAGTTTGTTGAAGTCGAAAAGGATTCATAATTTCATTTCTATTATTTTTTACGCATGTGTTCGCAAGTCAAAATTGTTTATGACTTTCTGGCATTTTTTTATTTTCAATTTGTTCAATCGTTAATTTCATCCTTCTCTAGTCTGTTTTCCTTTTGCATGATTTAAAATAATATCGTCGAAAGTTTATGAGTGTTTCTCTGCGAGCGTCATTACACACTTTACTTTCTTATTGTTTCTACATCTATGAATTATAATTCAATGTTCAAACTGTGCATATGTTTAAAAGTTGTTACTTGCATATCAGTACTTTCGCTTATCACTTTCCTTCTTTTTCTTTTAACACCCTTATTTTTTTACTTTTCAACTTTTCTTTTTTTTGTATATAATTATTATTAAATCTTGTTTTCCCTCGTTACAAAGTTTCTGTCAGGAAAAAAAAACTGCACTTACCATTAATGAAAATAAAATATAATATAAACTCATGTTTTGGATGGAGAGCAGAAAAGAGGGTCAGATTTCCGTGGTACATTTTAACGGCAGGTTTATATCTGGATATGTGTAAAGAGTTAATTTAGCGTGTCAATATAATGCGTGATATGGGGGTGGGAAGGAATCCGCAGTCTTCAGTCTTGCCTTGATAAACAGTGAAGGTGGGGGTTAAGTCATTTGGATCTAATCTTGTTGATTTTTTCATTTCATCTTGTTATTTGTTTTAGTTTTTACTTTTAAATATTTTTCATAAATCTTTATCTTATTTTAATTTTATATTTTATTAATTATCTGACGGCAATACAATACTAATAATGATGACATTAGGAAAATAAATTAAAATTAATCAAAATAAACTAAACAATTACTAAAGTTAACTGACATAATGTAAGTGTCGTAATAGCGGCTAATTATAGCCGCTATTACGACACTTACATTATGTCAGTTAACTTTAGTAATTGTTTTCAAATTGTGAACGGATAATAATAATAATAATAATAATTATAATAATAATAATACTCGTAATGGTAATAATAATAGTAGTATTAATAAACAGAATAATGGAATGGGGATAAGATTATAATTGTGATAAATAAATGATTTGGGAGTAATGTCACAACTGAGAAGGTGACATAATTAATAATAAAAACCCTTGTAGTGGATATAGTAATAGTAATAATAATAATAATAATAATAATAATAATAATAATAATAATAAGATTAATCATAATAAACATAATACTACTACTACTACTACTACTAATAAAACTACTACTACTACTACTACTACTACTAATAATAATAAAAAGAGTAATAATAATACTACTATTACTATTACTACTAATAATAATCATAATAAAAATACTACTACTACTACTACTACTACTACTAATAATAATGCCCAAACTACGATAAAAATACTGGTGTGTTCGGACTTCATGAGTGCCGACACATGGAATCGAATTGTTAAGTAGCTTTCTACTTTTCTTTTCATACAAACACTGCTTTTGCCATTTATCTCTTCACTCTTAATATGTAAAACTTGTCAGATATGATTTGTTTGCCCAAAGTCTGACAGAAAAATCAGCTTTAACTCATGGAATTTTTAAATGTAATACCTAAACTACGATAAAAAGACTGGTATCTTTAAACTTGTGATCCCTCCCCACCCCTCCCGGTTTATTCGTCTTACAAGCAAAGAAAAGAAAATTCATGGGTGCCGATACATAGAATCGAATTGTTAAGAAGCTTTCTATTTTTCTTTTTTAAAACAATAAAAAAACTTTTGCCATGTATCTCTTCGCTTTTAATATGTAAAACTAGTCAGATATGATTTGTTGGCCCAAAGTCTGACAGAAAAATCAGTTTTAACTTATTAGATTTTGAAAATCAATGTCCAAAATACGATCAAACGACTAGTATGATGCTTTCCTGCTCTCTTCGTCTTACAAACAAAGAAAAGAATACATCTCGTAAAACTGCTTGCCGGTGCCACATGCGTTTCATAAACCGGCGTAAATTTATTAGGTAAAAATGGGAGCGACATTTATCGTCTTCTCCCTCTGTCTTAGATTAGCCTAGAAAACTTATACTATGTAGTTAGGTAACATATATTTAGAGATATGCATTTTTTCATAATAATTTTCGTGTATTGTGTGATTGTGCACATTTCCCCTCATGAAAATGAGATAAACACTATTCTTTTGACATGATCACAGACAAACTAATCATGGGTATAGTGTAACCACATACACCAACATATGAGTAATGCACAACAACACCAATACAAGCGATGGGACTAAGAATAAAGATCCGAGTATCATAATTCGCAGATGCTTCATCGATGGCCAAAACAGGTAAGTAAACCCTGTAATTCCAGGTATGACAAGGATACAGACCAAAAACAAGAAAGCAGGAATGGAAAGAATAAACCTAAAAAAACATAAAAAGAAATGGACAATAAAGGAGAACATACAAACAAAAGCCGCAACCTCACATAACGGAGCTACCGGAAGCGAATGAAACATCTATGGAACACTGCTACACGCTACTAAAGATAGCAGACCAAGAAAAACAGATCATGAATAGAGGATTGTTCTCGAAGATGGAACTGGCGGAAATCAAACAAAAGAGCGGAACAGAGAAAGAAACACCACATGACGGAACACCCTATGAAGAAAACAGGCAAAACATAAACTCTGTAACGGAAGCGATCGACAACTACGAAATCACAGAACTCACCGAAGTATAACTCAAATAGGAAAAAAAACAATAGAACTGGAAAACATCAAACGGTACATGTCCGAAAACAAAACAAATCTTCCATCTCTAAATAACGAAGATTGGAAAAAGTTAAAAGCTGAAACAGAAACAATAAACAACGTTCTCGCGTATACCCCAACCGCCAGTATCACAGACCTAAACAACTTGATGTATGTCTGATACGAATAAGAGAACAAAAAGACTGACCAAAAGAATTGACCGGCAAAGCCTTGATGGGAAATCATACTGAGTGCTCAGATTACCAAACTTCGAAAAGAAGCGAACACCGCCAACAACATTAAAGAGAATAAGAAACAATGGAAGATCAGAAATAGTGTTCACAAAGAAAAGACTGAATAACAAACATGAAGAATCAAAACAAATGATAGCAGCAATAGAGGGAAGACTGAGACGATATAGATACAAATCTGAACAACAAAAACAGAACAGGACATTTGAAAACAATGAAAGCCAGTTTTACAAAAAAACGTAAACGGAGAACGAACAACAACAGAACAGCCAGACCTGACAGATACACACCACTTCTAGGACAAGATATGGGGAAAGCCTAAAACACAACAAAAAGGCCAAGTAGTTTAACAAAATGAAAGATTAACTAAAGAAAATTGAAGACGAACAGAAACAGAAATTAATGAAAAAATTATTAAGGACAACCTAATGAAAATGGCAAACTGGACAGAACAATACCACGATGGAATACATGCATACTGGTGCAGCGTCCACTTTTGTCTTCGAAAATGGCTACTCAATACTGCTACCATTTTCCCTCCCGGACATTTATTTTTTCATGCCCAACCTTTCTATTTTTATTCTTCAATTTTTCAAAGTGAAATGGAACTAGGTAATATTTATTCATTATAAATACCACATTACCGAATGTTATCTTCTGACGAGAAGAATTTTATCTGTGAAAAGCCATGGTTTGAGGATTGATGTATCTCATTGCATCTACACTTTCGATGTAATAACATTTGTATCAATTTTATGTAATTTTATGTAATTTTATGCAATTTTTTATCTTCATCTTTAAAAATTGATTGCTCTACTCAACGTATTGAGCTTTACTCTATCGCGATAGATCACTTTACGATACTTTACTTATCGTTAATTCTATTATTGGTATATATATATATATATATATATATATATATATATATATATATATATATATATATACATATATATATATATATAACCTCTATTTTATATTAACGACTCTTTATAAGACCAGTTGACATTCTTTGGATTTTTATCCTGTTGATGTTAGGTGTACTGGGATATATATATATATATATATATATATATATATATATATATATATATATATATATATATATATATATGTGCGTTTGTGGTATTTATATACTATATAATAAAACATCCATCGAATATTACTCGGGTTTTGTGTCAACGTTCTAGAAAATTGTTTTCTTCTAGGTTAATGGCTGACGAAGTGGTTGACCTATGAATCTGCCCAGTTTATAAAACGTGCAGAGGTTTAATTACGCAAAACTCGTGTACATCTGATATATTTAAAAGAATATAGTATGTAAACAAAAGATTACTCTTCTTGTTTTACAATCAACTACCTTTTTTATATATCCTACACTCTCTGCCTCTCTCAACACCCCCCCCACACACACACATATATATATATATATATATATATATATATATATATATATATATATATATATATATATATATGATTTAAATTTACACTATACATTAGGTTGACCTTTCATTGTACCTTCGGTTGGATAGATCCGACTAATGCATGATGTTAATTAAATTAGGAATAATAATATTCTCTTTCACAAGTAATTGAACGCTCTGGTTATTTCTTCTTTCTCAATAAATTATACACACGCACACACACTCTGTCTCTCTCACCTTCAGTATATATACATATATATATATATATATATATATATATATATATATATATCCCCTGCAACAACACCTTTCGTTTATTAACCTTCTTTTGCGGTGTCACATGCTTTGAGTGCATCTTCCCCTTCTTCAATCCGGTTGCGCACGTCACCTTTCATTCTTCAACTCTCCCCCATCCACACTTGCAGAATCGTGACATGCAGAACGTGCCAAAGTATTGTGTCCATGGTAACGGCGAACATCGTCAGAGGAAAATAGATGAGCCAACAGGAGGAATTCATCTCAAAAGAGACCAGTGACGACAATGTTAGCGCATGCACGCAGAGACGCCCGAATCGAAGAGATCAAACGCACACTCTTATTTTTAAGATGTGGAATTTGATTTAAAAGATTACTACTCTTCTCGATTGGAAATACATTCTGTTCGATATCTTAATTTGGGAACAGATTGAAATGATATATATATATATATATGTATATATATATACATATTTCAACATTTATGAACACTCAATTACGTTAATAAATACAAAATATATTTTTATATTTATAAAAGCATATCTTTAAGTGCCAAGTAGGCATCAGCAATTTTCTTTTAGAATCATTTGATAAAACAACTAAGAGTAGTATATGTTTGTTTCCATGATATCATCCTTCCAGACATTAACTCTATTTTATTAAATGAAGAAGAGTGTACTTTTTGTTCGTCATGATACTTTCCTCTCAGTCATTGGCTCATATTTGAGGCACAGTGTAGTATAAGTGTGTTCACCATATTATTATCCTCTCAGGTTAGCAACTATTTGCTAATATATTTATCTCTTCCCAAGGAAGTTAAACACAATGTCAGTTGGGATTTTGAAAAGTCAGCGCACTATGATTCTAGCGCTGTTGCCTACAAAACATGTCTTAGAAGCCGCGTCAGCATTCCCCGGTGGGAGAGCCTGAGTGAATTAGAAATAAACGAATCCCTTTTTCAAAGAAACGGCAGAATCTGGGAGCGCGAACCTTATGGGATTGAACAGAACAATGTCTAAGCCAGACAGCTTCAAAGTCACTCTCAGACTATATATATATATATATATATATATATATATATATATATATATATATATATATATATTAAATCATTAATACCTACATACGCTAGCGTTTCAAGCTTATTGCTCTCATCAGTGCAGGAAATTAACACTTTCAGACGGTCGAGAGGCGCGAACTCGGTTCACAGAGTTAACCTAGAATATGCAAGCATATCCACTCGGCCAACGGAAACTGTCACGTGATTAAGGGAAGTTAAGATCTATATGTACCTAGAAGCGGGCACATAGAGAAGACTAGTCGAGAGTGTTCTACGAACGTATTCGGAACTTTGCATTAAAGCTTTTTGACAGTCGTTTTTTAAAATCCCCGAGAGTGCTCAACTTTAATTTCTTAATTGGGCTTAATATAATATTTATAAATAAATATTAAATCATTAAATTATCATATATATATATATATATATATATATATATATATATATATATATATATATATAAATTATATATATATATATATATATATAATTTATATATATATATATATATATATATATATATATATATATACTTATAGACACCCACAAGATAAAAATCCAAACAATTTCAACCGGGATTATAAATAGTGCTCAATGTTAAGTAGAACTGTTATATTCATGATTATTTTTATTTATACTTACATGTACATAATCTGCGACACTGGCATGTCGATGTTATAAATGAATCGGGATCTTTCGATGTTCTAATGTGTTTTTTTAGATCAGCGAAAGTAACCGACCTAGTTGGACTCTATATTTCATATAATCCTACAAAAGACATTAACATAAAATATATAGAATATACAGAGATGACGGCCTATTAATGGTAAAAAAAACGCAAACCGGCAAAATTGTGAACGGATAAAAAAGTTTATACTTAGAGAGATTAAACAGTTAAGTCTTTAGGTGGAAATAACATCAACCATTAAACTCGTTAAATTTGTAATATACCATTTAACTTAAACAACGAAACGTACGAACCCAATAGAGAAGATAATGCTGATCATATTTATGCCCATTCAATCTTTAATCACCCTAACACTATAATAAAACACAACCCCTAATACATTGAAAAAGCGAATTGACAACAACTCAACTAATGAGGCAATTTATAACGCATATACGTCATTTTTACAGTAAACCACTAAAAGAGAGCGGGCACAAAAGCACTCACATTGAATATATGAACAATAACATAAAAAAGGAAGATGTAGGACAATTTGTCGGTTTACTCCCGCATTTTGTCACATAGTTAAAACTAAAGTGTCAAAAGATTCATACATTCAATTAACCTACACTTACCTCCTAATAATATACAACATTACATCTGTAATAAAAAACAACCTTAAATTAAGCTACAGTTGTGGTAAAAACTTAGAAAAACTAATTAAGCAACACAATAATACGATATGAAAGAGCAATAAATCCAATGTTTGGTTTGATTATAGAGTGGGTTGGCCAAGGTGGGTACTTGTCTGGTATCAATAAGCTCACACAACCAGTCTATTAGTCAGTTCCTGGTTCATAGGGGTTGTGGCCTCGGGAAAGCCCACCGGAGATAATTGCAGGGTCCCTTTCCATGAGCGACATGGCATACAACTACCCACGGTATTATGCAATTGATGATGGAGAAGCCGTTCTTGGCGCTACCCAAGTGTTTGGGCTCCTTCATATCAGTCGGAAACAGCAGCCAG
This sequence comes from Sepiola atlantica, assembly GCA_963556195.1. Classification (NCBI taxonomy): domain Eukaryota; kingdom Metazoa; phylum Mollusca; class Cephalopoda; order Sepiida; family Sepiolidae; genus Sepiola; species Sepiola atlantica. The sequence continues at coordinate 26,688,268 of OY744546.1, read as the reverse complement.
GCAAGCTGTCTAATCTGTACCCTCAACCTGTTGGAACAAGAGAGACCCATACTGGTCATGTAAGACTTAGTAACGAAAACACTTTCCCCAAGTTGCCCAGATAGAGAGAAAGAGGACTGCATTCATTGTCCTAGTAAGGAAACAAGGCTAGGCACTGAGTGGTTAGAGGCGTCCCAGCGCTGTTACCTCTGTGCCAGACTAATAAACAAAGAAGGAGTGCAAGGGCCGGCGATAGGCAGAACCTATCTACTCCTTAAGCAATTGTAGGTTTGCAAACAAGATATTTTGTTCGAGATTTTAACTCTAGGACGGTTGTCGATCAGGACTAAGGAGGCCTCTCTCCCCAACGGTTTACTGCCACGGCGTAATTAGCTGGTAGCAAGGTTTTTACTCAGATATTTCTTTCTCTTAGATGGATTGCCTTACGAAGTCTTACGGGTCCAACACTCCGAGAGGAGAAACGATAGCCTGCGCACGTGTACTTGTCGGGTATTGCCTAGCCTCCGCAGGTAAAAAAATAATAATAATTCCATATATAATATATAATATATAACATATATATATATATATGTATGTACATATGTAGATAGAATAAGTTCATTGTATACGAAAAAGGGAACAGAAAGTTGACGATAGGTTTCCCTCTCTCAAGTAAGTAAAAATAAAAGAATCAAGAGAAAGACAATATAGCCAGAATAACACTAAGAAGTACAAAAATGTAAAGAAAATATGATTAAGAAATGGACGAGGAAGCTTTCGAAGCAGGAGGGGGTATCGAGATTTGCAACCTGTTCAGAGCCACTAGTTTGCTATTTATAGATTAATCGCTACAAGATAGTTGGGACTCAAAATTAAGAAGGAAAGAGAGAAAAGAGGAAATAAAATAAAAAGTTAAATAAATAAAAAATAAGATAAATACACAAACAAAAGAAAAAACGAAAGTTTAACAGGGTTAATACAAGCTTGTTAGGTAGCATTTCGTGAGATTAGTAAGAATGCCAAATACATTTAAAACGGTAAAACAGAAAAACGTAACTGAAGTTACGAGAAGACTTTCAATCTGCCAAGTGGATGGGATTTTATGAGGACGGGCTACTTAGCAAATGACTCTTTCTACGATAAAAATTAATTGAACACCGCTCTTGGCTGTTACCCCTTACCTCCCTCACTAAATAAAAAATATGTTTTCATTTTTTTTATATACATAAATTTATGGCACTTCATCGGTGGGTTCAAATATAAATTATTCATAAAAATAAAAATAAAATAAATAGCAATTAAAATAATAAAAACAAAAAAAACAGTTATAGTTTTAGCTGTATTACATTCGCTGTGGATATTAATATTTACTGCGTTATAAGCAGTATTGCCACCCACATGTTTTTTGAGATTTGAAACACCTACAATATGACAAAGAGGTGGTCCGCGAAATATATTATGGAACACGACCACACACATTACATCACAGTGTTGAAGTATTGCCTAATTAAGTAAGATTTGCTATATAGGAAAATAAAATATTAAAAAGAGTTTTGAAAAAATATATAAATTAAAATCACTTGTTTTTGTCTTACTTCTCAACGCCGACATATTTCCGTTTCTTACATCGTGATAGCCTTCTAATACTCCTCTCTCTCTATCTTTCTCTCTCTTTCTCTCTCTTTCTATCTCTCTCTCTCTCTCTCTCTCTCTATATATATATATATATTATCACATCATATATGATATAATCGTCTGTATGATTATTACATTTAATTTATTATCATAAAAATTATAATTACAATAATTATTAATGTAATTCTTAGTATCATTGGTATTATTACTAATTATGGATGCTTTATATTATTGTTACTTTTATTATTGGTCCCCCAATTTATAAAATCGGGAGACCTATGTTTTGAGGCATGTCCGTCTGTCTGTCCGTGTGTCCGTCTATCCGTCCGTGTGCCCCTCAGTCCGTCCGTCCGTCCGTCCGTGTGCCCCTCCGTCCGTCCGTGTGTCCGTCCGTCCGTGTGTCCGTCCGTCCGGATTTTTCTCCGCAACCATCCATTGAATTTCTCTGAAATTTTGCATGAAGTTGTAACTTTGGTCACGTTAGAAAGTGACATTCCTTGATTTTTGAAAAATAATCTGGTTAGCCCACCAGGGGGTCAAAAGGCCCCGAAATGGCAACAAATCACATTTTTTGGCCCCATAACTTTTCATCCATCAATTCAATTTCTCTGAAACTTAACCAAAATGTGAAGGCAATTGTTCCTAATAGAAAATAAGTATCGCTGACCTTGGAAAAATCTAGTTCGCGCCCCCAGGGGGTCAAACGCCCCTAAAATGGCAAAAAATTTCCCTCACCTCCCATAACGTTTGATCCATACATTCAATTTTTCTGAAACGTGGCAAAAATGTAGAGGCTATTGTTCTGGATATGAAATGAGCATTCTTGACATCAGAAAAAATCTGGTTCTCGCCCCCATAGGGTCTAGGGGGGGTCAAAAATGCCCCAAATTGCCCAGATTTATTGCATTTTACACTCGCCACATCGAGTCACATACAGAGGGGGACCACGCATGCGCGGCTTGTCATTATTATTATTATTTTTAATAGTATTATTGTTATTATTATTATTATTATTATTATAATGATTGTAATTATCATTATCATTAGTGTTGACGCGTAGAAGTACATTTTAACACACATCCAGGCATTAAGTTGCCGGGAAAATGTGGCACAACAATTTGATCCTATTTTTCTTTTCTTCTCTTCATTCACAACATGAGTTTACATTATATTTGATTTTTGGCAGTTTTAAATTTGACCACGTGAATTTCCAATCTTAACATTTGAATTTTGTTTTCTATTACTTTATTTCCTTTTCTTCCAATAAGGATAATGTTTTCATTTCCCCTGATGAGATCTTAGCTACTAACAGCTGTAAATGGATAACATCGACATGCCAGTGTCGCAGATTATGTACACTTATGTATAAATAATATATATGTATATATATATATACATATGCATATATATATATATATATATATATATATATATATATATATACACACACACACACACATATATATATATATTATGAAGAGAGATAGAGATATACATATACATATAGATAGACAGCACAATATGATAACAGTCATATATACAAATATATAGTACGCAAATACGCGGCTATTGCTGACCTCAAACATGGGCACCGTTTTTAGATACGAGCACAATGTTAGTAGATTGTGTCTCATCTAGTAAAGAAGAGTTAGATAGTGTGTGCGATATCCTAGATGATATTAACGAATCTTTGTCGTCTATAAAACAAGGTAAAGCGCAAGCAAAGCTGCTCGTACAAATGGATATATACCTCTTTAGCTGCTGATATATTTATTACTTACTAAAGCCGACAGCTTTGTGTTTAGAACGTCGAAAAACAATCGACCATGTCTCAATCTTAACCGGGAGCATTTTCATGTCTATCTACACTGTAGAAAGATTGAGATGCGTTAGGTCACCAAGTGAGCTTGGATTCGATTGTTTACACACAAAAAACTTAGGTTTTAAAGTCAGTTAAATATTAAAACAATAACACACAAAATTAACTTTTCTGCTTGTTATATTTCACGATTAGTTTGTGTGTGTATGTGTGTTTTAAGACTTAGTTCATGCCAGAAAAGGCAAGTTTCCACTGTATACATAAAGGGCTACTAGAAATAAGGTTAAACATTTAGGGAAACAGGGGGCATGGAGGTAGTTCCAAATGGTGGCAGCTCGTAGAAACAAGGCTATTGGAGTAGAAGGCACTTCGGCATTTAATGAACTCCACCAGAAATGAATGGGGTTTAGCTGATTTTTGGATTGGTAAAGTGTATTTACGTCGAGGGTGCACCAGAGTAGCAAGTTCCTCGGAGCACATTGCATTGAGGTACGTGTAAAACAAGCACAATGATGCAACATTGTGGGGATGGGACAGGGCTAGAGCTCGATGGATACTGAGGGACCTATTAGATTAGATACTCATTTTTGGACCTTGTCTAAATGGGAGACCCTAGTGGATTGTTCGTTAGCCTAGATGTGACAACAATACAAGTGTGACAACTTTCTAGAACGGTTAAGAGAGCACACTTTCTATGCTGCAGCCTGGCAATGTCTTCTATGTATTTGCTTTAATTCATGTTACCTGTTAATGTTAGGCAGAGGGGTTTAAACGTTGAACTCTAAGGTAGGGTGTTATTTGCCACGGTAATTGGTGGTTGACAAGTTTTCTGCAGTTGTTTAACGAAAAGAGCTTTGCATTAGCAGCATTAAATGTTGCCATCCATTTATGACCCCATTCCACTACAGACTGGATGTAACTTTCGAAGGGTTCAGACATTGTTTCGGATATTAGCGCCGTTTTACCCATATGACGAGAGTAGAGCGTAGTGTCGTTAGCAAATATATCAATCTCAGACATAATGTCATCAGGGAAGTTGTTTATTAAAATCAGGAACAATGAAAGTTCAAGGATCGATCCTTAGGTTACAGCTGCATTTACGCCATGCTGTTTATATTAACGGCCATCGATATCAACCTGGATATTTCTTTTGGATAAAAATAGTTAACATTATATTAAATATTCGTCCAGTAATAACATATGAATTAATTTTTAGGAGAATACCTTTATGTCAGACCTTGTGAAACGCTTTGGTATATCAAGAGCTACCACCCTTGCTTCACCTACCTTTTTCAGTATATGGTATATGCGTTCAGAGATAACCGTTAGGAAAAAAGTCTAGCATTAACGAGGTGATAGACTATCGCTATATTGATTAAGGACTCACAGATTTTAGCCAAGAGAGGGAGTAAACTGATGAGGTTAATTCTATCTACAGAATTATTGAAGACTGGTACGACAAGGCTAATTTTTCACTTATCAGAGGAGCAAGATTCAGCAAGGCATTTGTTGTAGAGGTTGGGTATCAGGGACCAGTCCAGCAGGGCATTTCTTGATTACCATTACTAGTATAAGAGTAGGCTTACATGCTTTGGAAGTGTACAGGTTTTTTCATGATTTCCCGGACATCAAATGGGGTGATTGCCTGGCCCCGGAGTGTGGCTTCAGTCCGCAATAGTAAATTTGTGATAAAGTGGTTTTCAGAGTCCGAAATGAAATTTAAGGCGAAACGCTGGGCAAGTAGTTCATCTTGTCAGTTGCCGTTCAAACGACATCATTGTCGTTGGATAGTGGGCGAATTATCGATTGTCCATTATTAACCAAACTATTAGAGATTTTGCAGAAATCGCAAGTACCTAGTTTCTGTAACTCAATGCGTTTTCTGGTCATCTCTGTATAGAGTCTCTTTGTTCCATCTATTACAGTCTTACAATGATTTAGTGATGCTATAAGTTTCTATATATTTGTAGTTGATTGTGGCGGTTCAATTGTCAGAATTATTGCTGCCTCTGTGCCATAGCAGCTGCACAGTTCGAGGCGAACCATTGTTGAGAGTGAATCTTGCTGTAGAATTTTCGGATGGAGACATGTGCTTCAATGTCTGCCTAGACCCATTCGGTTACCTTCTGTGCGCACTGATCAGAAGAGAGATAATATGTTTGCAGTCCATGGGGCGTCTCTGATGGAATCTGTTATGGAATCCCAAGCAGCCCGCTTGTAATATCTCGTCGTTTTTGGCAACGATTCATCAGTTTCGGGACGAGATTTTAGGGTGATATCAATCATTACCACAAGGTGATCGGACTTCCCAAGCGGGCTATGGACATTCGTCACACAATCCTCGTGCACTGAAGAGAAGAACAGGTCGTGAAGGTAGGTTTGCTGGCTCACATACTAAAGAAAGCGGATCGGGAAAGTAACAGTCTGTGAAGGGGAGTGCACTATGGAGAAACTATACATGGAGTTACCAGCTGCGTCTGTATAGCTGGAGAATCAAAGCCAGCCACGGTGATGTAAATTAAAATCCATAAATACATGTATTTGGCCACTCTAATCAAATGAGAGTGCTGTGTCTATGCTTCCAGAGACAAGGTTGAGCAGGGTACAGTCCTGGGTCGAAGGAGAACGGTATATGACGCTGTGTTGTAAGGTTAATATAAAACACATGTAGGGTTGATCATTTGATTTCAGTCTATATTGTCAAGTCAAGTGGAGGTTGTTCCAAAAATACTCTTAGCCTCTGCATGTGTTTGTTAATGATTTTATAGAAGAGGATGTATTCCGTCATGTCAAAATTGTGTGAAGAGATTGGGGATTGAAGCTTTGTGCTAAAATATCCGGTGAGTTTACTCAGAGACAAGTTTCTACGTCATTGTTGTTGGTTCGAAGCCCCCGAATATTTGTGAATGTTAGGCTCAAGGGCAAAAGCGAAGATGTTTTTCGTTGGTGTCTGGTTTAGGTTTGTTACTTTTGTTTTGTACTGTACTTTTGATTTTAGATATAGTGGGGTAGCAAGGTCGGTTCTTGTTTAATGCCAATAAGCTCACACATCGAGCCCATGAATCGAGACTTGATCCATGGGATTTGTGGCCTCGGCAAAGCCCATAAGGGATAACTGTATGGTAGGGTTCCTTCTCCATGCGCAACATAGCACATACAGTTTTACACGATATTATACAACTGTTGATCAAGCAGTCGCATTTAGCGCTACCTAAGAGTCGGTGTTCTTGTACTCCCTGTCGGAAACAGCGACCCAGACTACTCATGTGAGACTAAGTGACAAAAAACTTCCCCGAAGTTGGTCAGATAGAGTGAAAGAGAGACAACGTGCATGGTCTTAGTCAGGAAACACGGTCGGGCACTCTGTTTGTTCGAGACTCCAGCTCTAAGAAGATTGTCGGTTAGACGTAAGTAGTAAGTTGCACAGTTTTTATATCACAGTTTTCCTTCTCTTAGATGGATGAGCTGACCAGATATACGGGTCCATCACACCGACTGCTGTCGTGTACTATTCAGGTATTTCCGAGCCCCGCAGGTATTAAAAAAAATAAGATAAAAAGTTAAAATTATTAAAAATATCAGTCACATTCTAATCATGAAAATAAACTTAGCGAACATATTCAAATTTTAGGGCTATGTGTTGGCAGCATTATTTGTAGAGTGTGCTATACCCAGTGAGAAGAAAAATACTGTTTATATGAGAATTAAACGAAGGGAATGGGGTATAAATAGGTGCGACAGTCTCAAATACACCTCGGAAGGCAAACCATCGATACCTGAGACCGATCCAAACCGACCTGACCCAAGGGTTCCAATACTTCTTCCTCTTTTATGCAGCCATCGCGCCTAGCCACTTCAGTGGTTTCAAGACGAGAAAAGTCGGCTAAATAAGGGGCAAAATGCGCTCATGAAAATCCGGAATCCCTGGTGAAAATAACTTGAAAATAAGACCGAAAAGCCTGCAAAATACTTTCGTTTGTGGTCACAGTTAGTCTATCCGGCAATGTCACACGTGCGATATGTTAGTCCACATCACGTTGACGCTCCTTTTCACGTAATTCAGATGCCATATTTGTTGCTTCCTGCGGCTTTTATTTTAACCTAGCCTGGTTCTTCTAAGTAGCCAAAAAGGGGACAGCTTCGGCTTACTTATCATTACGTTAGTGCTGTCCCCCGCCTCTTTCGCACGATCTAATCTAGCTTCTAGTGTCGGTTTTTCTAGGTTGAGTCGTCGGCTAATATCAGGCAGAAAGGGATATAATGAAGTTTCTTTGGGCTCTCAGGTCTTTATTTAATTGTACTACTTCTAAGTCGTTATCTTTACCGGGATCCTTAGAGATTCTTATTTTTTTCTTCCTCCTCTCTCATTTATTCTAATGTCATCTTTCAAGGTGTCTTCTTCCCGGTAACCAGTCGAACCCACTAGTTGTCCTTACTCTCTCCGTCGAACCCACTTAGGTCGGGGAAAACAGTGGGCTCATTTTTTATTGGCGTGCTTGCCCTAAAAATGGGCATTTCTATCCTGAATATAATTAGTGCTTCGACCGTAGACCCCAGATAAGCCCCATCTCTCTTTTTTGTTCACCGTTGGACCTGCTGTTCTTTTCACTTTTTGGAGGACTTCTGAAGTTAGGTGCCCCACTTCCGCGCAGGTTAATACTAAGGCTTTCTATATGCAACGATGACTGGAATTTGTTCTACCCTAATTTCCAAATAGTAGGGAATCTCGAAGAATGCTTTCTAGTCCAATATAATTTCAAAGTTCCATATTAATAAATGTTAATCGCAGGAAACCGCTGTAATATATCCGTATTTCATGAGGTATGCTGCGAGATGTTCTACCTCAACATGAAAGGGGAACATGAAATACGAAGACAGAGGTCCTTCGTTGTCCCGAGTACTCCATTATTAATATGTAGTCCTTCATAATGACTTCCGTGACATATTCTTCTGGGTAGCACACCGTGTATTCAGTGTGTGATAACGCCGACATTTATTATTCGTTAAGGACGATACCCTGTTGTCAATATTAGTTTCGTTATACAGTCGCTTGCTGCACGTATACCGTTTTTTTTTACTTGCGGTCGACTACGAACATTTGCAGTATTTTGGGAAGTCGATTAGCTCGCCTATTTCCGTTACCAAATGCTGGCAGTTCCTTGCTTTTTCTAGAAAAGGGATATAATTTATATGAAACTTCCGTCAAATGTCGCTGAGATATGGCGAACAAATATTACAGTCCCCCCAGGAATCACCTCCTTTTTAAGAGCTCAACATTTTTCTTTAAAAATATAAATATACATAGTATGAAATTAAAACCTTTTTCACTTAAAATGCAAACCAATAAAATTGAATTATCTGTTTAAATTGTATTTTTTTTCAATTTAAAGTTTACTTTCAGTTTTTCATGAATTCTGTTAGAAATGAATAACTAATTATTTTTAAAAAACATCCGTGCTTTGCATTCTTATCTAAGGTTAATTCCTTTTTCAGTCGTGTGAATTATTTATAGTAAAATAGGTTTCGGCATTACTCATAAACAACTTATATTTTTTAAATTTAAACCATGTTTTAGTAGAAAAAAACAACAACTCAGGGGTTTTAATGTTTTATTTGTTTTGCCAAGTTTCAGTGTACACGTGAAACGGCGAAATAAATATTAGGTCGGAAAAATATAGTTGCCATCTAAGCAAGTCGAGAAAAGTACCAGCTAAAGAAAAAACTATAATTCAAGTTTATAAAATGTTTTTTTTTAACTAGAAAATTATGAGAGGAACTTATAGTGCTTCCTTGGTTAGTATATTTCTATATGTTAATAAAGATGGCGACTATATTTTTATCACAATGTTCATTTCAGCGTTTCACGTGGACAACCAAACACCATTGTTTTTAATGTCATCTAAATGAATAATATGCGAAATATTTCTCAACCTAACCCAATTATAATAAAATTAAAACAGTTCATGCTTATTAAAGTCTGTGTAGTATATTTTCATTTGCATTATACATTCCTCCCAGGTATCACCTCATTTTTTTGGGGGGAGGGGCAGTATAGTATACGTTCGTTCCTAACAAAACCATTCTCTCAGGATTATTTTCTCCTTTTTTGTATGGTGTTCAGTGAACTCTATATTCCGTTGTCATGATATGCTTTCAGGCACAAACTGCTACTTTTGGGGGGATGGGAGTTCGTTCGTCATAATATCATACTTTAAAACATTGCATATTCTCTGGGGTCTCTGCATGTTGTTCGGTCATCATGATATCATACTCTCATAATAGAGAACCATTCTCCTCTAAGTTTTTTTTTTAATGACAAAAATATATTCGTATTTACTTTAAATCGTCATTAAGTTTCATGTTTATTTTTCTGTCTTTTAAATGAATAAATGCGAAAGTGTTTTCCATCTAGCCTTACGATACCATTCTCTCAGGATTACGTTCTTCTGTTTTATGCGTGTGTGGGTGGGTAGTGTACTTCAAACACATGGTTTCTTAGTTTGTCTGTAGATAATACTTCAGCTGGATTAATTGCTGTCCGGAGAGCGGGTAGTTTTTGCTAGTATATATATATATATATATATATATATATATATATATATATATATATATATATATATATATATATATATTCGTTTTAAATTTACTTATTCACGTAACATTATATTATGATAGAGTTTGAACAAAAACATTTAAAAAATGGAAACAGAACTAAACAGTTAATAACAACTGTCAACTTGTAAATGTGACTGGCTATGAATAGTTCATTTCGGAGCGTACATATTATAAACAAGATACCTTATATATATATATATATATATATATATATATATATATATATATATATATACCTCGTTTTATCTATTTTATCTTGTTACTCGTGTTGACGTACACATCTTTGCATCTATCTTTTTACCCCTACCCTCTGTTCGTCCATACCCTCTCCCTCATATATATATATATATATATACTAGACCACCCGTGACCCGTTGGGTCAGTTTGTTATATTAGCTATGGAATTCATGTATGAGCGTGACACTTGTGGCATAAAGAAAATAGGTTTTTCTTTACATAACAGAAGCATTTCTATGAAAGTATATTAAAATGAAAAAAGAATATAGATAGATTTCTATGAGTCGTTCTGTTTATTATAATTGTTTTTTTTTTTAAATTACAGTTACTGAATTATAAGTGGTTGGTCATACTTATAGGTAAATATGCACTGAACAGGTACCATAATACTTATTATAGTTAAATTCAAATTTTGATATATCATCTTTTAAATGAAATTGTAAGTTGAAAGTACAGAATAATAAAAAAACACTCTCCACATGTTAATAATGGCTTTTTAAATAGAAAATGAAAATAAAATGTAACTTTTTTCATTTAATTTAAGCAAACATTCAGTACCCATTGTGTAAAATATTTAATTTGTATGTTAATAATAAGGTCAATAAAATTAAGACAATTCTTTTCTATTTACATTTTTTGTACAATTAAAGTTTTTTAAAGAAAACTTTTGTTATCCTTTCGCTTAATTGAGACTTCTTATCAGGTTCCAACTCTCTTATATCCAGATTATTTATATTAATCCATTTATTTTATTGAATATGTATCACTGAAAAGCACGGGTGCTTAAGCACTTATTGTACAGCAAATAAATATTGTATTTATATGCTAATAATAAGGTCACTAAAACTAAGACAATACTTTTGTATTTACAACATTTTTTGTACAATTTGAGTGTTTTAAAAATACTTTTATGTTTTCCTTTCGCTTAACTCTACTGAGTGCAACATATAGTTGACCATGTTGAAAGACAGGTTTGTCTAGATAAACTAAAACTTTATGTAAGGTCTGTCCTTGAGACTTATGAATAGTCATAGCAAATGCTAATTGTATAGGAAACTGGACTCTGGCAAACGGAATATTGTCACCGTCAGATAAAACCATTTTCAATCTTAGAATTAAAACGATTTCTCCTTCAAACTGTAGCGGTGGCCAGGGCGATTTGAGAAAGGAAGGGGGTACAGCAGGCTTTCTCGCGTACGTAACGAAAACAGAGGGAGTAGGAGTGGTGAAATCTATGAGAGGGAAAGTGGGAGGTGGTTTCGTTCACCGACCGCTAGTATGGCTGATATTAATAATGAGTGTTGTTTTTTTGTTTGTTTGTTTTTGTTTTTTAAAAGGGAGGAGTTTTTTTGAAACTGCGACAGACTTTACGAAGTCCTCCTGTTGAATGTTTTTAGCCGTGAAGAAAACAAAAAAACTATTTGATGAAATTAAATGAAATTGTTTATATTAAAAGCGATATAAAAATTTCCAGAATGAAACATTTCATGCGTTCGTTAATCATAATAGAGAATAACGGAATTGGAATAACAGATTGAAGACGATGCTATTTACGCATGCGCAACCGGATGTTGAAAACCGGAAAGCTGAAAGCTGATTGCAAACATACAAGATCAATAGACTTTTATATATATATATATATATATATATATATATATATATATATATATATATATATATATATATATATATATATATGTGTGTGCGAACATTGTTAAAATAACATAATTGGTATGTTTAATTATATTTTTATTTATTTTTTCAATTTTTCTGATGGTCTTTTTAGTATTAAAATCAAAAAGAAATAATACATGTGTCATGTAATGCCACTTCGGCGTTGCTGAATTTAAATCATCAACGTCTTTCCTTGAACAGTGCGAAAACGTTCTCAGTGAGTTTCTCTCTCGTCTTTTAAAAAGTTCTCTTCTTTCTCTAGCTTTTTTGTTCATTTGCCTTTGAAACCTGAATATGATTCTACAAAAAATCTAAAACGTTCCTGATACCTATATGACTGGCAATTGGCAAAAAACACATCGACGAGTGTATATATTTTAATTTCTGAATATGTGGGGTTCCCTCGAACATTTAAAAAGGAACACATACACTCTACTATCACGGTTCAAATGTAACATATTGGTAAATAAATTATTTGCAAATTATTGATTCATCAATATTGTCATTGCTGTTTACCATTTCACGGACCGCCGGTGTTACCTAACAAACGCCTTTTCATCATGGAAGATTGTAAGATCCATTTTAGTGACTTCATGCTTTTCTATTTCCATGAAGGCAATATATTCACTCTTTGCAGAATTATCTCAATGGTGATATTTTCAATTCTTTGCATGACATAAAAACACCTTTGTGAGTTTTTCGCCATAAACCACCACACTTCTGATATGAGGCAAATCTTTAAGTTGAAGGAAAGTGTGTGCAACAAAATTGTTCATATTTGGTTAGTTTAATATTTTATGGCGTATATTTTTTAAATTTAAATATTATTTTAAAATTTGGCACTCACTTTTCAGACAAAATAGTATATATATATATATATATATATTTATATATATATATATATGCATATACATATATATATATATATATATGCATATACATATATATATATATATGCATATACATTATATATATATATATATATATATATATATATATATATATATATATGCATATACATTATATATATATATATATATATATATATATATATATATATATATATATATATATATAGATGTTTGTGTGTGCATGTATATGTGTATGTGCAAGGTTTGATAGGGAACACAAAGTACGCTGCAATTATTATAAAAAGAAGCGGAGAGTACAGAGAATCTGATGAGACTTTTTGTCACTTGGGTTTCCGGGAACAGCATCTATTTCAATTCTTAAAATTTACCAATTTCTAAAATTAGTACTTAAACAACGGGTATTTGGGTACACATATTTTCGCGTGAATTACTATTATCAGCGAACCGTCAAGCCAAGTGACATGTTGAAAATTTTCAACAATCCTATGCAGTCCAGCAACCCATTCCCGGCCACGTAAGCTTTATCTCTTACATAGACCTCAAGCCATGTAGCTTTCGGATAGTCAACCCATAATTGACGCGGTGTTTAACAATTTGGCTATAACTACGGTGAAGAGAGTGCATACCTTTCTCGAATAGTATAAATGAACGTTGCTTTAAACACACGACAAACCTGAACATTGAATAGCAAGTCCAAAGCCCGTAACCGCTATACTTCCATAGTTATAAAGTAACTACAAGATATGCTTAACAGTTTTTATTACAATTTCCAGAATGCAATTCACGAAGTGTTGTAAAACGGAAATATCACAAGGTTAATCAAAGTAAGAGAGATAATGATTTTAAAGTTGACACGAACAAAATGTGTATTTAAATTTAGAAATAACTTTGTTTAATATTCAAATTTGTGAATTTAATTTCCTGTTCAGTTTGATGTTCAAAGGGGTTCATAAAAATGAACACCTGATCTATTTTAGATATAGTCTCAGTAAACTATCATTTCTTTCTTTGAGGTCACATTCTAATTAAACTACTTTACATTATCAGTGGATGTTATTTAGTTATTGATAAGAAGAAATACACACTCATCTTTATTCTGATGAAACATTTTCCGATTAAAAATACATTTTAATTGTTTATATTACAATTTCAATCAAAACCATACTTGCTTAGTTGAGCTGATCTACATGAGAGGAAACCTAGTGTATACGGGTAGTTCAGCAACTAATAACACATTTACTAAATATATAAATATTTATTAAATACTCTATGCATCAAAAGTATCGGACACTCAAGAACTACCGTATCACGGCGAATAAATAATGTCCTAATTGCTGAACGTGTTATTTCTCCACATATAATTCATAATATATGCACACCATACATTCATAGTATGACAAATGTATTTGGGAAAGGGATGTAAACTTAACACAGTCTAATGTATTCATATGGTATTGGCCTAAATTCAAAACTAATTCACCAAAAACAATTACTATTATAATAGCTATATTGGTACTAGGAGAATAGCAGTCACAGGATAGGTAAAATTAATTCTCCGAACAAAATAGTTTTACATCATTTTTATTTCTCCTACAAAAAGTAATATTTAGATATAATTATACTAAACCTTATCTTTAGAATACGTATTCTAATTTTGATCAAAATATATTACAGGCTTTGATTCAAGAAAATGTTAAAAGTATAAGTTTTAAGCTTAAAGGGTCTTAAGAAGAAGTTGAAATTCAGGAAATGTTGCTAAAATGGTATGTAATTACAATAAATAGAATTCATTGTTATCTGCCATATTTTAATTTTCAAATGAGAAGTTGCACGAACATATTGCTTCCTTAAACCCCTTAAAAATACTCTCACGAAACTGAAATTTGGAGAATATTCATTTAAGATATACAATACTTATTGTTCAAATTTCCCCAAAATCAAAATATTAAAATTTTCACGAATAGACTGTAACCTCTTTGTATGGAACGAGATTAAATTAAATACAGCTCAAACTGCGAATATTCGCGCCTAGTTCCTGTGATCCAACACTCAAAGAGATCGGTTAATTAGTCGATGAGTGAATCTTGCACAAACAAATATTTAAGCATATATGCATATCTAACTTTCTAGACATAGAAACTACTTATTAAATATCGTCCTAAATAAGAAAAATAATCTAAGTTATATGTTCTGCATTGTTTACTCTTCTCTCCCTCTCCCTCTCTCTCTGTCTCTCTATGTCTCTCTTTCTCTCTCTATTGTCCTTCTTTGTCTTAACCTATTGCTGTTGTTATTACTGTTGTTGTTATTTTCTTATTTTTTCTTCTTCTTCTTCTTCTTCTTCTTCTTCTTCTTCTTCTCTCTTCCTCGTAATTATATCCAATTTTCTTACTTTGCGTACAGAAAAAAAATGATATTCTCAGTTGCCTCTTTCCTAGATTGTATACTCTCTCTTCACTTTCCCATAATTCTTCACTCCTAAGTCACTTTTATCTACATATTCCCCAAGAAAAAAAATGTTTCATCGTGACTGTGTTTTACTGCGTTAAGATAAGTTTCAGTCAATGTTATTTTCACTCATGTCAACCATATGAATACTTTTTATTATTTACATAATATCCATTGAGAATAGCTATTCAAATAATCAAACACGCTATAACAAATGGGAAGAAAAACATTGAAACAACAATCAGAAATAAATCATTTATTGCTTTTGTAAGAAAACAATTAGTACTGGTAAAACACGTGAGCAGATTGAAAAACACTATCGAAATATGCGTGTGTGTTATCCAAATAACCGTGTCTACTTCTATTTTATAGGACATCTAGATTGACATTCCCAGAATGTAATTCGCTAATTGTTTAAGGAGGAACAAGATGAAAGGAGGAAAATGTCGCCTTCGGAAACAGACATCAAATCATTTAGAGATTTTGTCATTTTAGGTTAACGTTGAAGAAAAATGGGCGTCAAGAAATTCTGGTCGTCTCTAAGGTACTAGTAATTTGATGACAAGAAAAATATCTAAAACGTCTCCATTAGTTTCCTTCATGGACTTTGTTACTCACTAAAAATAACGTTCTAGAGAAACGAAAGAACTGTACGTATTAATGCAAAAAACTATACAAGCCCAAAAGAAGAACACTAAGGCAGCACTTACATTAAAAAATAGACAATAGAAAACGCTATGAAAGAAATGAAAACAAATATGTAAGCTCAATAGAGAAACATATTTGAAACTAGCGATGATTGTTGATTATTAAAAAAAAACAAAGTAAATTACAATATTGCCATCATTTTACTTCATAATATTTTCTTTGTTTCTATTTATTAGTTCTCAAGTTTTCGAAATATGTGAGTTAAGGCTTTTAAAAGTCTATTGTACCCGTGACGTTTTGCGTATATGTAAATATGAATGTTGCGTACTTACATATTTTTTATGCGGTAATTCCTACATATTTAATCAGCTAAAATTATACAACATTCAACAACGTGTATACGAGTAAAAGGTTAGTGTGGATAGAACAATACATATAGAGTAGGCCGGAGAGCATATCGTCCGAGACATAAACGAAAAATAAATATCACCACCAAGGTGTGTAACCTAATATAAAATCAATTAACATAATAACTATTGATTTAAGAATAATCAGAAATCTTATATATATATATACAGGGTGGGCAAAAATAAGGGTCCTATTTTTAAAAATTCATAACTTTTTTATTTATTGATTTTCTTTTTTTTTTTTTTTAGAATAAGTAAAGGACCCTTCCGAAGCAAGCATGAGCCGTATTAGCCCTAAGGAACGTACCCTCATTTAGAAAACATTAATTTTGCTTAAAAAACTCAAAACAGTGTAAAAAACAATACTTTAGTTTTTGTAAGTTTTAAGAAGTGTTTTTCGGCTAAAATTTGTTTTGTTTATTTCAAAAAATCTCGGAAGGGTCAGTCTACACACACATAAAGTTTGGTGAGTTTAACTTTTATTTTGTGGAAGTTATTCAAATTCAAGTTATTCAAATTTAAAGATAGGACCCTTATTTTTGCCCACCCTGTATATATATATATATATATATATATATATATATGCAAGTCTGGTTGAATGACACGGACTTTTCCCGTTTTGTAATGTTCTTAGTAATGTCTCGATGCGGCGAGCAAGTTTTCGGGTCTTCGGTGGTAGTTGATATAATATGGTTCGAAAGTTTCTTATTTAAACAATCTCTAGCGCTTTCGATCGCCGTGATTGTGATCAGGAGAATATTTTTTTAGAGACTATTGTTGTCGTTTTTTGTTCTTTTCTGATTTATATTATTTTCTTGAAAGTTTAGGCAATAGAAGATGGAAAAGAAGATGCATAATAAAAGGGGTGTAGTTCAGTCTATTGTTTATTTTTGGATTTGTTTTTTTATTGTTTTTGTTTAGTTATATTATTTAATTTATTTATTCATCTTATTTTATTTTATTTATATTTTTCTGTATATTAATTTTGTATATATATATATATATATATATATATATATATATATATATAGAGAGAGAGAGAGAGAGAGAGAGAGAGATTTATTTTGGTACAGGAAAATTAGTACAACATTCGTACCGTCAGTTTGCAGCACAGAATGGCTTAGCCATCCGGCTATCCTCAGCTTTTGTTG
>OY744546.1:26630783-26665783 GCA_963556195.1 Sepiola atlantica | reverse complement strand
CTTTTGTAAAAGTTAAATGGTGTTCTGGTCCCTTAGTGTTTTTCATAATTCTCTGTCTATTTTCATCCACAATTTCCTTATACATCAATGTGTCCTTATCCATTCTCCCATCAACTCCAATACATATAATATTTTAGGTGGGGTAAAATCCCCTGGCTGAAATAGTTTTATTTGTCTACCTCCAACAAGGTAAGATGTGACACAAGGTCATGAAAGTGGGATTAGATAAGTCTGCGCTATAGAGGTGAGCACTCTGGCCATTAAAAAATTGACTGGGCAGCCCCGTCGGCATTCCCCTGTAGGGGCGTCTCAGACAGTTAGCAATAAACTTACTCCTCCCCAAAGAGGGAAGGCAAAACCTGGGAGGGTGCACCTCCTAGAATTGCACAGGACGGACAAGCCCCAATAGACGGGCGTAAATCCAGACCCAAAGGCCCGGACGATACCGATTTATTTGGTGGGTTAAAAACCCCTGGCTGAACTAGATTTTATTTATCTACCTCCAACAAGGTAAGATTGACACAAGGTCAGGAAAGTGGGATGAGAAAGCCAGTGCTTGAGAGGTGAGCACTCTGGCAATTTAAAAATTGCCTGGGCAGCTCCGTCGGCATTCCCCGGTAGGGCCGCCTCAGACAGTAAGCAATAAACTTACTCCTCCCCAAAGAGGGAAGGCAAAACCTGGGAGGTGCACCTCCTAGAACTGCACAGGACGGACAAGCCCCAATAGACGGGCGTGAATCCAGACCCAAAGACCCGGACGATACCGGTTTATTTGGTGGGGTAAAAAACCCTGGCTGAACTAGTTTTTATTTATCTAACTCCCACAAGGTAAGGTGTGACAAAAGGTCGGGAAAGTGGGATTAGATAAGCCAGCGCTCGACAATTCAATATATATTTGTGATAACAGAATCAACACGTGAATTCAAATTCGCTCGTTGAATTTTCAACCGGTGAATACCATAAAAAATATCCAATAAATAAAACGCCTATGTAAATAAATAATTATTTATATATAAAATTAAATATTATAGTGTTTTATTCCTTTTTAATTTGAATATGTACATTTAATTTCTAAAGAAAAGGAATAATAAACTTTAGAATATTTATTATTAAGTAATGTATTACTTTTTTTTTGTTAAAACCCGGGTTTAATTTAAGGCGACACATCTGCCGGTGAAATCTAGGCTGTGAGAAAAATCTCGATTTATTTGATCTTAAAGTTGCAATGCTCAAATAAATACAAAGTTTTGAAGAAAAATATTTCTTGTGGTAACTTTTGACATTATTTGGCAACTTTCTTCGAGTGCGATAATTTACAGTTTCAAAATCGACATCCCCTAATGTATATATATATATATATATATATATATATATATATATATATATATATATATATATATATATATATATAATATATATTCAAAAGATGCTTTATAAAATGAACTTTCCTAATTTATAACGAGCAGTGACCATGCGCAATCAAGTTCTATTCTATTTAAAACAGACATTTTCACCAATAGTCCACAACATCGGACGAGACACTTCACGAACACCAGGAAGTAAATTATGGAAAAAAAGGTTATACCTTTACTTGTCTTGGCTCTGTCGAAGCTTGTTTTTATCAAGCGAAATATCAGCTAAAAAAAAATAAAGATGAAGAAAAAAAAGCAAGGTATTTCGAAATATTTTGATGAATATTTCGAAATATTTTTATTTTTCTTTTGATTTAATTACTCGCATCTAATACATGGTTTCTTGAAGGCATTTTTGCTTCTATATTTATATTAACTTTCAAAAGATGCTTTATAAAATAAACATTTCTTAATTTATATATATATATATATATATATATATATATATATATATATCAGCACGTATATGTATACAGGCTTATGTTTAAAATACTTAAATGTGTCATTTAAGATACACACTTATGACTTATATCTTACCCGGTTGTATAACTAACTCGTAATCGAATCAATTTTGTTGACGAGCGTGTGATCAATCTTACCACATTTGAAACGTCAAAAAAATACGAACTTTGCTTTTGCTTCTTTCTAAAAAACACAATTACCACTATTATCTCTGGCAAACTTAGCACTTCAATCAAATACAAATCACGTCGAATTGTCCAACTCAATGATCTGAAAAAAATCGGATAAAATGAAAACATTTAAACACACCGCATTTTAGAACAAAATATTTTCTTTAAAATGTTTTTAATGCGTGTATTTTTGAATTAACAAAAAACGTTTATATTTGTTTTCTTAACTCGACATTGTTTTTAAGTAATGTGCCATTTCTAAACTGGACGAATACCTGGATATGATAAATTACCGAACCAAAAAAAATGGCACCACGTTTGTGTCCTCTTAAAATGATTAAACTCAAGATCTAATGCTACTAAACATTATTTCTAGTAGCCTCATTCCAATTTTAGTTGCAATTTATTACATGGCTTTAATATTAGTAAATGTCTAAAATTTTAGGCTGAAGCTTAAGGGTTATTGAGAGAAAATTTTAATTCAGGGAATTTTGTTTAATTAGTGTATCATGACTGTGGATTAAATTTAATGAAACACTGCAAGATTTGAATTTTCAAATGAGAAGTTTTGCCTATATTATTTTATTTAAATACCCTTTTTAATACTCCAAAGATATGTAAGTATTGATGTCTAATACCCTCACCTTCAAATTAAGGTATACTATGTGATTTATCTTATTGAAGATATAATAAAATATAACCCGAGTGGAAGGTCTTTAAAATAATAGGTTTATTTCCGGATATATATATATATATATATATATATATTTCTTGTACATACAAGACATGTAAACAGAATACAGTATGTGTAATACGGCAGACTGACTAGAGAATACGTAAGCTAGAATGTTAAGACTGCATGTGTCTTAACTCGAATGTCTTCACTGCTCACTGTAGTCGTTCTTATAGTCCGACGAGTCTATCTTTTTCGTGAAAAGTGAAGTCAGGTTATCCCATCACAATGCCTCTCCCACCTAAGCTGAACTCTCCCTTGAAATTCCGGCTTCTAATACTTTTTCCTCTTATGTTCCGGGCTGAAGCGTTCCACTGGTTTGCTTTCCCGTGTGATCTTTCTTTTAGTCCTAACAAATGGATCCTTTCAAATTTGAGGCGAAGATTAATGTTTTTCAGCTCGTAAGGCTGGCCGAGGAGATGTATGTATACGTTCCAGTACACTCATGTCAAAAGCATCACATAGAATCTCCATTGCAACTTCTTCCGCGCTTTTTTCATTATCTTCAGAATACCGTGGTCTAATTTGGTTTATGTGTATTTTACACATAAGTTTTTGACTTTTGATGGTGTAGACAACTTTGCCAATCATTTTTCATCCAATAACTTTTTTCACCTTGGAAATTTTAAAAATATACTTCATCTCATGGAGGGTATCTTCTTATGTTGACATTTTCCTCCTTTTTAGCAACTTTTTCTTTAGATAGGGTATACATATATCGAAAATTGATAGTATTTTCCTTGCGAACATAAGTTCTGCAAGTGACAACTTCGAGTCGTTGTTTTCATTAGGACTCACCGTATAAATCGCTAAATATATGTGGTTCTTTTTTTCTTCTGTGTCCATATATTGTTTATTTCGTAAAGCATGCTTAAAAGTGTAAACAATTTAAATACAATAAAAACAGTTCGATCTAGGATAATATTTTGGTGTAGTAATGTGGTTAATGTCCAAGGAAGTACAGAAACCCTTAATTTTTTCCTATGAACGCCGTACTATTGTTGTAGACCAGTGTCCGGGAAAAATTCATCCAATGCACTGATGGTGTTTCTAGATGTAGGATACTTGCATTTGAATATCTCAAGCAATTTCGATAAAGAGTCCACAAAGATTAAGTAGTAATATCCATTAATTGGTCAAGTATAGGCTATATGTGGACGTGCCCACGGCAAATCCGTTTTTGCCCAAGGATTCGTCTTGACTGGAAGCGTCCTTGCAGTCATATGACAACCTCTGCACAGTTTTATAAAATCGTCTATTTTTTGGCCATTCCATGACAGTTATCGTAGCATCGGATGAGTGATTTCATCCGAGACATGCCAGGGTGACCGGTATGAAATTATTTCAGCATAACTTTACAATTCTATCTGCGTACATTAGAGTGTTGTCGCAAATTGAGAAAGGTGAAATCTGAGTTCTCTTTTTATTTCGTTTGTTCTATCTCGTCTGTTTCTTTATTTTTAATATATTATCATCTTTTTCGGCTTCTTTTTTGATTATTCGAAGGTTACAGGTAATTTTCTGATAGTGTTTAACAACAGACCTGAGATTTATATTTCTTCTATTAGTGCTGCTATAACTGTCTCCTCTAAAATCTCTTCATTTTTAAGAATTAATCTTGACAGTCAATCCGCACGCCCATGTTATTTTAGATGCGATATATTCCATTCTGAAATAGTATGGTTACACCCCATCGCTGTAAACGGTTAGCAGTGTAGGTAGGGATACCTTTTTCTTTCTAAATATCGAAACTAACGGTTTATGGTCTGTTCAAGTATAAATGATCTACCATGTAAAAAAGCTATGGTATTTTTTAACCCCTAACACAATCGATAATGTCTCTTTCTTTATCTGGCTTTATTTTTCTCAGCTGGTAGAAGAGCCCTCGACGGGTGCGCGATCGGTTTAGTAGTACCATCTTCATATTTGTGTAGCAGTGCAGCACCTACTCCATATTCACTAGCATCAGTCGCAATGATAATTTCTTTTTCCGAATCATGAGCTAAGGCGAGATCTGAGAGTAGACATTTTTTTATTTTTGGGAAAGCCGTCTCGCAATCTTTCGACCAAATCCATTTTTTGCCTTTCTTCAATAATTCTTAAATCGTATATTTTTGGAATGTAGATCGCATAATATTGGGTCAACCCAAGAAATGATTATAGTGTTGCAACTGTATCGAGTGTATGCATATTCCTAATTGCATCGGCCCTCTGTGGGTCCACTCTTCTGCATCACTGTCTATCACGTGTCCGAGGTATTTAATTATTTCCATGAAGAGCTGACACTTTTTGGGGCTTAATTTGAAAGCAAATTCTTCTAGTCGTTTGAATGTAGCTCTAATGTGCATTTAATGTTTGTGAACATTCTTACAATTTACTAGAATATCGTCTAAATAGGCGATACCAAAATTAAGACCCGCTATCATAGTCTCAATAATCTGCTGGAACAAAGCTGGAGCGACCTTTAAGCCGAAACGGAGCCTATTTAGTTAGAAAATGTCCTCATGTGTAAATACACATGAGGACACATATTCTGAGCATTCCCCGCTCATTTTTACCTGCAAGTATACGTCAGACAAATCAATTTTTGAAAAAAATCTTACCTCCATTTAGCTTCGGAAAAATGTATTCTGGTGAAAGTAGTGGATAATTGTGATATTTCAGGAAATCGTTTACACCCGTTGAATAATAGGCACACACTGCTATTTTTCTGTTTTACATAGACAGTAGGCGATGCCTACTCCGTATAGTCTACTTTAGAAATAACTCCCATTTTTCTAATCTTTCGAGTTAATACTAATTGAGTCTAAGGAGGAAAAAAGAACGTTTCTCTTAGGTTTAAAAAAATGGATTGATATTTTCCTTCAGTTAAAATTTGACTTCTGTCTTCGTGCATGGACCCAAAACATTAAGAAAAAAATCTCTGGGATATTCATCTTTCAATTCGTTCATGAGTCTTTCATTTTTACTTATTTTCGTTTCTGCACTGTATCTTTTCTGTTGCAAAAAGAGTTCAAATAAATACAAGATGAAGTCTACTACAAAAAGGCATGAATTAATCCCGTGAATCACATACACTTTTGTTTTTGCAGTTCTGCCACAAAAAGAAATATCACACTTTAATTCTCCTTTAAAGTTTTGTTTTTTTCTGAAACACCTTTAACCATTTTCTTGGTTTCAGATAATG
The DNA here is from genome assembly GCA_963556195.1 of Sepiola atlantica. Lineage (NCBI taxonomy): Eukaryota > Metazoa > Mollusca > Cephalopoda > Sepiida > Sepiolidae > Sepiola > Sepiola atlantica. Next base: position 26,659,819 of record OY744546.1, on the reverse strand, counting down.
TGAGTTTTCGATATTAGTTCGTCCATAATGCTTATGTCTGAACCAGAATCCAATAAATAAGTGATGTTATGACCATTTATACGTACATCTACGTATTTTCGAGTTTTACTGTTCTAGATTTCTTTTTTCGACACACAAGGCTTACATTTAAAAAATATTTTTATTTTTCTTGCGGCAAACATACATTTTATGACCCTTATTTTCGCAAGATTCACAGAATTTGTTCTTATACCAACATAAGTCTTTAGTATGTTTATTATTTCCGAACGTTACACATTTTCCTGTCTTTTTGAATTTAGGAGTTTTTTGGATTTTTATCAGTTAAACTTTGTCAACACTTTTTCCCTCAATTTGGGTGTTATCCTTTTAAAATTAATGAGACGCTTACATTCTTCTGTCACTCTTTGTAACGTTATTTTCGTATCTTGCTTCACCATTGTTAACATTCCAGACCTAATTTTATAGATGCGGTTAGTCCTTGCAGAAACATTAGGCACTTGAATAAATCTTTGGGAATTTCATCTATCTTGACTTGCTCAAACAAAGAGTTCACTGTTCCTGCGTATGCCAACAAATCCTCGTTATCCGTTGTAACGATGTTTAGACATTTGTATCGGGTGTGGAAAATACTATTTATTTCCTCGAATATCTTTGACAGTATATTTATAGTTTCATCAAATGAAACTTCCTTTCGTTTTCTGGGCAATATCAACTAAGGTATATTTAGTATTCTCGTCTGTCCCTAGTTTCTGTAATAAAAGGGTTACACATTTTTTATTCGACCAATGTTGGCTCCTTTTAGTAAATACTGTTTCAAAACGTCTGAAATATGCTGGAAATGTAATGCCAGAACCAGGTTCGTATACAAATTCAGATAACGAATTTGCAATTCCTTCAGCAGAAAAAAACGTTTTTTCTTTCACCAGTAGTCTGTTTCAGAATTTTTTCGAAACTTTTTTGTTGTTGTAGAATTTGTCGTTGCAACTCTTGGTGTTGTTGTTGTAATTGTTCAAGTTGTAATTGTTTTTGTTGTTGTTTTTGTTGCAAACCCGTACACATTTTAGTAATTTCGACTAATTGTTCAATATTGACATATTCAGGAATACGACACAAAATTATGAAATTTATTTTCTTTTTTTATTATTTAAAACCCACACAACGACAAACAATAATTGAAAAAAAAACATTTTTTAGAAAATAAGTAACAGCCGTAATATTATTACTTACTAAAAGTACTTTTAACTTGAATAGATTGTAATATTACTAGAGCGCGTTCGTTTTGAGTCACGGTTTAATATACATTTCATTTTACAATTTAAGCAGTAAAAGTTTCTTACTTTAAAAAAAAAGTTCCCTCTTTGAACTACTTTTTCAAGTTGTTCAAAAAAAAATTCAGCACGTGCGTTTGACTTCGTTCTTTGAAGTGTGAATTCGTTTTGGAAATCCGTCGACACCAGCTGATATATCTTGTTTAAGGTATAATGACAGTGTAAGGTTTTTAGAATAGGTTTATTTCCGGATGTATATATGTTGTACATACACGATATGTTAACAGAATACCGAATATGTAATAGAGATGACCGACTAGAGAATGCGCAAGACAGAATGTTAAGACTGCATGTGTCTTAACTCGAATGTCTGGACTGCTCGCTGTAGTCGTACGTATAGTCCGACGAGTATATCTTTTTCCTGAATAAGGAAGTCAGGTTATCCCATCACAACAATATGGTTCTTTTGGAATTCTTAGAATTCTGATGCTTATATGGTCAGTACTATGCTCAAATGAAAATATGAGAAACGCGTAATGCAAATTAGTATAAGATATCAATAATCAAATAGTGCTAGCCGTCGGCGATAGAAGTAGACTCTTTGAAAATGCCTGCATTATTTTTTAGTCGGAGGTGCATTCACTTCCTTCATGTCTGCGTATATTAAAACATTAGCGCAAGCGTCGAAATATTGTGCTTAAATAAAAGTGTATTTACGTGAGACTCCCGATGTCAACCGACAAAATAATAATACTCCGGTGGTCATACTTAAAGGAGGGCACATGCATAATTGTATAGTTAGGCGTGGCTTGACATTATTTAATACGGTCCAAGTGTCGGTTAGTTATACTTCAAATTGATAAAGCATTCGAAAGAAAAACGGTGTTGTATTAGAATCCGTCCCTAGCTGAGAAGTATTCTACAATTTAGATGTTGTACAATAATCGTAACTTAATTGTGTGCATAGTTCTTATTTTGGGACACAATATTTTAATACTTTCTAGATCATCTGCAGCAGACCTTCAATAAGTACCGACATACAATATATATCTGCTGTTAAGGTGCCTGCGTGGGGAGTACATTTTGAATTAAGAGTTGCAAATCTCCAACAATCCCGCTCCTTGATCAGCACTGCTTTATTCTAGGGCAAGGAGACTCCAAGGCGTCTGGAACATCTGCCAAGATAAAAAAGAGCTCTTATACATATAATTCTGGTATTACCAAATGGTCACACATTTTATTACTTACCAGTCTCAACATCGTTCGATCTCGGTAATCTAACGAAAACCGGTGTGTCAACGTACTACATATAAATGATTTATATATTGTGTGAACAATTATAATTAAGCCTCGAATTAGGGTGAGTATTTATCTTTCATTTTTACTTCTTTCATCAGATTTACCTCTTTGTTAATTCAAGATGGCGACCTCTCGTAATAATGAAAAGCAATTGCAAAATATTGTATTTGCAAATAAAATAAAACCAAAAATTTCAATATCTAAATTTTGTTTTCATATTAGTTAATCATTCTATTTCCTTTTAAACAAATTAGCGCCCGTGCAGGTTGAGAATAGAACCCTGTTGATATTCATGCATGCTTATGTAAAATCGTTCTAAAAATTAAATTCTCCACCTGAGAGGCTCAAAATGTACTTCCCCTTAAATGCATGCGTTTTACATTTCTGATCAATGTTCGACTCCAAACCCTTAATTTAACATCAATTCGTTCAATATATGGAAAAAAAAAATAATTTTAAAGATAACACATTGTTGCGTTAATACTTGGGGTCTTCCCGATGCCATTTGTATTTGATTGATATGCGTTGCCCGCCGGAGACGATCGTGATATGTATGCTTTCTATGAAGGAGGAACAATGCTTCAAAGCATCACTCGTCATATCGTTTTGCGTTTTGAAAGTGGAAATGTTGATCTCAAGCTCGGCTCACACACACGTCGACAAATTAAATCCACTTACGAGTTATTGACTCATTTGTAATTAAAATCCAAGTGATCGAAAACTTTGGACCACTTTCACTCAATGGACCGGCTTAATAAATCCTCATGAATAATTAGTAAAACATTTACATACTATGCTATAAAAGGATAAAGAGTATAAATCATAAGTATTTGGTCTGGAACATTTAAATCTCCTAGACGTATACTTATTTGTATACATGCGCCTACTCTGATATATATATATATATATGTATATATATATATATATGTGTGTGTGTTTGTGTGTGTGTGTGTCAGAGAGAAATAGAAGGAGAAAGAGAAAGAGAGAGAGGTTGAGGGAGAGAGGGAGACTAGTAACTACGTCCTGGTAGTGGTCGGTAAAAATAGAAAAACTGATATAAATAAGTATTATTTTTGTAGTAAATACTTGTCAGCTATTTGTGTTGTGTTGTGTTATCTGCTACTATACGTCATATGTTCTGTTCTTGGTTTCATGATGGAGCAATCTATTCTGTAAACAAATCCTTGTAAACAGAAACAATGTTCCGTCTGTGTTATATATATATATGCAAAATAAAAATCAACAAACTAACAAAAATATAAACTCAAACACATATAAAAGCTCTACTAAGATAGTTCAGTTGCTAGAAAGCAACCGTCCTCGGTAAGAAGTTAAACATTTAAAGTGTTTACTTCCAACGGTCTATGGATATGAATAGTCAATTTACTTCCTTGAATATTTACTTCCGCTTGTCTATGGATATGAATGTTTAATTATTACATCATATTCACATATATATATATATATATATATATATATATATATATATATATATATATATATATATATTAGTTATAATGGTTGGTGCAAAAGTAAAAATCGATAAGAAATGCTAAATAAGAAATGCAATTTACAATGTGTTCGAATTGATATAACTTTTCTTGAAAGCACTTTCCCAGAGAATCGTCCCTCGCAGTAAAATATAACGCGCTCAATACTAAATCGATATTGCGTCAATCTGACTTTTAATACAACCATCCTTCCGACAGAGGCATAGTGCCTTTTAACTTATTTATTTTGTTTTCTCTTTTTTTTTTGTCATTCTTTAGGTGTTAATGAGAAACCACTGATTGGTTCGAAGCAATCAACTTTTAAATATGACCCAGATTTAAGCGCTATTTGTTTGCAGGTTTGTCCTTTATGGCATACTTTTTGTATACTTTTGCTTTTCACTTATGATGCAATGAAGCAGTTTGTGAGATGCTAATTTCATTTCCCGATTATACACCTAATATGATTGGTTCTCAGTCAAGTGGAGCTTTTATTTCGATTGATTTCTCAATTTTAAGCGTTTAAAAATTGCTTTTGGGAGTTTATCTAATCTTTTAACATTTATTTGTATTTTTTCCGAAATGATGATAATGATAATAATAACGATGATGATGATGATGATGATGATGATGATGATGATGATGATGATGATAAGAAGAAGAAGAAGAGGGTGACGACTAAGGAAAGACAAACAAAGTAAATAAACTGAACTCGCCAGAGAATTAAAAGGGATATGGAGTATGAAGACAATAACTATAATACCAATAATCGTAGGATCACTAGGAACAGTTCAGAAGAACCTGGAAAAAAAGACTGGAAGAACTTGGAATCAAAGGTAAGACTGAGCCCAATACAACGGACCGCAATGATAAACGCAGTTTACATCTTAAGGAAAAATTTTGAATGAGGACATCTTTCCACGTAACAAGAAGACTAACCGATCACATGCAAGGGGCAATAGGTAAAAAAAAAAAAATACTTAAAAATCACCGCAAGAACACAAGGTGCAGAAACTGCAAAGAATATTTCATAAACTAGACCACCCCAAAAAAGTGATGGCAGCAGACCCAGTTGACACCACACACAACAGTCGTGAAGGGTCAAGGAGGATGGAAAGACGGAAGAGTGATGGCTCAAACCAGACATTTCTCTCCAAATATGATCTGAGGTTAAGATCGGATTCTAACTCTGCCTGATGAGATCTCAGTTTATAGTAACTGTTGATCGATAACATCGACATGCCAGTGTCGCAGATTTTGTACATGTCTGTGTAAATAAAATTATCATATATAAAGCTCTATTTTGATATTGAGCACTTTTGTAAACCCGGTTAAAATTCTCTGGATTATCACCCTGTGGATATTTTTTACCTGGATTATTACCATTATATATATATATATATATATATATATATATATATATATATATATATACACACAATAATCTTATCTTATTAAAGATTGATTCCGCAACATTGCTTAAAAGTATCAGTACAGAAAGCGTGACATTAAAATCATATAATTAACTGAATATATGTATCTATATTTTTCTTACTCCTCCCCCCACTCCCTCCCCCTCTCTCTCTGTCCTTCTCGATATATATATATATACATGTATACTATGTTTATTCTTCTTTGTGTGTGTAGTTCTGTGTTTATGTACAATGTACCGATCAGAAGTCAAAGAGACCATTAATTCGCCACTATATAAGAAACTCTGCATGTCGTATTTAAAAACTGGATGTTGAAACACACGACGTCCTTTTCTTGATGTTTTTCTCCCTTCTTTAACTGAAGAGTTGCCACCTGCTGAAAGCCGCGCAACACACAAGAATGGAGTTTTGGCAACTTTCAGGGACTTTTTTTCAAAAGCAATTTTATGTTTTTCTTTTTCTCGTAAGTTTTCCGAAGACTTTGCCAAAAGAGAAATTAGGTTCATATTTTCTCCTGTTCGAAAAAAATACCAAAGTACAGGTAATTTTTAGATGCGTCTATTAAAACAGTGTGTAAGTTTGTGAGGGAAAAAATACAAACTTTAGGATTACATACCGACTAAAATGATTTTAGAAACTTACGTGTGACCGACAAAACTAACATTAAAGTTCAATATGAAACGTGACTGACCTGGCGATTGCAAGAGCGTCTTATACAACTAATAACTGAAGTACCGATCTTGATATTTATTACATTTTTTACTCATGTAATTCTATTAAATATTTTTCATGCTTTTCCATCTAACCAAGCATTCCTGTTTATGATGATGATCGATATACGCTAGTAAATAACTGAAATGCTGTAGTAAAACAAAAGAAATATATTGTGTGAGATTCAAACTAAGGACGGTCTAAATTTTGGGACCTGAGTGCGAACACTTTAACCATAAGGTAATCGATCTATCGACCCCATTTAGTGTGTTTAATCTACTATAATGAGTTCGGCCTAAGGATTTTTTTCACTTCTCCTCATAGATAAAAAATGGTGCGATTATTTAAAATAAAGAAAGAACCATAAATATGAAATTCACAAATTAGTGCATATAAAATATGTTTTAATCAATTCTTAATAAAAAATGGATTAATGTTTTCTCTTCAAAAGAATGCGTCAACTACGCACAGTGATTTGACGGTCGCCTAAATGGGAATGCTAAAAATGTCGGATCATTTGTTTCTAATGTTATTTTACGTACTTTAAATTTTGAACAATGAGTTTTAAAAAGCGTTTACGAATTTCTTACATCGATAAATGCATGGAATAAATAGTGTTGATACCACATCTGCGATTATTTTGACTTTTAGTTCAACTATTTAACTCTGATGCGGTAATACACATATACAGATACAAGAAGTCTTTCTGATATAGAGGGAGTAGACGCATCTAAAATTATCTGCGTTCGTTGAATTTTCGCATTTAGCTTCGAAAATGCTATTTCAAACAGAATTGTAACCGACAAACCGACCGACATCCAAAGGATAGAAATGCACCGACACATCTAACGAAAGTATCATCTTCTCTTCAGAGAGTTTAATTGATCAGAAACTTTTCCATCAAACGCGGAAAGCAACAAGAAGTAGGAACACGCTGGGACGATAAGGTTTATAAAGCAAAGTCGTTTTCTCTTTCTTCAAACAAACTGAATCTAAATTGGAAAAACAAGTTTACTAATGGAAAAAGGGGACATTTTTAGTTTGGAGGAACTAGTGTTACATAGAGAATTGCGTGTCGGCTTATAGTCCAAAAGACAAAGGATAAAGTCTCTGATTAAAAAGAATAGCATATTGGTCTAAAGAATTCTTGGGCAACCTATGTTCCGTAAACTCAATCCGGCGCGTGATAGCTTTCTCGTGGCCCGCCGAGACCATTTGATAATGATGACTTTTTAGAAATGTGCAAAAACAACTCAACTAGATTATCCGAACCATCGCTAATATACTGTGGAAAATGTAAGTATTGCCTTATGCTGTAATAGAATCATTGAATACCAGTGTAAACATATTTTGTAATACACGTTTTATATAAATAATTTTATATTAGTAAATAGAGATTAATACGTGTATGCAACTCAATAGTTGAATATATCTATATCAATAGCATATATGAATGCATGCGTATATATGAGTCGTCTATAATTAATGCTCTTCTGGAGAAACAAAATTTGGCCCACACATTGTACATGCAAATATCAAGATATTAGTCGTACATCTAAAACACGTAAGTGTCAATTTGAAATCTAAAAGACGAGCATGTCTCTCTAAAGCTGAGTTTATTAATCTGGGTCCGTGAAGGGAAAATAAAAGCCTAACATTTATATTCACTATATTAAGTATAATTATTAAGTAGATTATTCATTTTTATTTGTTTTAATATATAACTAGTTTTACGTTTGTCTGCCTGTCATGCTTATTGTGTTCATGAGTTTATATTATATATATGAAGAGTTCGCGTGCAAAACGCGATAAACGCCATTTAAAAAAATTTTCAGTTAACGCTACCATGGAGTTTACATTTCATCACTCCACCACACAACATAATCATTTTTTACAAATTTGAATATTTTCCCTTTTTTTTTTGTATTAGAAAACTGTGTTTTTTTGCAAAACGCGATAAGTGCCATACTGGTTTTACTGCAAACCCCGATATATCCATGACGGATTTAAACATAAAGAAAACACAACCGTAACTTTGTAACTAAATCAGAAATATCTCGTTTCAATATCCGAAATTAAAAAGATTAACGTTTAAGCACTTTTAAATAAACAACAACTATATTTATAATAAAGTAAACGGCTGTGAAATGCAGGAAATGTTAATTTATTGATTACATTCGATCGTAGAGTTTAAAGCGTGAGTTAAAAATTGATAAAGATTTTTAATATGGTGAAGGAATTTTGAAAAATATACGTAAATAAAAATAATAATAATAATAATAATAATAATCATAATCATAATAATAATAATAATAATAAAATAATAACAATAACAATAATAATAAAATAATAACAATAATAGTTATAATAACAATAATAACAATAAGAACAACACGTGCGTTTAGAAAACCTACACTGTTTTTACATAGAATGCAATAATTAGAAATTGCTCTGCAAAATGCTGTATTTCGGCTTAATTCTTTTCATTTTTAAATCAACAAATTTTTTTTAATTGTAAGGAAATATAAAAAAAATTAAAATATACATTTAAAAATTATGTTAGAGTTAACTGTTTAAAAATGGTTCTCGCTTCTAGAAAAATAATCGTATAAAATTTACATTTTATATAACTTGCCTTATGTTTAAAAATGTCAAATTTACACCGTGTTTAGAATTTGTGTTAAAAAAAATAAATATCTTAACTGTAACTTGCTAGGTTAAAAAGAACCTATATAGGAGAGGAAATATTATAAAAATGAAACACATGTTTATGAGATTTTTGTCATTTGAAGTGAGCGAATTTGTGTCTACAACTCCGTCCTCGGGGTCTATTTATAAAATCAGCATCGCGTGTAGTCGGTCAGTTCAACACTGGACGTCTATCGGAGCAGGTTGATACGCTACTCAACCTAGCAGTTTTTAAAATTTCGCCTGTTGCTTTCATCGAAAACAATTCCGTAGACTTTATATTTTAATATAATTTCGAATCGAAAATGAATCAGTATGATTGTAACGAGGAGCCAGTACTTGTTTCCCCAGTGGGGAGGAAGCGGATTATCACTAAAGAAAATCACAAACGAGAAAAAATCAAGAAAATGCGACATTCTGGTGGCGGTAAAATGCCAGCAATTTCTTGTTTTCACACCAAAAATACTTCAAAATTCTGTCACGCTGATCAACTAACTACTGAAGATCTTCTTAAAAACTTTGAGTTTTTTTATTCTCGGAAAAACAAGATTGAACAAGACAACACACTCTTGGATCGGATAAACGTTATGCAAGTGAGACGCCGCCGTCTTAAAGTTCCGAATGAAGATGCTCAGAAGAATCGACATGTCACAAACGAGTACACTTTATTAACTAACAATCACCCAACGACAATTAAAGTTTGTAAAGCGACGTTTTGCTCAGTTTTAGGTAAGTCTCGTTTTTGTTTATGTATTTTCTTTTGTAAAATGTTACCTATGATGCATCGTACTTTACGAGAAAAAAATGACATATTCTTTTAAACGATGACATGTAAACGTTTTTGAAATCCAGCAAAAACAGAATAAAACAACAATTAAACTTCAAATTTAGGAGTCATTTCCCCATATACCTTTCACGTAAACAATTGAAAAGTTCGCATAAAACGCGATAAATCTAATTTTTTTCAACTGAGAAAAATATGTTTTTATAGCGCAAATATTGTTGGATTAAAACTCACTTTTTTTCTTAAGAACTGAAATCTCAATTTTATTTTTTGCTACATTACACAGTATTTAAATGTATATATTTTTAAATTCTACTAAAATCAAAATTTAATTATTGATTTAAAATTAAATGAATTAAGCGGAAATACTAAATTTTGCAAATAAATTTTAACTGTTCTATTCAGTGAACACACGTGTATTATTTTCTAAACCGTTAATAGTATTGTTATCATTTTTGTTATTTCTACTCACCGATACTCACACCAGTTAGTATTCGGGAACCTCGCTGATAACAATTTAACATATAACCTTCTTTGTCTTTTGGCTAAGATCAAAGTGTAGTATCTGTTCTGATGCAACACTTGGTCTATTCTGTCCTCGGTCAGTGAAGGAGAAGTGTTTTTAGACTGAGGCAATTTTAATTTTTGTTGCAATTTAAAGTGCCCCTTTTGAGGGAGCTGGATTTTCCTCACATTAAAAACCGACCTTGTGTCTAACTTTGCCCTCGTGGGGAGGCAAGTAAATAAGAACAATTTATTATCATTTTCATTTTATTCCTATTCTATTAGTGAATTGATGAGACTAACGAGAGACTAATAAATTAAATGTTTGGTTTCAGGTGTTGGCAAAGATCGGGTTAGTCGTGTTGCGTCTTACTATGCAACAAATGCTGCAACAAGGCCGGAACGCAGAGGTGGTGTTCGAAATGCTGAGTCGAAAGAGGCGAACACACAGGCCATAATAAATCATATACAGAGTTTCACATGCCGTGCAAGCCATTATGGAAGAAGAGGGGCACCTGGTCGTAAATACCTCCCAAACGACCTGAGTATTAGAAAAATGTACGAACTTTTCAAAGGAAATAGCAGTGTCAGCTATTCCCTCTATTATTCGGTATTTACACACAAATTTAATTTAGGATTTGGACACCCAGCAACTGACACATGTGCTATCTGTACAAAGTTCCGTTCGCAGATAAGAGACAGCGATTTAACAGATCAACAGAAACGAATGAAATGGGATTCATTCAGTTTGCATCGAAGACGTGCACGGAAGTTTTACGATTTATTGGGAAACGTGGAAGAAGGTGCAGTAACTGTTTGCTTCGATATGATGCAAAATTTAGTGCTCCCCAAAACCTCTATTGGAAAAGCATTCTATTCCAGACAGTTATATATGTATGTATTTGGTGTTGTCGTCCACCATGGGAAAGGGAGTACACAGGAAAAGACAGATATTCATTTGTACACATGGATGGAACACGAAAACAGAAAGGGCAGCAATATGATCTCCTCAGCTCTTGACGATTGCTTTCGTTCCCATTTGTATTCCCCGATTCGCTCTCTTGGTAAGCTGAACTTATTCAGTGATTCCTGTTTTGGGCAAAATAAAAATATGACTGTAGTATCTATGTTGTTCGCTTTACGAGAACAAATTTCACATGTAAAAATACAGTATATTTTCCCAATTCGAGGACATAGTTTTCTTCCAGCAGATCGGGTATTCGGTCGAATACAGCAACATATAAAAAAAAGAGACACTATTCTCATGCCCGATGAATATTATGACATTTTAAAGGAGCATGGGAATGTTCATATTTATGGCAAACATTGGAAGGCTTATGATATAAAAAACGCAGCTCATTCCCTTGTGAAATCACAGAGACAATTTAAGCTGACAGACGTAAGAATATTAGAAATTTCAAGCAATAAACTTGCCATTAAACAGTATTATAATGGTGAATATGAATACCATCCAATATTAAAGAGAGGAAAACGTTGGGCACATTTAAAACCAAAGGAACTGCCTAATGCAAGCACGGTTAAAGAAGAAAAGAAAAAAGATATCCGTGTATTATTAGATGAAATAGGGGTAAATGACAGTACACATGCCTTCTACACTGATGCACTATCACGTAATAATGACATCAATATTGATAGTGATGAAGAGTGACACCAGTTTTATTAAGCATAATTAACTATTTTTTTTTAATAAAGAAATTTAGAATTTAAATTATTTCGTTTTATATTATTTCTTTTTAAATATTTTCAAAGGTATCATCAGAATTTCTTAAATGGGACAAAGGATATGTAATGTGGCGAAGAGATATTAAAATCACATTCGGGAACAATACAAACAAAAACATGAGCTGAAAAATTTACTTTTTTATTAAATTTCGTGGTTATAACTGATAGGTAATATTTAGATGGAATATGTGTTAGTACCCCTAGATAACACTTCTGATGATACCTCTGCACATGCCTACGCTTTCTTATGATAATTATTTTCTTTTTTTGTCAATATATTGTGTTAGTCGAAGTAGAAACATAGTTTATACAGATATAATGGATGTATCGGATTTTGCAAAAAACACATTTGGTGGATTTATGTGGTTTTGCAAAAAAAGACGCTTTCAATTAAAATACACTTTTACAGTAAAATTCAAGATTTTTAATTTTTGTCTTCTTATGATTAAATTATACCACATTAATGTTTCCAAAAGAAAAAAGTGAGTTTTATCCAACAATTTTTGCGCTATAAAAAACGTCTTTTTCTCAGTTCAAAGAAATTGGATTTATCGCGTTTTGCATGCGAACTCTTCATATATATATATATATATATATATATATATATATATATATATATATATATATATATATATATATATATATTGGAAAGCCCATGGTGTTTTTGTATGTAAATCGCTCTACTTTGTATTTAAAAATGATACTCTTTTTGAAATAATAAATGTATGTCAAAGTCAATTCTATTAAATTAAAAATGACCCATTATCAGTTTAATATTTATTAATAAATAAATAAATATGTCTCTTTTTTAGTTGTTATTTAAACATGTAGCAATTTCATCTTCATGAAAACTATAAATAGTCTATGTTTTATTACCTTGGAAATAATTGTCAGATAAATATTCTTCAAATCAATAAAACGAATGTCCCTTTCCGAAATGTGTTTATAACACATTTTATAATTGTAGTCAAATTAACGCCATGATATGATTGGGAGGCAATTTATTTTTTAAATAGGTAAAGTCGATTTTTTTATCTTTAGAGTAATCAGTTACCAATAAATATCATTTGTGAGCAAACGATCTCAATGTTTAAATATGCGTGAATCGGTATTACGTACGTACGAACATTAAATGCCGAAGCGTTTTCTTATTATTTAGATTATTATTTCTTCAGGCCGAGCTTACATTGAAAAATGTCGAACAAACAAATCTAACCTCATCATGAAAATAAACTTGTTGATAAAAATTAAAGATTTGATGTACTTACATTTTTCACGAGATTATCAAATTTTACTTTGTGTGGCATCAAATAACAATTTTATACGAAAAGGACTGTGAGAATTCTCTAATTATACATAATGCAATGAATTTTCAAAAAAATAAAATGTATTTATTGCATTTAATATGTTGTTTCTGTGGGTTTAATTATATAAAGTTGGAAATCCCAGCTCGACGGTCTAAAGATTTGGTCGCAATAATCATAGCGTCAGTTTGAAATACTCGCGTGTTAATATGACGTCTAAAAGGCAATGGTGTCGGTCTAAAATATAACTGACAATGATGGACGCCATACAAGTATTATCCCGGTCTCTCAAGTAATTTGAATTATTCAAGAGAACATATGGTATAGATTCATGAATGCATCACATAAGGAATCATAAGCGCGACAAGCCGACGGACAACAACTCTCTGGAAATGCTTACACGCTTATAAAACTGATGCGTTCCATTGCTTGATAAATAGTTTTCATATAAATCTTTAGATCTGCCTAGGCAAATGCAATTATTTTTTCGTACTTTTGTGCTTTGACAGGGCCGAAAAATAGTAATAAAATAACATCTTACAATGAGTACAAAAAAACAGAACTAGAAATCTTGAAATAATTAAGCTCCTTAGCAATTAATGGAATCAGCTGAATGAAATTCGGTCACACAGCACATTTTGATACGATCGGGAAACAGAGAATCCCAAAGAAAAGCCGTCCCAAAAAAAGACGCTATACTTATTTTTGTTGCATCTCCCTCGATGGACAAACACATATATACTTTACAGTGAAAGAGTAGAATTTTGCTGCTAGTCGGGTAGTGCAGGGGGATTTTCGTTGAGAACGTACAAGTGCAGTAAATTTATTGGAGGACATTCACTTGTGAAACAAACACAGAGTTGCACCACTGCGGCGACGCAACAGAGGCTGGAGCCTCGCAGACAGTGCGGGACCTATTAGTTTAAGAATTCGTTTTTCACTCTGTCAAAAGTAAAACGCTAGTGGTTGATGCAGAAGACCAGAATTGTCAAAAATACTCTATGCACATCGAATGTTTGATTTATAGAGATATATGATACTTGATACTATCATCTCTGTTGTATTCGAATTCACGTTGCTTGACAAATAAGTAATATAAATGTATTCCTTAAATTAAATGTATGTTTCTTAATTAAAACGTATGTAAATATATAGTTCGCTCTACTAATGAATGGTAACTATTTTATTTGTATTATTTATCTATACATTTGGTTAAATTAACAATAAATTGAAAATAAGCCAACCACGTATTAATGAGCTTCATTCAATTTAACTGATAAATAAAAGTAATTACATACCGACAAGAATGTTTAATTAAGAAAGAAGTGGATAGAAACAATATTACATTTATCTCTATTTTCGTATCACTTAGCGTTGTAACAATGTGGTACGCGACCTTTCTCTATTTTTCTATTTTATACGCTACGAGCAGTCCATAGACTTCGTAAGACTTTGGTTGACGCATACATTCTTTAAAAATAGATCCAAGTGTAGTATAGGATCGTGGAAACTCCTCCGCAGTTTGAAGAGATTATGGTTGTCAACGATGTAAACATTAAATTAAAGTTACGTTTTTATATGATTATTCTGTTATTCAATTATTGATTTTATGATTAATAAAGACAATTTACACGTGTTATTATCAAAGTTTCATTGAATAGGGTATCACATAATAAGTCCACCCCTCAATTTAATGCTACATGAGTTTCATTGAATAGGGTATAAAATCATGAGTCCACCCCTCCCTTTAATGCTACGTAAGTTTAATTAAAAAGGGTATTACATAATGAGTCCACCCCCTAAATCTCAGGCTACGTAAGTTTAATTGAATAAGGTATGCAATAATGAGGCCACCTCGACCTTTAATGCTACGTAAGTTTCATTGAAGAGGTATTAAATAATAAGTCCACCCCTCCCTTTAATGCTACGTAAGTTACATCGAAGAGGGTATTAAATAAAGAGTCCAATCCTACCTTTATTGCTACGTAAGTTTCATCGAATAAGGTATTAAATAATGAGTCCACCCCTCCCTTTAATACTACGTAGGTTTTGTTGAATAGGATATAAAATAATGAGTCAACCCCCTTCCATTTAAAGCTACGTAAGTTTCGTTGAATAAGGTATTAAATAATGAGTCCTCCCTCTCGTTAATGCTATGTAAGTTTTATAGAAAAGGGTATTAAATAATGAGTCCACACCTTCCTTTAATTCTACGTAAGTTACATTAAATAGGGTATTAAATAATCAGTCAAATCCTACCTTTAATGCTACGTAAGTTTCATTAAATAGGGTATTACATGCTGAGTCCACCCTTCCCTTTCATGAAAAGTAAGTTTAATTAAATAGGGTAATAACTAATGAGTTCACCCCTCCCTTTTATGCTACATCGGTTTTATTGAATAGAGCATTACGTAATGAGTTTACCCCTCCCTTTAATTCTACGTAAGTTTCATTGAATAGGTTATTAAATAATGAGTCCACCCCTCTTTTTTATTCTACGTAAGTTTAATTGAATAGGAGATTACATAATGAGTCTACCCCTTTTTTAAATAATGAGTCCACTCCTCTCTTTACTGCTGCGTAAGTTTCGTTGAATAAGGTATTACATAATGTTTATCCTACGTAAGTTTAATTGAATAGGGGATTACATATTGAGTCTACCCCTCTTTTTAATGCCACGTTCGTTTCACTGAATAGGGTATTACATAATAAGTCGACCCCTCCTTTTAATGCTACGTAAGTTTCATTAAATAGAGTAATAACTAATGAGTCCACTCCTCCCTTTTATGATACATAGGTTTTATTGAATAGAGCATTACGTAATGAGTTTACGCCTACCTTTAATTCTACGTAAGTTTCATTTAATAGGGTATTAAATAATGAGTCAACTGCTCTCTTTAATGCTAGTTAAGTTTCATGGAATAGGGTATTAAATAATTAGTCTACCCCTCTCTTTAATGCTTCGTAAGTTTCATTGAATTGGGTATTAAATAATGAGTCCACCCCCTCATTTTGAAGCTTCGTAAGTTCATTGAATAGGGTATTAAATAATGAGTCCACCCCTCTTTTTTATTCTACGTAAGTTTAATTGAATAGGAGATTACATAATGAGTCTACCCCTTTTTTTAATGCTACGTAAGTTTCACTGAATAGGGTATTGAATAATAAGTCGATCCCTCCTTTTAATGCTACGTAAGGTTCATTGAATAGGGTGTTAAATAATGAGAACACCTCACCCTTTACTGCTACGTAAGTTTTGTTGAATAAAGTATTAAATAATGAGTCCCCTCCCTTTAATGCTACGTAAGTTTCGTTGAATAAGGTATTAAATAATTAGTCCACCCCCTCATTTTCATGCTACATAAGTTTCATTGAATAGGGTATTAAATAATGAGTATCCCCTCCCGTTAATGCTACGTAAGTTTCATAAAAGAGGGTATTAAATAATTAGTCCAATCCTACATATATTATACAATATTAAATAATGAGTCCACCCCCTCCATTTGAAGCTACGTAAGTTTCGTTGAAATAGGTATTTAATAATGAGTCCCCCCTCCCGTTAAGGCTACGTAAGTTTCGTTGAATAGGGTATTGTATAATGAGAACACCCCCTCCCTTTAATGCTTCGTAAGTATCGTTGAATAGGGTATTAAATAATGAGTCCACCCCAACCTTTAATGCTACGTAAGTTTCGTTGAATAGGGTATTAAATAATGAGGCCACCCCACCCTTTAATGCTACGTAAGTCTTTTATTTGTGGAGCTTAAATAATATGACCAAACAAATAAAATTGCTATGTTAGGATTGGAAGGAAATAGCTGAAATAGACGAAGAGTAAGTTCTTTTGGAATAATTGTTTCAGCCAGGAGAATCAGAAGAAGATTGTTGTTATTTGTCAGACAAGTTGCACAAACAAGGCTTGAGAATCTAGTTTACCTTACTAGTTCATTCATATCCTTCCAAGGAAGCAAATGCACCTAAGTGAACCAACATGCTTTCTATTACGCATTTGTTTCTGATTTCCACCAAAAGGCCAATAACATTTCTGGTGCTATTCAGTTCAATTTCACCCCTTCGTATTAAAATTTTCTCCTGACACATAGTTTAAATAAGCCAAGCAGAACATAATCTAACGTTAAGAGAGTTTAGTAATTGATTTTGCTCCCGGGATCGATACATTAATTGAGATATATGTCTAAAGTTAAACATCGATTGAGGAAATGAAAATACATCTAATTATGTAAACTTGTGCTCCCTTTTGAGATTAAACCAATAAGAAAAAGATCAATAGGGTCGGTATATAAAAGTTTAGGAAAAAACAATCATACACAAATACATTAAATAATATGTTTAAAAAAACTCATTTAATCATGAAACTTAAGAGAGGTATTAAATAATGAGTCCCTCCTTCCGTTAATGCTACGTAATTTTCGTTGAATAGGGTATTAAATAATGAGTATCCCCTCACATTAATGCTACGTAAGTTTCATAGAAGAGGGTATTAAATAATTAGTCCAATCCTACTTTTAATGCTACGTAAGGTTAATTGATTAGAGTATTATATAATGAGTCCCCCCTTCCGTTAATGTTACGTAAGTTTAATTGAAAAGGGTATTAAATAATGAGTCCACCTCCCGTTAATGCTACGTAAGTTTCATAGCAGAGTGTATTAAATAATGAGTCCAATCCTACATTTAATGCTACGTAAGTTAAATAGAAGAGGTATTAAATAATAAGTCCACCCTCCATTTAATGCTACGTAAGTTTCATTGAATAGGGTATTAAATAATGAGTCCACCCCTCCCTTTAATGCAACGTAAGTTTCATTGAATACAATGTTAAATAATGTGTCCACCCCTCCATTTGAAGCTACGTAAGTTTCGTTGAATCAGGTATTAAATAATGAGTCCCCCTTCCCGTTAATGCTACGTAAGTTTAGTTTAATAGGGTATTAAATAATGAAAACACCCCCTCCTTTAATTCTAAGTAAGTTTCATTGAATAGGGTATGAAATAATGAGTCCACCCCCTCCTTTTAATGCTATGTAAGTTTCATAGAAGAAGGTATTAAATAAAGAGTCCAATCCTACCTTTAATGCAACGTAAGTTTCGTTGAATAAGGTATTAAATAATGAGTCGACCCCTCCCTTTAATACTACGTAGGTTTCATTTACGAGTGGTTTTAACTAATGAGTACACCCCTCCCCTTAATGCTACGTAGGTTTTGTTGAATAGGATATAAAATAATGAGTCAACCCACTTCCAATTTAAGCTACGTAAGTTTCGTTGAATAAGGTATTAAATAATGAGTCCTCCCTCTCGTTAATGCTATGTAAGTTTCATAGAAGAGGGTATTAAATAATGAGTCCATCCCTTCCTTTAATTCTACGTAAGTTACATTTAATAGGGTATTAAATAATGAGTCCAATCCTACCTTTAATGCTACGTAAGTTTCATTAAATAAGGGATTACATGATGAGTCCACCCTACCATTCATGAAAAGTAAGTTTCATTAAATAGGGTAATAACTAATGAGTCAACCCCTCTCTTTTATGCTACATCGGTTTTATGTAATAGAGCATTACGTAATGAGTTTACGCCTCCCTTTAATGCTACGTTAGTTCTATTTAATAGGGTATTAAATAATGAGTATCCCCTCCCGTTAATGCTACGTAAGTTTCATAGAAAAGGGTATTAAATAATTAGTCCAATCCTACATATATTATACAATATTAAATGATGAGTCCACCCCCTCCGTTTGAAGCTACGTAAGTTTCGTTAAAATAGGTATTTAAT
Organism: Sepiola atlantica; assembly: GCA_963556195.1. NCBI lineage: Eukaryota > Metazoa > Mollusca > Cephalopoda > Sepiida > Sepiolidae > Sepiola > Sepiola atlantica. The sequence continues at coordinate 26,640,800 of OY744546.1, read as the reverse complement.
AATGAGTCCCCCCTCCCGTTGAGGCTACGTAAGTTTCGTTGAATAAGGTATTAAATAATGAGAACACCCCCTTCTTTTAATGCTACGTAAGTTTCATTGAATAGGGTATTAAATCATGAGAACACCTCCTCCCTTTAATGCTTCGTAAGTTTCGTTGAATAGGGTATTAAATAATGAGTCGACCCCCCCCCACTATAACGCTACGTAAGTTACGTTGAATAGAGTATTAAATAATTAGTCCACCCCAACCTTTAATGCTACGTATGTTTCGTTGAATAGGGTATTAAATAATGAGTCCACCCCACCCTTTAATGCTACGTAAGTTTCGTTGAATAGGGTATTAAATAATAAGTCCACCCCACCCTTTAATGCTACGTAAGTTTCGTTGAATAGGGTATTAAATAATGAGTTTACCCCACCCTTTAATGCTACGTAAGTCTTTTCTTGTGGAGCTTAAATAATATGACCAAACAAATAAAATTGCTACGTTAGGATTGGAAGGAAATAGCTGAAATAGACGAAGAGTAAGTTCTTTTGGAATAATTGTTTCAGCCAGGAGAATCAGAAGAATATTGTTTTTATTTGTCAGACAAGTTGCACAACCAAGGCTTGAGAATCTTGTTTACCTTACTAGTTCATCTATATCCTTCCAAGGAAGCAAATGCACCTAAGTGAACTAACATGCTTTCTATTAGCGCATTGGTTTCTGATTTCCACCAAAAGGCCCATAACATTTCTGGTGTCATTCAGTTCAATTTCATCCCTTCGTATTAAAATGTTCCCCTGACACATAGTTTAAATAAGCCAAGCAGAACATAATCAAACGTTAAGAGAGTTTAGTAATTGATTTTGCTCCCGGGATCGATACATTAATTGAGATATATGTCTAAATTTAAACATCGATTGAGGAAATGAAAATACATCTAATTATGTTAACTTGTTCTTCCTTTTGAGATTAAAGCAATACGAAAAAGATCAATAGGGTCGGTATATAAAAGTTTAGGAAAAAACAATAATACACAAATACATTAAATAATATTTAAAAAAAAACTCATTTCATCATGAAACTTAAGAGAAAAAGTGAAATAACATAAATTTAAATTGTTTGCGATAAGTTTAATAATAATTGATTAATTTTTTTTATAGACAAGTTCCACTCTTTATTAGTTCAGTTTGATATGTGAATTGAGTTGACTGAGAAACACATCAAACTTAAGACTATGAATGTATGTACGTAGTGGTCAGTAAAAATATACGTGTACCAAGAATAAATTTAATCCAGTCTCAAGTCATTGTTCAAAAGTCTTATGAACGTAAAGCTGTCGGATACAGTGCAGGAAAAATGATGTCAATACACTGTAAAATATCCAATCATTTTTATTAACAGAAAAACACATTTTCGCTTTCCTAGCTCAAACACAGAATCGACCTTGTTCGATATAGAACCAACGGTTTTTATTCACAAGTTGATTTTTTTATTGCCAACCACAAAAAGAAAATAATCACATTTCTGTTCATACTTAAAGTAGCAGATTGTGGTCAATGATTTTCTTTCCTTCGGTGGACTACGCACAAATCACGTTACATTTAAAGAATATAAAACAATGTGACATGCGGAATATTTATAAAATAGGACATTTATAAGACATTCAACAATACATCTATTCTAAAGCTTACGACAGTCTCTCCTTGAAACAACCACTGATAAAACACACACACACACACACACACACACATATATATATATATATATATATATATATATATATATGTATATATAATCAGATCAAACTAATAATTTACAACACAAAATTTAAAACAAATAACCTAATTATTAAAAATAACACCATCTCAGCCAAATTAACGTTATACATATATATATGCTCTAATATCCTTTTAAGGAATGCCTCCCTACAACCCAAACAGAACAAGTACATAGCACCTATATTGGCCATACCACAACAACTCTCTCAACGTCTAACATACCATTTATCCGATACCAGCGCCATCCAACTTTCACATTACTACACTAAACAAAAGACTACAGTCGGCCGATATACGGAACATATTAACATCTAACACCAAAATGATACACAAACATAACTGCATAAACAGACTCAAAATAGTAGAAGCAATATTCATTAAAACTAATCAGCCTAATATTTAAAAAATAGCTTTCAACACAGGTATTAAAAGTATTCCATAATTAAATGAAAATAAAGTAATAATAAAAAGTAATAATAAAATAATGGTAATACATTTATTAATTATTATTTATTCCTATTATTACAATAGTAATAAATGATGATAAATAAATGAATAATAGTAAAACTAAGAATTAATAAAATAAATAAATAAACAATTACACCAAACACACAAACGATAGAATAAAATGAACTCAACCACGCACCCTCTCTTTTCTTTCATTCGCCTTTAACGATACCTATAAAACATTAACTCCTGAAGACGACTGGGACAGTCGAAAGCGCTCGAATAAATAGCCGAATTAAAAACAATCGGGGAAATACTCTACGGTTGCCACCTGAAACCAGAAGGATAGCTCGACGGTTTGAGAACCTCACGAAGAAGATTTACAAACGAGACAGTTATGTGACGTTAAACAACGCTTGCTTGGGGGTATATATATATATATATATATATATATATATATATATATATACATATATATATAGCCATCCACAGACACACTGTTTCGCAGTATCAAGGCTCTTCACTGTGGCTAGACTAGTACCCCTCCTAAGCCACATACATAAGCGCGCGGACAGCAGCTTAACAGACAAAAATATGATGATAAAAGTAAAATATATAACAAATATTCTTTTTTAAATAACCAATCTCAATTACTTTTAGCTTCACACTTCCATTGACAGACGTACGTATGTGTATTTGAATACGTCAAATATGCAAAGCGAGGGATATGAATATATGCATGTATGAATATAAACAGAAATACGCCTTAATACATAAGTGTATGTACATATCGATCCGTACAAATGCTGAAAGGAGCATACGTTTACAAACACAATATTAAAGTCTAGTTAAGTTCGCACAAGTATAAATGTAAGACTCGATAAAGCAGAATTTATATACATGGACGTATCCAAAATATATTAATACACAAAAACATATGATATAGAAACACACACACACTAATATATATATATATATATATATATATATATATATATATATATATATATATATATATATATATATATATATGAAGCAATCCAACAAAAGATATAAGCGTCAACTAATATCTTATAATTAGTTAAAACATCCGGATAAAAACTGAAGCTCAATATACTGGATAGAACATTAATGTTATAATATAAAATGAAGTAATAAAATAAGGTGTCAATCAAATGTTATTAGAATTCAAAGTTCAAGCACTGGTACTTCATCACCTGGATTAATCTTCAGTCAACCCTCTGGATGTCTTTCCTGGTAATGTTATGCAAATTGTATGACTCCGATGGATTATATAGATTTACTAAAAAAGTATGTTTTTGAGTTGATATATTTGATGTTATGTATTTTTATGTATTTTTGTATATATTTTTGTATATTTTCAAAGTTTAATTTTATTACCTGTAGTAGTATAACTGCGGTAATGGTCCTCTGGAGAGAAGAATTATCTTTGAAAACTCATGAGCTAAAGACTTTAAGATACTTTGCTTGAACTTTGAATTCTAATAACATTTGATTGACACCTTATTTTATTACTTCATTTTATATTATAATTATATATATATATATATATATATATATATATATATATATATATATATATATATATATTCTCTCGAAAGTGTTACCCTTAAACCCATATCCTCTCCTTAACACTTCCATGACGCCACCAAGTTAACGGCCTAATATACGCTCCCAATAAACATTGAATGACGGAACTTGTTTTGAGTTTCTTTTTTTAAATGTTCTACCTAGTTTACATTTTAACTGTTTGATCCCACCCCCTTTTTTTCGAAGTTTATTAAGCTTTATAGTCTCAACCCCCCACAACGCAAATTGTAAACAAATATACATGACATTCTAAAGCAGACAACGTATACAAAGAGAGTGATACGTGGATTCACATTTCTAAAACAGGTGCCAATATAAGCTGAAGAGCGCCGGAGGGTAAAGTCCTTCTGAGCTTGAAACCGACGGTATTAATGTTGTACTAATTTTTGTGTACCAAAAAATAAATAAATATTACCGTCTTAATTTTGTTTCTCTATTTATCGAGCACTCTGCTGTGATTTTTCCCAATATATATATATATATATATATATATATATATATATATATATATATATATATATAAAGCATACGAGCATACCTACGTATAAGTGCATACGTATCTGACCCACTACATAATGCCTTTACACTGCTGCTGTTAAGGCATCTGTGTGGAGGACAGGAACTATGAAGTTTATTATCAAAACAGATACTACACTTTTCTGCAAAAGAAAAGCCGAGAACGCTGCATGTTCATTAAACCGTCACGCTGATGTTTAGATAGAAACATGTTACTTGGTCTGTTACGTTAAACTTTCATAAAGGATTTACGTTGGTCTGTCACAATAATGTTTGAAAACGCATTTTCAATCGTCGTCCACATTCAAGTTCGTAAAAAGCATTTACCATTGACTCTCAGGTCTAAGTTTTAAATATTATTTTCGTTGGTATGTCACACTTAAGTTTTAAAAAGCATTTAACTTGGTCTGTCAAGCTTAAGATTGCAAAGCATTTTACGTGGTCTTTCAAGCTTTTATTTAAAAATAACGTTTTCATCACTAAACGTGCACATTGAATGTATGCATGTTAAAATCAAAGTAAAGTGGTCCAGCATAGTCGAGGGCGAACCGAAAGCTCTATTTTCAGCAGCTCCTACACCGAGGTAAATGGGAAAGATGGAACTTCTTTTCCCAGGATAAACCTCTACTTATAATACTGAGTGCTAAAGTAAGAGACCATCAATCACCCTTTCTTGAGTCTTTGTATGACTTGACCGTGGATTGAACTTTTGCTTCCCCGCCCATTAGCAAACATTCCAACCATTATGCTAAATAAACCGGTTATCCTTAATTATCCGTTATTTTTAATTTGAAGTTCAAATTTCTTAATTTAGTGCTACACTTCTGACGTAGTGATAGAACTTAGTATGTGATTGTTTCAGTTCAGTTAGTTTTATATATCTCAATTTATTTGGTGCCAACAAAGAAAGAACCATAAAGCTGATCGTGTCAACTGATCCGGAAAATCGATCCGTTTTCGATCAAATCACCCGCGAAACTCCATTATCGAGTATCGTTTTTAGATTTGTTTTGCCTTCTAGGAAATACGCTTCATTTACGGCTTCCATTAACGCTTCTTTCCTCGATTGGAAATCCTAACGAGATTTATCGGGAACAATTCATTGCTTGATAAGATTGAGATCGAAACGGGCGAGGAAAAAACTGACGATCGACCGCTGAAACAGGAACTACGAGGACTATGGTTTAATGTCGAACATAACTAGTTAGGTGTTATCAATTCCGGCGTTAGAGACTACCCCCACCCCCAATCTATTATATGATGACTTCTATGAGTCGAGTAGAATGGAAACACATACACAGTTAGGGTTTAATGCCAAGACGACACAAACATGTACTAAATTCCCGCGTTTATTCAAGTAACTACTGAACACAAAAGGCAAGCCAACTAGGGCAAGGAAAACAACTACATGCAAGGGCCGTAATTTCGGTTAAATGTTTTATGCTTCAAAGGGCGACACTTTCGTCCTTTATATATTAGACTGACTCCACTGTAAGACTTTGTGAAGACACACATATGTTAATTTGTTTTTGATGAACACATTTTTACTAAATTTGAAAATATATTCTATATAAAGTAAAGACGTTTTTCCCCTGAACGTTCGGCAAGTGAAGAAAACAACCACTATATTAAGAGTATTCACTCGAGCGTGATATACTAAATTTATGATTATTTTTTCCAACTGACACTAACTATTACTTTAGGCCCACCATCTCAGACTCTCCCTAAAACATACCCCATAGAAGGGGTAAAAAAACATTCCCCCTCTGATAATCTATTACTGACACTGTCTCTATCTAAACCGGGAACTAATAAAAAACGTCATCTTTAAAAAACCGTACACCTTATTAATTACTATTTATCTACTATTAATTTTATACATAATACAATATATTACACACACATTTAATGGGCGTTCCCTCACATTTAGCTGATTTTCGAAAATATCGGATTACGTTATTTTTACCTATAACGTATACATTCCGGTTTTCAGAAAATACATTTAACGAATATAGTTAATTATAGCGTTCTTGTTGATACTACGCAAGTCAGCAATCCTTTGAATTTTTATTTAACTAAACTTTAATTTAAAAAATACCAATAACAATTCGCTTAAAAAACAAAACCAATACTTAAGAATAAAATATAAAAATAATCTATTGTTTTATTTATTTATAAAATAACAACAGTTATACCTCTACAGAATTTGAACGGAACTTTTTTCTGCTTTTATTTTTGTGATATTCTAAGTGTTAAGTTTAGTTCAGCAAAAGTATGTTTGGTTAGGTTCGATTGCCTAATCGAACCGATCCAAATAGACTAAAATTCTGTAAAAGCGGCCAGTGAAGGAGATATAGTTCTACACTGGAGATGTCCTTCTTCGCTGTGGCAATTTATATTTTTGTTACACTCCGAGCATTTTCTGCAGTTTACACATTTTATTTTGTCTCGGCCAACACCGAGCGACAGGTACCCGCTAGTATTAAATAAAGTACATATTTTATAAGGAATACACATTTTCAAAATTACCAGTTATTATTAAAAAGGGTAAAATTTCATTATGCCACATGCATCGTAATGTCTAAAACTGATGTTGTTAGTGTTTCGGTATTTTTTAAATGAGAATTTTTTATTTGTATTTTTTTGATTATCCGGACTACTGTTAAGAATTAGTTAATACGTCTAGCCGGTTCTTGCTGACATGACAAGAGCAATTTAACTTCAAGGATTAATTAACCGGTTTGTTTCGAAATTACGTACATATTCCCGAGTTAGACATAAAGATTACCAAGTTCGACAAGGTGCAAATAAAACGATCGGAAGTTGCATCGGCCGACACGCTGTGTGAATACCATCTAAGATGGTACATCAATTGATATATAGTGGCCAAATTTTTTTCAGTATTTTAAAGATACGCAGGAAGCATTGAATGGACACAACATTTTTTTCAGTATTTTAAAGATACGCAGGAAGCATTGTATGGACACAGACTTTTTTTTAATACAAATGTTGTAAATTTGCATTCAATTTGATCAATCGTCATCAGACACCAAATAAGCAGAATTCCCTCAACTTCAATTTCGTAAGATTCCCTAACCGTAATCTTTACAGTTTAAACATTTTAAAAATCAAAATTAGGTAATATTTTTTTATAAATAGCCTAAATAATGCATCCTGTTATAATTTCTTTCAAGTAACATTTTAAGTAATGAGTCAAACACAAAAAAATACGAAGACCTCTAGAGCGGTGCTGGAAGTATCCATTCTAAGCTGCCATCAGTCATATCTACCCCCGTCGAATGTTTTGAGGTAGATAGTACCGACTCAGGGTGTGACGATAATATTTACGAAGAAAACAAATAAAAGTCAGTCGTGAAAATAATTAATATTACTAAAAGTATTAACTTGTTTTACTTATAGGTTAACTGAGGGTTATTCGCCATGAGTGCATTATACTATGAACTCTTTAATATACACATATATCGCAACTTAGTGTTTGGATTTTTTAAATCGTTCTTATCATATAGACTATTTGGACACTTAGATACTTAGTAGCCGATGTTAGGCACATGTTAGAGCCCCTGTCTGAGTCCAGCATTGTAATTATTTAGCTCCTCTCCAGGATGGTAGACAAGGTTCAGATGAGGTTTTGAAAAGCCAGCGCACTAGCGTCCGTGCACCCTGGCATACAAACATGCCTGAGTAGCCCCGTCAACATTCCCCGGTATGGCGCCTGAGGCGATTAGCAATAAACTAACCCATTCTCCAAGAAAGAAGATAACTCCTAGGTTCGAACAGAACAATCCATCAGCCTGATAGAAGCAAGACTACTCTCGGACCGATTGTTGAGGTGTTGCAGTATTGTAGAAAACCGTTTATATAATAGGGAGTTTTTCAAACCATCACCAAGGTATCCTTAAAAAAGCAAAATTGACCCTAAAATATATCATTAGATGTGAAATATCTAGTCTGGCTATTTTAGCTAAACCCGACTTCTATGTTGGTCAAGCATATGCATTACTAATGAATAAAAGAACCTCGGACATACAGACCCAAACTATCTATCTATATACTATTAAACACTTATAGTGCTTTGGGAGTTTGTCTGTTTGTACGCAAATAGAAATAAATCATCTGTTGACAAAACAATAGGCAGATTAATATTATTAAGGCAGTAGTTTTTACGATTTCAATACCCGTGTTCGAATCAGTAAGTTATCTTATTTGATAATTCCCAAAATAAAGTAGACATGAAGGGTATTCGTTCAAAGCGAATTACTTTTACTTAAAAACAAAATTGCTGATGTTTCTGCAAATAAAAACAATACTTAATACACTCACCATCGTTATTTACTCTCTCATGCAAATATCAAGTAGCAAATGTTTTTCCAGAATATTTCACAAATATTTATCTTCGTATAGGTATACAGCCGTAGAAGATAGGTAAAATAGAAATGTACATGCCCAGGTACGGTGTTAACACCACCCAAGTGCGGCTATACACAAGTATTAATCAAAAATATATAGGCAGAATAATGTAAGTAATACTTCTGTTACTATTCTGGTGTAGAAATATATGTTTTGTGAATATGATCTACATCGATGAATAAATCAAGTTATTACATTTAAAAAATGTATATGTATATAAAATAGAGTTCTTATTTAAACAAAAAGGATCTGATGCGTCTCTTTCTTACTTTGCATCTCGATGATTTCGCTATCACTCACTTGATTTCAAACGGTTTCATATTCCACACAGGTGTGACATTCGCTTGCCAAGTATTCACTTCCTCTTCTTCCGTCTCAGGTTTCGTTTGCGTATGTGAGAATGTGTGTCTCAATGAGTCGGGTTATTTATGTTTGTGTATGAGTGATAAATAGAGAGAAATAGATGGGGAATGTCGAGTCAAAACAATTTATACTATTTCTATGTAAAAGTTATAAAAAAACATTGTAATAAAACTACTGAAATATAAATTGCATTTCCTGTGGCAAGAAAATAACGCAAGTTTACTGAATAACAATCGTACTAAAATGTGCCTTGTTAGTCAAAAACAAAACAGACATATATGTAAATATATATATATATATATATATATATATATATATATATATATATATATATATATATATTCATATATACATATGTTTTGATCGCAGAAGAATCTTAATCAGGAGGATACAGACAATATTTTTTTTAATATTTGCATTGGACTCGTCTCTTAACGTTTTAAAATAACACATTTAAGTACATTATAACAGTGGAAATATGTTACCTATATCTGACACGTGCCGACCAGAGCACACACCACTTTAATCAGACATTTTATACTAGGTTTCGACAAGAACAGAAGCCAAGTGGCAACATGTCGCTTAAAAAAGAGAAAAACAAAATATTGTCTATATTGTCCTGATGAAGATTTTTGTGTGAATCAAAAATTCGAATTTTAAATAAATAATATATTTATTGAAAAAAAATGAATTGACCGGTCTCTTAATCGTTTTAATATATATATATATATATATATATATATATATATATATATATATATATATATATATATATATATATGTATATATATGTGTGTGTGTATATGTATATATGAATACATATATATAAATATATATATATGTATATATATATATATGTATATATGAATATATATATATATGTATATA
>OY744546.1:26560783-26628283 GCA_963556195.1 Sepiola atlantica | reverse complement strand
TCTTTAATTTTTCACACTCCTTCTCTCTATTCCATCTACAGCTTACCGATACTTTCTTTCTTTTTCTTGGTCTTTTATTTCAACTATTTTCTCATCCACTTATATTCGATTATATATCTATACTAGCGAGACCCGTGCCCTGGCGTTGTGCGGGAAACTTATATTTTCTTAAGTGATCCCGTGTCCCAATGTTGACTATTGAACTATTTGCTGCTCATGGTAGTCCGGCACGAACGCAACCCCTACGGAGTTAATGTACGCATTTGGGGAAGAAGCTTGCCACGAGGACTTATGAACGAAGTTTAATTGACAATCCGGACATAAGTTTAGCATTTGGATTAAGTAAATCAGTTTTCTTAACGAAAGACGTGAGCTCTTTAAAAGTCAATTTGACCAAAGTAAAAAACAAAAACGAAAGAAAAAAGAGATCGTAACATTAATTTATTTGTTGTACTTTTTTGTGGTTGCCCGACGCGAATGCGGACGCCACGATGTTAATGGAAATCCGTTTTATTGGCGTGGCGTGTCACGCGATTATATAGTTGATGTTTAATTTATAGTCTCACCGAAAGTAACAAAAAATAAAATATAAAAAATAAAGATCGTGATTAAAAAAAGAAGCAACATATAAACTGATAACAAGAAAAAAGAAATAGAATGAAATGCGACGTAGAGACGGGAGTGGTTCTATAAAAGTTTCATTACACCTAACAATGTATACGCACGTACATACATACATACATACATACACACCCAACTTCTCTATCTCCCTTCTTATATATATATATATATATATATATATATATATATATATATATATATATAGAGAGAGAGAGAGAGAGAGAGAGCATAACATACTTAATGTCCTAAATATATTGGCGACGAACTAATCCATGAATAGTTTTTCAATAAGACATAAAAAGCAAAGGATTTACACGTTTTGTCCTTTCTAATTATTTTCTATTTAACTAAGAGTGTTTTGTTATGTCAAATTAACTTCCAAAAGTGTTAAGATAGTGAAGTGTGGCCAATATATATTTCACTGTAAAGCGACGAGTTATTGCAGTGAAATGTATATTTAAACGTTCTTGCCGTGCTACGTATGTCAACTTTTTCATTTACTCGATTCTCATCGGAATCTCTCTCTCTTACTCACTCACTCTGTCTCTCTCTATCTATCTCTCTGTCTGTCTCTCTTTATCTATCTATCTCCCCTTATATTATAAAAAATAAGCTACACAGAAACGTTCGTGATTCATCCCGGAAGAGAATCGCTAGGCTAATTCTACTTACGTATTCAGCAGTGTTAGAATTTAGTACTGAAAAACAATATATCATATGAACCTATTATACTACAGGGTATACATAAAATGATATATATATATATATATATATATATATATATATATATATACCGTATTATACTAAACATCAACGTAAGTTCTCCGAAGGTACTCCCGTGTGTATTTTATTCACATACATGCGTTTTAAAATATCTTCCTCATGATGAATAGAGTCATATACATAATACTTCCATTTTGATTGTTCAAATTAGCTCCAGCAAATATTAGCTTTACCAGTCTTAAGGACATTAATGCCTATATCGATCTGTATAAGTAAGAACTGTTCCGTCACTCGGCTGTTTTGTGAGTATTAATGGCTTCTTATAGTCTCGGCTTTTTAACGGTGACTCCCGACTGATGTATCTGAATTTACGCGATGGATTTCTACCCCTGTGTATTTCCTTTGCATAATACTCAATTAAATTTAATATAGCCACATTACGATTAGTTAAACCAAATAGATGTGTTCTAAAATTAGAAATAATCGGTGTATTGTTTTAGCAGTGAATCATGTAAATACAAATATATACACATATATAAATATATATATATATATATATATATATAGTAAAGTGTGAAAATAAAGTACATATATATTATATAATTGTTTGTGTATAGAGCAATTTCAAAAATGATATCGTTTTCATATAATATGATGTTTTCCATACAGTTTATCAAGTAGAATATAACTACATGTAGTAATAATATTTATCTTGTATCGTCCTAGAGAGATACATATATACATATATACATAGAGAGGAGCGTATATAGCGAGCAGAAAGAGACTTATAGTATTTGAACTTTTTTCATTTTTTCTCTAAATGTCGCTGGTCTTTTAATTCATACTTCTCTCTATATAAGAAAGTTAGGTATGTTCATATATTTGTATGTTGTAATTTACTGTTAAAATACACAACCGATTACTACAAACTTAGGAACAGAGTTGCTAGGCGTAATGGGTCCAAATGTGATCTATATTATCACGTTAATTTAGTTTTATATTCATGGGGTTTGCACGAGGTGAAACTCTTCGTGAAAATTCAGATACTCCAATTTTCATGAAATTTAAACAAAAGGTATTAAGCATCAATAAATAAATATTCTCAAATTCTAATTTCTTTGAAATAATTTAAAGACTATTTTAGGTTTTATGTGCCTAGCAGTCCGGAAGAACATACAAAGAGGCTGCCGCACTAAATACGTGCTTGGACTCGATGCCAAAAGCATCAAACTATATGTGAAATACAAACACATCTATGAATCTAACACCTTTGCTTAAATAACTATTGAAGCCTGTGAAAGACCAATGAACTCCTTATTTAAAAGCAGCCAACGCTAATTGCAACATCCGTAAAAGAAAACTGATATGACAAAACCTAGCCAATAACATATCGAGTCTAATCCGTAAAAATCAGTAACGACCCATCAACTCAATATACAAATCGACGCCAACTAAGTTGCATAACAATTGTGCAATAGAAAGTCAACTATCAAACAGCAAATACTAAAGATTTGAAGAGCATGATATTGACATCAATGCCCTTAAGACTGGTATAGTCATTGGGTTAGATATTTTCGCAATAAATATCTACAACTAATTCCCACTTCATGTACTTGATTCAAAAACTTATATTTTCTAGACGTCATAATAATGCTTTGTTTTCATTAAGTCAAAGTTGTGTGTTTACGTGAGTGTTGAAGGCTTCTGTAGAACACTCATTTCTAGGAAAAGTACCCTATTGCCCCTCGTTTTGGACCATATGTATTTTGATAATAAGGTGTCATCATTTTTCAAAATATTTGAAAGGTATTTTATAGTTTCTGTACCTGAACTTAAAATCAGTACTTGTCAAACCTACGTAGAATCTTTTTAAACTTTGATTATTATCCGGGTATACTCTTCCATGTTAAACTCTCCCACTTGTATCATTTGCCTTAATGAAAAATTAGCTTTTATTATGGTCCTTGAAAAATATAAGTTGTTGAATTAAAGAGATGAAGTAGAGATTAATTGTAAACATTTCTAATAGTTCACCCCGGATAAGTAAAGCAGCAATCAAGTAAATTTAACATGAACTCACTAAAAACAATCATTATTTGTTATTTATTTATTATAGAGTTTAACATAAAAATAATATCTTCACTGGTTAAATATGTAATCAATATAATGTTATTCTCCATACTAAATGTAAGTAATATTAAATACATTATTTTAATAAAACTGCAATAAATAGATGAATTAGTATAAGCAAGCAAGAAATAATGACTGAGAGGCTGCTATGATGACCCACGACCGCCCAGGAGGAGTTAATGCATGGGGAATAACATCATAAAAATAGAACATATAGTACATGATATAATAATGTATAAGTAACTGTTGTGGGTGAACCTACATACCCTTTAATAATAACTAAATTGTAGCAACCGGCTACCATAAATACCGGCTTTTGCCGGGAGAACATTGGGAGGCACATTTAGGCTTTACGTGTTGAGTGAGTTTATCGCGTCAAGTTAGTATTTTTCTTAAATCTGTTTTTGCCTGCTGTTGTTGATTATTGTTATCGTTTTTATTTTTTCACGTTGACTTTTATTGTTGAACTGTTTTCCCTTTTACGACGTTTTTTTTTTCTGACACGTTTTTTTTTTTTTTTTTTTTTTTTTTCCTCTGTCAACTTTTTTTTTTGTTTGGTGTCTCTAGTTATTAACTAGATGGCGTCCAAAACGACTGAAAATTCGGAATGGTGCAAACCTCCAAAAATGTCTATAAATGTCAATGATTTCGTGGAAGAAGCAAAAAAATACGAACACATGGTTACTGAACAAAGAATTGCCGTGGATTTACCAATGTTGGCAGAGATTAAAAAAAGAACAGTAACCATGTTTGTTGTCGAAAAAAAAATTAAAAAGTCCATCAGGGCCTCTCCTGAATTAATATGCAAGTTATTGGCAACTGCAGGATTCAAACCGCAAAGGTTAATCAAGTGTAAGGGATTTAACACTTGGAATGCTTTGTTTCCTAACGAAGAAATCTGTGCTAATCTCTCACTTAATCAAATTATCACGCAGGACTATGTTTTACGAACCGAGTACATGGGTAGAAGACGTTCTTCTATTTCTATCTTCAATGTGCCTTTTTATGTAAAAGGCGAACAAATTGGTGCATTTTTTCTTAGATTTGGCGAAATCACAGACGTCAATTTTGACGAATTTCCAGGTACATGGAACTTCGAAATACTTATCGACAAGAAAGCTTATGACAGCATCCCCTACTATTTACAAGTCGGGGAGGAAAAACTACCTATTATATTGGCCGGACGAAGACCTGTTTGTTGGTTTTGTGAGCAACTAGGTCATTTAACTTTTGATTGCCCACAGAAAAAATCCACTCAGAAAACGACGCCCCCGATTAACAGACCATCCAAGGCAGGCCCCCACCTCGATCCTCCAGCTACAATTGGTTTACCTATTACATCTACATCTGATGACTCCGAAGAAGAATTCCCTGCTCTACCTTCTGCAGAAAAAGACGAGGGATGGATTATTGTTCCGGGAAAAAAAAACCCGGGTCGTGTATCTCTCGAAGAAATGAGAGAAAAAGAAATGCTTAAAAACGACCCGGGAAAAGACAGTTACATTAAGGCAAAAGAACTTAAATCTAAATTAGATAAGAAAGTAGGAAAAAAAGAGAAAAAAGAAGAGAAAAATTCAGCCACTTCAGATAAAATCTCTACCCCCAATCCAAGTCCCCAGCCGATCACAAAACCAATAGTTTCTAAAAATTCTAATTCTCCCAAATTAATGCCCCCTCCAATCACTGGCCCAATTTTAGACAAACAGTACAAGCTTATCCCTCTAAGTCCGATTAAATCGTCTATAAAAATCACTTCACCTAAACCTTCTCCTTTTGTCTCCCAATTTAATACCCCCAAAAATACCCCACCTGCTTCACCCACAAAAAAAACCTCCCCTTCGCCTTTTCCAGCATCTCCTATGGGGCCTAGCTCCCCTTCCCCCTCCCCAATCGATGACATGCCTCCCCCTACACCTATTACACAGAAGAGGCAGAGGAGCCCTTCTGTGGAAAGGAAAACTAAAAAAGCCACATTCCTTTCTGGGGAAGATATCTGCAAAGTGACATGCACCCAAATAGAAACAGTAAAGCATTACCACCTCTCCAATATAAATGAGCTCCTTAAATTCAATGAAGTCGGTGGTATAACCATTGAAGACCCTACTAATTTCCCCAATGCCCCTAGAGTCCTTACAGTGGTAAGGAAGAAACCAGAAGCGAAGGCTCTATGGCAGATGCTGGAAGTGGCGAACAACACTTTCAATTTCGCCGTTCCAATGGCCATCTTCAAAGATGAAGGTCTAGTCGTTTTAAGGAAAAAATGTTTTGGGAGGGTTCCCATAAGGTTACACCCCGCCCTGTATAGGATAGCGAAACTAACCTATCCTTTGGATGTTGGCGGCATCTCCCATGATGGTCAAATTAATGATCAGATGGGCAATCAATCTTTTGGGAGAGCCGTCGGCATCCTGACCACTGCTATGTTCGTTTCTGGAACCCAACTCTAAGGCACCCTCATGGCTCTCTTTCTAGCGAGTTTGAATGTCCGGGGCCTGAGGTCCGACGCTCGTAAATTTCGAGTCGCTACGGACCTTCAGCGCCTTGGAGTGGATATATGTTGTGTTCAGGAAACCCACTTGATTTCTGGGGACTATTTGGGTGTGCTGACTAAGGGTTTTCACGCTTATTCAGCGTACTTTAATTCTTCTGCTAGGGGGGTTTCCTGGCTGGTAAGCAAGTCTTTAGATGCATCGTGTGACCCTAGCTTCATGGATCCGGAAGGGAGACTTTGCGTTCTGGATATTACCATAAAGGAGAAGGCATTTCGACTCATCGGGGTTTATGCACCCAATAGCCATTCTGAGCTCGGTCCTTTCTTTCGGCGAATCGAGCAGTTCTTGAATTCTACTTCTCGGACGGTCATTCTAGCGGGAGCCTGAAACGCGGTCCTGGATCCCGATTTAGATCGTAATCGACCTAGGGGTACTAACATCGATAGGGATGCTATGTTATTTCGGGACTTCCTCGACAAGTTCGATCTTATCGATAAGTACCGGAATGAATGGCCCCGTGATAGGGTATGGACTTGGACAAATAGGCGCGGCTCCGATTCGGTACAACTTTCGAGTTATATCGATCGGTTCTTAATTAGGAGAGTCGATGTAGGATTAGTTGAATGTCCAAGTTTTCATAATATAGTTTACTCAGACCATAGACTTGTTCGGGTCCGGGTAAACTTAGATAGACCTAAGCCTAGTTTAGCTGGGTACTGGAAGCTCAACACTTCGTTGTTCGATGTGAAGGGCTACCAGGAACAGCTATTACTAACCTTACAGCGGGAATTGACGGGGGCTGTAATTGGGAATAGGAAGTGGATTCATTTTAAGGTTATTAGGTCCTTTACTGCCGATTTTAGCAGACGACTCAATCTATCAACTAGGGCAGCTAAAGTGGCACTAGAGTCTAGATTAGATCGGGCGGTGGAAGTGGGGGATAGCTCTAGTGTTACTATAATTAAGGCCAAGCTGGCTTCTTTGGCTATCCAAGAACACCAGGCTTTAGTGATTAGGGCTAGGTTAAAAAGAGTGCCTAACGAGGCGACAAACATGGCTGCTGAACTGCGTGCAGAGGAGCATCGACATGCATTTGATCGTCATATCGCTCGTGTCTCATTGCCGGATGGGAGACTCGTGACCACAAACGAAGGTATTCTGGAGGCTTTTCGTTCTCATTTCCAGGATCTTTTTACTCGAGAACCCGGTTTGTCTTTAGCACAATTCGACCCCTATTTAGCCAACTTTTCTCGTCTTGAGGCGACCGAAGCGGCTAGGTGCGAAGGTTGCATAACAGAGGAAGAAGTCCGGGAAGCCTTAGGGCGGGTCGGCCTTAACAGGTCTCCGGGGATTGATGGTTTGCCCTACGAGGTGTATTTGAGGATGTCGCACATTTTTGTACCCTTGCTGACAGTTTTGTTTGACTCGTGGTTTAGGAACGGGTCTATTCCTCAGTACTTGACCATGGGTTTGGTGAAATTGTTACGCAAAAGCAAAAATGGTGGGGATGGGTTAGATAATTTTCGGCCCTTAACGATGCTTAATGCGGAGTTAAAGATTTTGGCCAAGATCTTAACCAATCGTCTGCAACTTGTGTTGCCTGGTCTAATTAGCCCCGAACAGACTTGTTCTGTGAAGGGCCGGACCATTCAGGATAACTTGCACTCGATACGCTTGATCATAGATAAAGTCGACACTGAAGCCGCGCTGATCAATTTAGATCAGTCCAAAGCATTCGATAGGGTGGACCATCGGTACTTGGAGGATGTTTTGTCTGCGGCCGGTTTTGGCTCGCAATTCCGCTCCTGGATTCGCCTCTTGTATGCAAACCCCGGTGTTAGGGTTGAAGTGAATGGCATGAGGTCTGGTGCCTTCAGTTTGTCCAGATCTCTTCGTCAGGGGTGCCCTCTTTCACCGATGCTTTATGTGATTGTTTTGGAACCTTTCCTTAACAGGCTAAGGGTGAATCCGGTCCTGCGTGGAATTACTTTGGCAGGTTCTTGCACCATGTTTAAGTACTCCGCCTATGCCGACGACTTGACTGTGCTTGTAACGAGCAATGCCGAGATTAGTGTCGTCGACAGAGAAATCAGAATGTATGAAACGGTGACAGGGGCCAAAATCAACTGCGGTAAGTCTATTGGCTTGCGCATTGGTGCTTGGAAGGGTGTTTCCTTGCAGGGACCCTTTAGCTGTTCAGATGGGCCTTGCAAGCTACTCGGCGTCTGGTTTGGTCCTGATCTCCAGCTGGAGAAAAATTGGTCGGAAGTCCTGAAAGCGATTAGGGCAGCAGCTGGTCTGTGGTCCCGCAGAAATCTTTCGTTAAAGGGGAGAGCGGAGGTGTGTACTTCTCACATATATCCGATCATCCTATATCGTCTTTCAGTGCTCCCACTCCCGTCGGATACACTGCTGGAGATGCAGCGGGCTCTGTTCAAGTTTTTGTGGCTTGGTAAGGCCCCTATGGTCCGTCGCGAGATTTGTTACCTTCATCCTTCTGAGGGCGGTCTGGGTATGCCTAGCATCGAAATTCGATGCCACACTCTTAGGCTGTTTTATCTAGACCGAATGAGTACACAATCTGAGGGAAACAGTGTCTTTTGGAAGGAAGACACCAAGAAAGCCTTTCCGGCTTTGAGAAGTGTGCACTTGGATGAGGGGGAGGCACACAGGTTACCCCGAAACGAGTGCTCCTTCTATCGCGAATGTAGACATGCGTTGAAGTTCCTTTCAAGGGTGACAGAAAGCCTCTCTGACATCCTGCTGTTGTCTCGAAAGGCATTATATCGGGTAATGGTGAGGGGGACTGTCCGAAATGATAGGCCTTAGGGGCTCGCTTTGACGAGGGGGGAGCTTCGCTCAATCTGGCCTTGGGCGCCTGGGTCAAGGTGCCTTGACAATGACGAGGCATCACTGACCTGGCTGACGATTTGGAATGCACTCTGGGTAAGTAAGAGGCTTTATTCAGCACGCTTGAGTAATTCTCCGACTTGTGTCAGATGCGGCGTTGAGGACGAGACTATAAGTCATGTCTTCGTTTTTTGTCGCATCGTCGTGCCGCTGATTAAGCTTGTTGCAGGCTACATGGTTCGTATTCTTAACGTATCGTCTTTTGACCTGGAACCCATTAATGTATGCAGCAACTGGGCTCCGACAACCGATAGGCAAAAACGGTTTACGTTTTTGAGCTTACTAGCGAGTATGAGAGTTACGATTTGGAAGACTAGGTGCAAGACAGTCTACGGAGCTGAGACCTTCACTTCTCTCGACCTTATTGCGATTTTCAAATATTACCTGAAGGCTCGCATTAGGGCCGAGAGAGTGAAACTCTCTTCGGCAGATTTTGGTGAAAGGTGGGTGACTGGAGCACGACTGTGTAGAGTAGCTGGCGCTAGATTAGAGTGGTATCTGGACGTGCCTTAGGCAGAGAATATTGGGTTCAGGAAACGAACTATGCTTTAATTTTAAGTTAGATTTAGACTTATTTTAAGTTAGTTTCTGTTTAATTTTCTGTTGATGTTTTAGTTCAACAATTTAGCTAGTGTATGATTGATTCCATTACATGCCCCTTTTATTTTGTCCTCATCCCACTCCCCTTTTTATTTTCTGCCCTACTCCCCTTCCCTCTCCAATTAGGTGACTGAGTGCCAAATTTGCCGGAGATGCAGGTCACCCTTCGATATTTTCGAAGGAAGTTGTCAGAATAAAACGTTGGGGCCTGCATCAACCACCTTTTTTCGAGTTTTCGATTTCGACCGGCAAATCGGCATCTCGGCCACATTTCAATAACGGGGGGGGCTTTTACTAATCTTTATTTCTTTCACATTGTATATATCATATTTTCAATATTTAGTCCCCCCCCCCGTTGCATATTTCTTATATGGGTTTTAAGTAGGATTTCATGGTATGAATTCTTATGGTGAGTGGCGATGGATGTATAGTATGAATGCGGTATTATGGTAAATGATGGTCATGATTGAAACTAGCTAAGTTGAGTTTTTTAAGTTAGAGATGACCGATCCTTTCCCCACCCCCTTTTTGGCCTTGTGCCACATTTTGTGTATAATTTTACATAAATAAATATTGAGGCACATTTAGGCTCTACGTGTTGAGTGAGTTTATTGCGTCAAGTTAGTATTTTTCTTAAATCTGTTTTTGCCTGCGCTTGTTGATTATTGTTATCGTTTTTATTGTTTTCACGTTGACTGTTATTGTTGAACTGTTTTCCCTTTTACGACGTTTTTTTTTCTGCCACGTTTTTTTTTCTGACATGTTTTTTTTTTCTTTTTTTTTTCTGCCAAATTTTTTTTGTTGTGTGTCTCTAGTTATTAACTAGATGGCGTCCAAAACGACTGAAAATTCGGAATGGTGCAAACCTCCAAAAATGTCTATAAATGTCAATGATTTCGTGGAAGAAGCAAAAAAATACGAACACATGGTTACTGAACAAGGAATTACAGTGGATTTACCATTGCTGGTAGAAATTAAAAAAAGAACAGTAACCATGTTTGTTGTCGAAAATTTTTTTAAAAAATCCATCAGGGTCTCTCCTGAATTAATATGCAAGTTATTGGCAACTGCACGATTCAAACCACAAAGGTTAATCAAGTGTAAGGGATTTAACACTTGGAATGCTTTGTTTGCTAACGAGGAAATTTGTGCTAATCTCTCACTTAATCAAATTATCACGCAGGACTGTTTTACGAACCGAGTACATGGGTAGAAGACGTTCTTCAATTTCTATCTTCAATGTGCCTTTTTATGTAAAAGGCGAACAAATTGGTGCCTTTTTTCTAAGATTTGGCGAAATCACAGACGTCAATTTTGACGAATTTCCAGGTACATGGAACTTCGAAACACTTATCGACAAAAAAGCTTATGACAGCATCCCCTACTATTTACAAGTAGGGGAGGAAAAACTACCTATTATATTGGCCGGACGAAGACCTGTTTGTTGGTTTTGTGAGCAACTAGGTCATTTAACTTTTGATTGCCCACAGAGAGAATCCACTCAAAAAACGACGCCCCCGATTAACAGACCATCCAAGGCTGGCCCCCACCTCGATCCACCAGCTACAATTGGTATACCTATTACATCTACATCTGATGACTCCGAAGACGAATTCCCTGCTCTACCTTCTGCAGAAAAAGAGGAGGGATTGATTATTGTTCTGGGGAAAATAAACCCGGGTCGGGTATCTCTCGAAGAAATGAGAGAAAAAGAAATGCTTAAAAACGACCCGGGGAAAAGACAGTTACATTAAGGCAAAAAAACTTAAATCTAAATTAGATAAGAAAGTAGGAAACAAAAAGAAAAAAGAAGGAAAACATTCAGCCACTTCAGATAAAATCTCTACCACCAATCTAAGTCCCCAGCCGATCACAAAACCAATAGTTTCTAAAAATTCTAATTCTCCCAAATTAATGCCCCCCCCCCTAATTACTGGCCCAATTTTAGACAAATTAAATCGTCTATAAAAATCACTTCTCCTAAACCTTCTCCCTTTGTCTCCCCATTTAATACCCCCCAAAATACCCCACCTGCTTCACCCACAAAAAAAACCCTCCCCCTCGCCCTTTCCAGCATCTCCTATGGGGCCTAGCGCCCTTTCCTCCTTCCCAATAGATGACATGCCTCCCCCTCCATCTATTACACAGAAGAGGCAGAGGAGCCCTTCTGTGGAAAGGAAAACTAAAAAAAACGCATTCCTTTCTGGGGAGGATATCTGCAAAGTGACATGCACCCAAATAGAAACAGTAAAGCATTACTACCTCTACAATATAAATGAGCTCCTTAAATTCAATGAAGTCGGTGGTATAACCATTGAAGACCCTGCTAATTTCCCCAACGCCCCTTGAGTCCTTACAGTTGTAAGGAAGAAACCAGAAGCGAAGGCTCTATGGCAGATGCTGGAAGAGGCGAACAACACTTTCAATTTCACCGTGTCAATGGCCATCTTCTAGGATGAAAGTCTAGTCGTTTTAAGGAAAGATTGTTTTGGGAGGGTTCCCATAAGGTTACACCCCGCCCTGTATAGGATAGCGAAACTAACCTATCCTTTGGATGTTGGCGGCATCTCCCATGATGGTCAAATTAATGATCAGATGGGCAATCAATCTTTTGGGAGAGCCGTCGGCATCCTGACCACTGCATTTTCGTTTCTGGAACCCAACTCTAAGGCACCCTCATGGCTCTCTTTCTAGCGAGTTTGAATGTCCGGGGCCTGAGGTCCGACGCTCGTAAATTTCGAGTAGCTACGGACCTTCAGCGCCTTGGAGTGGATATATGTTGTGTTCAGGAAACCCACTTGATTTCTGGGGACTATTTGGGTGCGCTGACTAAGGGTTTTCACGCTTATTCAGCGTACTTTAATTCTTCTGCTAGGGGGGTTTCCTGGCTGGTTAGCAAGTCTTTAGATGCGTCGTGTGACCCTAGCTTCATGGATCCGGAAGGGAGACTTTGCGTTCTGGATATTACCATAAAGGAGAAGGCATTTCTGCTCATCGGGGTTTATGCGCCCAATAACCATTCTGTTCTAGGTTCTTTCTTTCGGCGAATCGAGCAGTTCTTGAATTCTACTTCTCGGACGGTCATTCTAGCGGGAGCCTGAAACGCGGTCCTGGATCCCGTTTTAGATCGTAATCGACCTAGAGGTACTAACACCGATCGGGATGCTATGTTATTTCGGGACTTCCTCGATAAGTTCGATCTTATCGATAAGTACCGGAATGAATGGCCCCTGATAGGGTATGGACTTAGACAAATAGGCGCGGCTCCGATTCGGTACAACTTTCGAGTTATATCGATCGGTTCTTAATTAGGAGAGTCGATGTAGGATTAGTTGAATGTCCAAGTTTTCATAATATAGTTTACTCAGACAAGGACTTGTTCGGGTCCGGGTAAACTTAGATAGACCTAAGTCCAGTTTAGCTGGGTACTGGAAGCTCAACACTTCGTTGTTCGATGTGAAGGGCTACCAGGAACAGCTATTACTAACCTTACAGCGGGAATTGACGGGGGCTGTAATTAGGAATAGGAAGTCGATTCATTTTAAGAAGGTTATTTGGTCCTTTACTGCCGATTTTCGCAGACGACTCAATCTATCAACTAGGGCAGCTAAAGTGGCACTAGAGTCTAGATTAGATCGGGCGTGGAGGTGAGGGATAGCTTTAGTGTTACTATAATTAAGGCCAAGCTAGCTTATTTGGCTATCCAAGAACACCAGGCTTTAGTGATTAGGGCTAGGTTAAAAAAAGTGCCTAACGAGGCGACAAACATGGCTGCTGAACTGCGTGCAGAGGAGCATCGACATGCATTTGATCGACATATCGCTCGTGTCTCATTGCATGATGGGAGACTCGTGCCCACAAACGAAGGTATTCTGGAGGCTTTTCGTTCTCATTTCCAGGATCTTTTTACTCGAGAACCCGGTTTGTCTTTAGCACTATTCGACCCCTATTTAGCCGACTTTTCTCGCCTTGAGGCGACCGAAGCGGCTAGGTGCGAAGGTTGCATAACAGAGGAAGAAGTCCGGGAAGCCTTAGGGCGGGTCGGCCTTAACAGGTCTCCGGGGATTGATGGTTTGCCCTACGAGGTGTATTTGAGGATGTCGCACATTTTTGTACCCTTGCTGACAGTTTTGTTTAACTCGTGGTTTAGGAACGGGTCTATTCCCCAGTACTTGACCATGGGTTTGGTGAAATTGTTACGCAAAAGCAAAAATGGTGGGGATGGGTTAGATAATTTTCGGCCCTTAACGATACTTAATGCGGAGTTAAAGATTTTGGCCAAGATCTTAGCCAATCGTCTGCAACTTCTTTTGCCTGGTCTAATTAGCCCCGAACAGACTTGTTCTGTGAAGGGCCGGACGATTCAGGATAACTTGCACTCGATACGCTTGATCATAGATAAAGTCGACACTGAAGCCGCGCTGATCAATTTAGATCAGTCCAAAACATTCGATAAGGTGGACCATCGGTACTTGGAGGATGTTTTGTCTGCGGCCGGTTTTGGCTCGCAATTCCGCTCCTGGATTCGCCTCTTGTATGGGAACCCCAGTGTTAGGGTTGAAGTGAATGGCATGAGGTCTGGTGCCTTCAGATTGTCCAGATCTCTTCGTCAGGGGTGCCCTCTTTCGCCGATGCTTTATGTGCTTGTTTTGGGACCTTTCCTTAACAGGCTAAGGGTGAATCCCGTCCTGCGTGGAATTACTTTGTCAGGTTCTTGCACCATGTTGAAGTACTCCGCCTATGCCGACGACTTGACTGTGCTTGTAACGAGCAATGCCGAGATTAGTGTCGTCGACAGAGAAATCAGAACGTATGAAACGGTGACAGGGGCCAAACTCAACTGCGATAAGTCTATTGGCTTGCGCATTGGTGCTTGGAAGGGTGTTTCCTTGCAGGGACCCATTTGGCTGGACAGATGGGCCTTGCAAGCTACTCGGCGTCGGGTTTGGTCCTGATCGCCAGCTGGAGAAAAATTGGTCGGAAGTCCTGAAAACGATTAGGGCAGCAGCTGGTCTGTGGTCCCGCAGAAATCTTTCGTTAAAGGGGAGAGCGGAGGTGAGTACTTCTCACATTTATCCGATCATCCTATATCGTCTTTCAGTGCTCCCACTTCCTTCGGATACACTGCTGGAGATGCAGCGGGCTCTGTTCAAGTTTTTGTGGCTTGGTAAGGCCCCTATGGTCCGTCGCGAGATTTGTTACCTTCATCCTTCTGAGGGCGGTCTGGGTATGCTTAGCATCGAAAATCGATGCCACACTCTTAGACTGTTTTATCTAGACCGAATGAGTACACAATCTGATGATAACGGTGTCTTTTTGAAGGAAGACACCAAGAAAGCCTTTCCGGCTTTGAGAAGTGTGCACTTGGATGAGGGGGAGGCACACAGGTTACCCCGAAACGAGTGCTCCTTCTATCGCGAATGTAGACATGCGTTGAAGTTCCTTTCAAGGGTGACAGAAAGCCTCTCTGACACCCTGCTGTTTTCTCGAGAGGCATTATATCGGGTAATGGTGAGGGAGACTGTTCGAAATGATAGGTCTGAGGTGCTCGCTTCGACGAGGGGGGAGCTCCGCTCAATCTAGCCTGGGTCAAGGTGCCTTGACAATGACGAGGCATCACTGACCTGGCTGACGATTTGGAATGCACTCTGGGTAAGTAAGAGGCTTTATTCAGCACGCTTGAGTAATTCTCCGACTTGTGTCAGATGCGGCGATGAGGACGAGACCATAAGTCACGTCTTTGTTTTTTACCGCATCGTCGTGCCGCTGTTGCAGGCTACATGGTTCGTATTCTTAACGTATCGTCTTTTGACCTGGAACCCATTAATGTATGCAGCAACTGGGCTCCGACAACCGATAGGCAAAAACGGTTTACGTTTTTGAGCTTACTAGCGAGTATGAGAGTTACGATTTGGAAGACTAGGTGCAAGACAGTCTACGGAGCTGAGACCTTCACTTCTCTCGACCTTATTGCGATTAGGGCCGAGAGGGTGAAACTCTCTTCAGCACATTTTGGTGAAAGATGGGTGACTAGAGCACGACTGTGTAGAGTGGCTGGCGCTAGATTAGAGTGGTATCTGGACGTGCCTTAGGCAGAGAATATTGGGTTCAGGAAACGAACTATGCTTTAATTTTAAGTTAGATTTAGACTTATTTTAAGTTAGTTTCTGTTTAATTTTCTGTTGATGTTTTAGTTCAACAATTTAGCTAGTGTATGACTGATTCCATTACATGCCCTCTTTTATTTTGTCCTCATCCCACTCCCCTTTTAATTTTTTGCCCTACTCCCCTTCCCTCTCCAATTCGGTGACTGAGTGCCTGATTTGCCGTAGATGCAGGTCACTCTTCGATATTTTCGAAGGAGGTGGTCAGAATAAAACGTTGGGGCCTGCATCAACCACCTTTTTTCGAGTTTTCGATTTCGACCGGCAAATCGGCATCTCTGCCACATTTCAATAACGGGGGCGGGGGCTTCTACTAATCTTTATTTCTTTTACATTGTATATATCATATTTTTAATTTTTAAGTCCCCCCCCCCCGTTGCATATTTCTTATATGGGTTTTAAGTAGGATTTCATGGAATGAATTCTTATGGTGAGTAGCGATGGATGTATAGTATGAATGCGGTATTATGGTAAATGATTGGTCATGATTGAAACTAGCTAAGTTGAGTTTTTTAAGTTAGAGATGACCGATCCTTCCCCACCCTTTTTTTGGCCTTGTGCCACATTTTTTGTACAAGTTTACGCAAATAAATATTGAGGCACATTTAGGCACTAGCACTGCTAACACTGACTTGTGTATAATTTTTTTGTTCAATACAATTCGTTATTATTATCTCTAAACCTGTTGTTCTTTTATTTCATTGTTGGTACCCCTAAACGGGTCCATAACAACTGGCGGCGAATGATTCGTAAAGGACTTCGTTGGAAACACCTTGGACCTTGCAACCTGTGAGTGATAAACCAGTGTCTACAACACGGTCAACCGTCGAAAATAATTCTACCCGTTTGAAAAAAACCCAAAAAACCCTGTGCTTTACAATTTTCGGGAAGATATTGGAAACATCGAATACATTCAATTTTGGGACGAGTCTGCCTTACCAGTTTAAACAATTACTGGACGAAAAAAAAAAGTAAGACAAATTTTACTATTTGTGTTCTTCGTATTTCAATACGGGATTTTACCTCGTGCAACTAATGAAATTGGAATACCATGTGCTTATAAAACATAACGGTTTGAAAAAAAACAAAAAAAATCCATACTACAAAAACCTTTTTCGTGTCTGATATAGTCAAACGTATTTTGCGAACAGACTTGTCATTGTAAAATCGTATAGTCGAAAAAAAAATCTGACAATTAAAACCAAGTAACTTTCTTGAATAACTAGTCAATTTTTTATATAGCCATTACTTGCTATTTTGCATTTTCAGCCTACACTGAAAGGCAAACGGACTTATTGGAAAAAAAGTTCCAGATGCGAACAAAAATACAAATAATTTGTTAAATTAATTACCCAATAAGCCGGATTAATAAAATTGTTTTTTTTCTCTCAAGGAACTTTGAAAAAAAAAAGAAGATTAGCAAGTGCACGTCGAATTCGAGACCCGAATGACGCAGTGAGGAGAAGGGGTTTAGTTTGTTATTAAACCGTAAGCATTTGAAAAGAAAAAATAGTGAAGGACTATTTGTGACTAATTCTTTTTCAAGAAAGTATTTCTTTAATCATGGAAGATTTCTCGAAACAGATATTAGAGATGATTAAATTTCAATCAGAACAACAGAAGGAAAACGATGAAAAACATATTGCTCTAAAGAAGGCAAACGATGAAAAACTTCAGTCTCTACAGAAGGAATATCAGTCGCAGCACCTAAGTTTGAAATATTTTGAGGAAAAGAGTTTAGCACAAAAGCGAGAAGATAGAGAATCTTTAGACAAACAATTGATTGGGATAAAACATTTACAATTAGAGCAACAGGCTCAATCAGAGAGAAAATTTGAACAGCTGGCCCAAACAATGATAAATACGACGAATGGCGACAGCGACGTGTTCAACCAAAATGTAATATGGTCAGTATAGAAACCTTCAACTATGTGCGTGAAGAGGACCTAAACTTCGAATCATGGTACCGTCGATATCAGGATTTTTTCGACATTGATTGTAGCGCATGATAAGAAAAGAAAAAGGTTCGTTTAGTTCTTCGTAGACTAGGTACGGCAGAGCATACAACATTTGTCGATTATATTCTGCTGAAGGAAACGGGCGAACTATCTTTCAATGCAAACCATTAAAATGTTAATGGAACTATATTGCCCCAAAACAAGTTTATTCCACAAAAGGTGGAAATGTATGAACCTAACGCGAAAAGAAAGCCAGGATTACTCAACGTTTGCTTCGATCGTCAATAAACATTGTGACGACTTTAAGTTATCATCCTTGACAGCGGAAAATTTCAAAGTATTAATATTTGTTCAAGGGCTCGTCTCGCAAAACGATGCAGAGTTAAGAAGACTTGCAATAAGCAAACTTGAAACCGAGCCAAATTTAACATTGCAACAACTGGCCGAAAGCTGTCAACGACATATTTCCGAGAAAAAGGAAGCTAAAGAAATAGAGGAAGCAGCAAATTTTAATATTAAAAATGTTCGTCGTTTTTAAAAAAAATCATACTCTTCAAATGAAAAATTCAGGAAAGATTTGCCTCAAAGGTCGGATGAAAAATTGCCAAACCACCCTTGTTGGGGTTGCGGGGACCTACATTGGTACCAGAAGTGTCATTTTAAATAAAAAATTGTGACAAATGCCATAAAATGGGACACAAAGCCTCACATTGCAGAACTGACACTAGAAAAAAAGTTACATAAAAACAACCAGAATTAATGGTGGCAACCTAAACATACGAAAGTATGTTACGGTAAAAATGAACAATCAAGATGTTAAACAACAGCTTGATTCAGGGTCTGACCTATCAATTATTAATATTAATACCTGGAAAAAGATCGGCAGACCGACTATGCTACGCACAGATAAAGTGGCTCGATCGGTAACCGGAGAGAAAATAAACTTTGAAGGGAAGTAATTTCAAAAGTGACACTAAAAAATAAGACATTAAAATTACGCATGTTCGTAATGAAACACACAGGAAATTTGTTCAATTCAGATTAGATTCAGCACTTCCAGCTCTGGGATTCGCCGATAAGCGCCTATTGTTAACGAATAGAGGACCGTTCTGCTGAAGCAGAAAAATTGAAGTAGGATTTGAAAAAGTCATTCCCCAAGGTGTTTTCTAATGAATTAGGCCGCTGTACTAAAATGAAGGCGAGTTTTGAACTAATTGAATATAAGAATCCCGTTTTTAAGAGAAAACGAAGTGTACCATTTGCCTCTCTTGAAAGAAATTAATGCAGAAATTGACCGGTTGGTGGAGAAAGGTATTTTAACACCAGTTGACTACTCGGAATAGGCGACCCCAACCGTCTAAGTGAAGAAAACACCTGGAGAGATCAGAGTGTGTGCCGATTTCTCAACCGGTTTGAACGATGCGCTGAAAGATTATCATTATCCTCTGCCGACTCAAAGAAGAGGTTTTCACAAAATTAAACGGTGGAAAACTGTTCTAAAAAATTGACTTGAGTGAAGCCTATCTGCAAATACCTGTAGAGGAAGATAGCTCTAAGCTTCTCTGTATTTCGACACACAGGGGACTACTAAAGTTCAATCGCCTCCCTTTTGGAATTAAAGTGGCCCCGTTGATCTTTCAGCATGTAACCGACACGATGTTGAGCGGGCTCGATCTTTCGATCGGCTACGTTGACGATATCTTAATTAAAAGTACGAACGTCGGGGAGCACCGTAAGCACGTAAACAAAGTATTCGAAAGGATAAGCGATTTTGGTGTTACACTCAAGGAGTCAAAGTGTGAATACTTTCTAGAAGAGATCAAATACTTGGGACATGTCATTGATAAGAATGGAAGACGTCCCGACCCAGAAGGATCTATAGCCATCAAGAATATGCCCGAACCGAACAACGTTACCCAATTACAAAGCTTCCTGGGTCTCGCAAACTATTACGAAAAATTCATTCCCAGTATGCACAAATGGCGAGCCCCCTTAACTGAGTTACTTAAGCAAGATAGTAAATGGGAATAGTCCGCCGACTGTGAATCTGCATTCGACAACCTAATAACGAAGTTAACTTCAGAATTATTTCTTACTCATTTTAATCCAGAGCTAAAAATTATTGTTGCAAGTGACGCCAGCTCCTACGGCATTGGGGCGTGCATTTTGCATAAAATGCCGGATGGCTCGATGAAACTCATCGCGCACGCTTCAAGAACTTTACTTCCTGCAGAGAAAAATTACTCTCAGATTGAAAAAGAAGCGTTGGGTATTGTGTTCGCAATGACCAAATTTCACAGGTATCTATACGGCCGTCATTTTATCTTACAAACAGACCATAAGCCACTTTGGATAAAAAAAGCTTGCCAACCTACACAGCAAACCGCCTACAGAGATGGGGTATAATTCTGTTAAATTATAACTTTGAGATGGAATTTTTACCGTCAAAAAAACTAGGACACGCAGATGGTTTATCGCGGCTAATCCCAAAGCACACGGAACCGCTCGAGGATACAGTTATAGCATCCCTTCGGTCTGAATATGACTATAGTAAAGTACTGTGTAACACAATAAAAGAGCTGCCAGTCACACTTGGCGATATACAAAAAGAGGCAAGAGAAGATAATTTTATTATTGAAATTAAAAATAAATTACAAACGGACGATGAGCAAACGACAGAAGCTTTTTCAGTCTGTTGCGACACATTACTATACTGGGAGCGAGTAGTAATCCCAGCTACGCTAAAAAAAATCCTGAAGGATTTCCATAAGGGGCATTCCGGAGCGACACGCATGAAGAGCCTAATGAGATCTTATGTGTATTGGAAAAACATGGACAGGGACATAGAGACGAAGGTGAAGGCCTGTGCGGGCTGCGCGTCGGCAGCGAAAGCACCCCTTATTCAGTACTGTCCATGGCCAAAGGCAAAGCAACCATGGTCCCGGATTCACATAGATTTCGCGGGCCCATTGGAAGGCTTCTACTATTTAATTATAGTCGACAGCTACTCAAAATGGACAGAAGTTGTTAGATGTAACAACCCAACAACGGATGTCACGATATGCGCGTTACATGAACTGTTTGCCCGATTCGGAGTGGTGGACAGTGTATCGGACAACGGTACACAATTTACTTCACGAGAGTTCAAAGAATTTTGTGAAGACTTTCAAATTAAACATATCACCACTCCGACTTACCATCCGCGGTCAAACGGACAGGCAGAAAAATTTGTTGATACATTGAAGAGAGCGTTGAAAAAATCGACGGGCACGCCGAGAGAAAAGGCACTCCAGCAGTTCCTTCAAGTGTATAGAATTACACCCAGCGAGAACACACCAGCCCAGGTACCACCGGCGGAAGTAATGTTTGGAAGAAACATAAAGTCGGTATTCGACCAACTTTTACCAAAACAGGTGAAATCGACCAACATTACGGCACCAAGGAAGAGTTACGATGGTGGAGAGAAGGTGTTCTTCGAGGAACACCATAGTAACAAAACCGTGTGGGAAGCGGGAAAGGTACAAAAAAGATAGGGGAGGATGGTATACATTGTAGAGGGTCCTAGAGGCACCTGTAAAAAACACATTAACCAAATGCGTCGTCGCATGTCGGACGACCCAGGGGAAGGCCCATCGGATCAGAGTGAGACCATCATGGAAGATCTATACGACGCATTTGAGCTGCCAACACCAAAAACGCCTCCGGAACAGAGACGTTCATCAAGAAAACGTAAATTAACCGGGAGTTTCGAGGTGAATCCTAGGAAAAAGATATACCTGTAGATTCCGGGGGAATGAGTTTCGGAAGGGGGTGTTGTGGGTGAACCTACCTAGCCTTTAATAATTACTAAATGGTAGCAACCGACTACCATCAATACAGACTTTTGCCGGGAGAATATTGGGAGGCACATTTAGGCACTAGCACTGCAAACACTGACTTGTGCATAATGTCTTTGTTCAATACAATTCGTTATTATTATCTCTAAACCTGTTGTTCTTTTATTTCATTGTTGGTACCCCTAAACGGCTCCACAGCAGTAACCTTTACCTGTCTACATACCAACGGAAATAAAACGGATTTACTTAAAAATATTTTATTAAAATATGTGGGTTTTGCATTTGTTAATCAATTTATGTCATTTATTATTCAATATTGTCTACTATTCTCTACTTATATACAACTAACGATTGCGTTTTTTAAAATTTATTTAACGATTTACTTATTAGAGGGGTTCTAATTGTAATGTGGAACATGATTTTTAAAAAATATTTTATTTCAATCAGAATCATTTCATAAGAAATTTATCAAATCTATTTATTTAATTCCGTAATCAGTATTTATCGACTTGATCTCCGGTCACAATTAACAGTTTACTGTCTAACATGACAATTCAAATGAACAAACATCTATCACAGAGGCCACAACAACCCTTATAAAACTTTAAAAAATGAGATAAAAGTAAACGAACGCACTAAAATACCACAACCACTCTTCAATCATACTGATAAAAACTATATGTAAGCAAACTCGCAATCATATGAATCACATACCGGTTGCATACCTCTCTTAAACATCTATTGCCACGCCTCACACCTTTTTCTTAACTTCGCTACTTATCTTTCTCTCATTTTCCATTCTTTCCTCCTCTCTCTAAAACATGATGTCCTGTTACTCTCTTCCCACTCCTCCAACTGTTTCTCAATAATTACTTTAAAACTCTATTGAAAACATAATCAATTTCAATACAATCCCTATTTACCCATAAATTTCCGGTCATCACTTCTCAACTGTGGGTCCTCTCCATCTCCCCTCCTACCGATCCATCTATCCATATAATAAAATCGTATTGAGCATTTCACTCTTCGTTTCGCATTATCAGATTGGACAAGAATAATTGGCAATTTTTATCAACCGGAAAAATCTGATCTCCCGTAAATCACGAGTTTTAAGGAAAGACAAACGAATTGAATGAGCTGAGTAATTGAAGAAGAAGAAGAAGAAGAAAAAGAAAAAATATTAAAGAAGTGCTGAAGGAAGAGAAGTAAATAGCACATAAGAAGCAAATTTAAGAGGTGTATAAGAGGAAGAAAAAGAAGTAAATTAAGAAAATATTGAAGAAGAAAACTAAGAAGAATGAAAAGAATAATTGGAGAAGAGAATTACAAAAACGTGAACCATAAAAAGAAGAAACAATAAGATAGATAATAATATCAAGGAAAAATGAAAGAACTACTCGAAGAAAAAGAAGAAAAAAAGAAATAAACATTAAAAAGCATTGCAGAATAAAAAAAAGAAAAATATTGCAGAAAAAATAAAAATACAGAAGTAAGTAAAAAAAAATAATAACTTAAGCGTGACAGATAACGGACGGACAAGCCTCTTATCGTGCCGGTTTTATGCATCTACAATTAGATGCATCAATCAATCTGTGCGTTTACCAATGGAAGGTCTGTTTTTAAATCTGTGACAGACAGGCCGACCGACAAAAGATCTGTAAACGCATTTCAATGATGAGCGTGAAGGAAAATGAACAAAAAGATCAAAAAGTTACAATTAAAAATCGCGATAACACATTTTATGTCGGCAGATAAATGGATACAAATCGTAAGAGAATATACACTTATTTGTTCGAAATTATATTATCTTTTTATACAAATAAGGGACTGTGGTTAATGACGCGGACTGAGGACCTGGATGTGCCAGGTTCGAATCCAGTTAATTCCACAGAAACAGTGCCATCAAAACCCACACCTGGACTTGTGTCTAACCTTCTGGAGAGAAGGTAAATAAAATACCATTAGTCATTACTGCCGACTCAAAGATAAAGGTTAATGTGAGTTTTTTTATCTCCCGTCCCCGGCGGTAAATATGACTCAAGATCGGAAAGTGAGGTAAAAAGCCAGCGCTTCAGTAAGAGAACTCGTGTCTACAAAAGATACCTGGGCAGCTCAATCGGTATTCCCTAGTAGTGGCGACTCAGGCGATTAGACATAAACTAACCCCTTCCCAAAGGGTGAGAAGGCAAAGCCTGGAAGGGTGGACCTACTAGAACTGCATAGGACAGTACCTCAGACCGGCGGAATCAATGCCCACTAGCGAAGATAGTACCGGTCTAAAGGGTTTACTATCCATCAGAACAAATACTACACTTTGATCTCAGCCAAAAGACCGAGTAAAAGGTTAATGTGATTGTCAGCGAGAAAATGTGAGGATTGAAAACGGCGAATAGAATGAAAATAATGTGATTACTTAAGACAACGGGTCGACAGGTATTTGTTGACATTGGACTTGAAGATGACTATGTGGAAGTCTACTAAGAGAAAGTCCCGTGGTAACGTTTCCACAGTTATTACAACTAGAGGTACACACCCGGTGTTGCCTGCGTTTCTGTGTACTCTCATTTTGATTCACATTTTTCTAACTTTAAATAGACTTTCGAGATTTAGATTAAATTGTCATTGAATATTTTGATCATTAAACCAAATTGGTATAAAACTACAACTAATTTTCTCATGATAATATTGTTTTCTTCTCTCTTCATGAAAGAATTTCATGTAAAAAGCTTTCGACACTTTTTATTTTTAATACATGATGATTGCCTAAGAATGTTAAAGCCAGTTTAAATGACTTCATATAAGACACGTTAAATGCTAAAGAATAATTACTTTTATTTCGAATATGAACAAAATATTAAAAACATTTACTTGTTTACGGAGACATCGAAATGCTTTCATCTGATGATGAACTCATCGGACACTGAATTTTATTAAAAAAGTTCAGTTAAAGAGAGAAAATCACATAAAGCATCAGAACGAGAGTCCACTTGTGTACACGCGCCTGCGTGTGTAATATATATATAGAGAGAAAGAGGGATTGAGAGAGAGAGAGAGAGACGGAAAATGACAGATAGATAGATAAATGCATAGCTCATCTCGCTACATCCAGCCACACTATTGTCACTACCCCATCAGGGAATGCACCCAGACATGTCTTTTCTGACAGTGGTCTTGTCATCGAAAGAGAAGAACATTCCCGACCGTAAATCACGTGGTTTCATCGACTTTCACTTAACGTCACCTCTGATTGTTACGGTGTCACTCAAACCCTTCAATCTAAACACGTCTCGCGCTATGTAACAAATGTATATCTATAACCCCACCCCCAAAACTAAAACTCGTTTATAGCACTGGAACATCTGAGAAAATATAAAGTTAGATGAAGCATATCACTATTCAAAATTCGACTGGAAGAGTAAGCAACGTACTGGAATGTTGAAGTAGTTTGTATGGTAACTATTAATATTAGAGAAAAGTTATTGATACTAGAAGAGAGTGCAATCACCATTTTGCATGAAGATTTGTCAATGAGAATGTAGTGTACAAAGTGGGTGTCGCGTTTTCTAACAGTGAATAAAAAATAACGCCGAGGCGATTTAAAGCGTTGTTTGTAACTGTTTAAACGTAAATAAATGTTTTTCATTAATATGTAAAAATGCTTGAAATATCAACCCAAACTGTCATTTCAAAGTCACATCCGTTGTCAGCTAAGTAGACAGTATCAGATGAAACTCGTTCAAACTAACCCACGACGCAAACATCAGCGGACAAGATTTTGGCTTTCGTATTTTCTAATGCGTAAGATATTTTGTTCATAGATTACATTTAGAAAAGAAAAACCAGCAACAATGAATGTTATATAGCATCATTAGTGTATTTGAAATAAATACACATTTCCCATTCACAAAGACAATGCACCATGTAACAAATCGGTGGCACTGATGATAAAACCACAGGAATTGCACTCATCATATTTTCCAGATATGACTCTAGCAACTACTGGCTGTTTGCATATCTCAAAACAATAATTCAGTAGAATACATTTTGTTTCATAAAATAATTGATATCAGAAACTGAGGCGTAGTTTGCGGTCAAAAATGGCATGAGATTGTTAAAGAAGCGTTAGAATATGTGTATCACCTTTGAAATAGACTATGTTGATGAATCAAGTGAAATTGTTCATAAAAATTGTTTTAGTAGGTAATATTTTACACTACCTTCTCAAACGAGGAGATACTGGTTTCGAAAATGGTCCCACGATAACAGATCATATACTACACTATCTCTTCCCTGAATTTAGACTTTCAAAATAGTACATTAGTCTGAAATAGTATAGTAAACTGAATCAAGTCTTTAAAGATACTTTCGGCTTCAGACATACATCCACTAAATGTTTATTAGTAATAGATAATAATTCAGTTTACATTTCATGAGTAAAATGTATTTCTACTCAAACATTCGAGTCAGTCTGAAAATCCACGTAGCTGAATGTGCTGAGTTTCTGTCTTAGCTTTGGATAAAAGAGGAATAAGCCGGTGGTGTTGTCATTTAACCTGATCTACTGGGAGTGTGAAACTGTAATCTCCTAATTCTGAAACTATTGCACGTTTTCACATGCATTTGATTACATCTCCTCTTTTTGGTCATTCAGTTACGAGTACTGAGAAACGAATGATAAACAGAGAGTAGCAAATAAAAATAAGATCCTCGCACAAGAATAGGGATTCATATGATCCCGCTCCGTGTGAGTTCTCTTCTTTCGCCTAGGTTCAATGGGGTTTTGCTTTAGATTTATAGAGACCATCAAGGGCGTCGTACGTACAAATGTGACGGGCATTCTAGAAACAAGGGTTCCAGCAGTCCGTTAGAGCCTGGAAGAGAAAAGTATAAAAGTGTATTAAACCCGAGAAAAAAATGTAGATTTTTGTGTGAATTGAAATAAATAGATTATGACACCATTTCGTTACTTTTCAGAGATAACTTCAATGATTATCTGTATGAAACAGTGTTGTGTTTAGCATCAGTCTTTTATTTAGGGAAAATAATTTTAATGATTATTCACAATTTGTTACCTGATTTCCTTGCGTTTGGTTGTTGTTATCACAATGGTTCCACCGTGTTATCCTCCTCTAAACTGTAACGACATTCACCCGATGTGTGTTGAGCCGGCTTTAAATGGGCTCACTGGGTCTTGCGTAAAGATGATCCATCCCTGCATATCGGCATGTGAGTCCACGGCATACTTCGCGGACTGAGGACCTGGGTGTGCTGGGTTCGAATCCAGTTCGCTCCACAGTAACACTTTCATCAAAACCCACACCTGCCCTGTTGTCTAACCTCCTGGATAGTAAGTAAACAAAATACTTCAAACACGCGGGGGCAGTGACTAGTTCCATGTCTGTCTTCACTGTCCTAATCCAAATCTTCAATTGGCCGTCTCCGCACTTCAACCAGCTGGCTGGTGCAACTGGGATAACTAGCCTTACTCTCCGGTCTCTAAAGATAAGATTTGAAGTGAAACACAGCCGAAACTATTATGCTGTTACTTACAATCTGCAAGTAATCTGGAGCTTCTTAGTTCTATCCTGGACAAAGTCAGCAAGAGTATTTCACAAGTTAACTAATAGAATATTAAATAACTTAGATAATCGAATGCTAACAGTGCCGATTGGTCAGTAAATGATTGCATTCATAATTCCATGCTGATTCCCGAGTTCCTCACACGGCATCTACAGAGCACAGGAAGGAAGGAATGGTGCTAATACACCAAAATAGGGAAGCCAGTCCGAATATTGTAAATAACAAGCAGGGCCCGTGTCCCGGTGTTTCCCGGGCGATATCAAATAATAATTTAACTATAGAGAAACATCCACAAAAAAGGAATTTCCCCCAAAATTAATTTTTATTTTCCTACAATAAAATTAAGTGTGGATACTATATTTATTGTTTTCGGATCATTTTTTCGGTCGCCTCCCGTCCTCATTTTTGTATGTGTTGATTGGGCGAGAGGGTAAAGTTTTTTCTTCTGTTATTTGCAGTCTGGACGTAACCAGGTCTGAATTTCCGGAACAAGCCGAATCAAGTTTCGGTGCTTCTACACAATATGAACCGAACTAAACGGGCTATGCAAACTAAAACTATAATTTCGTACAGAGTAAGGTAAGGTTATGTTTAGGGTTAGGTTACGGTAAAATTAAAAAAAAACAGTTTGGCTCGTATAGTGTCGATTGTTCGGTTAAGTTCATTATTGTCACTTTTACTCGGCCAAACGGGGTTATTCTCTATCATTGTAGATTTTTGGGAGTAAGTTGTCGCAAATTTAAGAATATCTACCCTCCCCCAAAAGTCTAACGAATCACAAGTATTTGTAAAGTAAAATTCCCACCATTTCTATTTAAAAATAATAATTAGGATGAGCAAAATAAAAGTGGTTATACATGTCGATACGTGTCGATTTACTGTTAACTGGGCAGAAAGTGGGTGCTTATTTCTCGTTAAATTTATGTGGGAATGTGATTCTCTACTTTAAAGTTTTTTTTTTGCTATTTATATTTTGCTGATATTTTTCAGGCTGTTTACATGAAATCGACAAAAAATAGAATTTCAAGTTTTGAGGAGGTAAACTACGTCGACTGTGATAGTAAACATTTACCGTAAATTTCTTTGCAGCAATGTAAATCCTACTTAAGTCAGGTAAATTACTAGGAGTGAATTTGATTTCTAATTTTTTTTATTCATAAGTGATACTATAATAAAATAATTATTTTATATCTTGTCCGGGCAACGCCGGAACGCGGAACTTGTTTATGCAAATCTGTTATGGTTTCGTACAAAATTTAAAAGTACGATACGAAATAAGTAAGTATAAAAGTACTATATATATATATATATATATATATATATATATATATATATATATATATATATATAGTACTTTATGTATCAGTTTTCAGTATTTACTTCAACAGTAATTTAGCCTGAAGATTCCCCCCGGGGATCAAACGCGGGAGCCTATGTGTAGTTTGTTTGCCATATATATTTTCATTGCTTACTCTATCTATCTATCTATCTTCATATATATATATATATATATATATATATATATATATATATAATGTGTGTGAGAGAGAGAAAGAGAAAGAGAAAGAGAAAGAGAGAGAGGTTGAGGGAGAGAGGGAGACTAAAAACAACGTCCTGATTGTGGTCGGAAAAAATAGAAAAAATGATATAAATAAGTATTATTTTTGTAGTAAATACTTGTCAGCTATTTGTGTTAACCTAGGCATATGTAATGTCTTTTCTGCTACTATACGTCATATGTTCTGTTCTTGGTTTCATGATGGAGCAATCTATCCTGTAAACAAATCCTTGTAAACAGAAACAATGTTCCGTCTGTGTTATGATAAATGTATCATTGTTTGTATAAAAGGCTATTGTAAAAAGTTTTTTAGTGAGAGATGGTAGCATCGAACAAATTGTTTTCCATCCGCTTAAAATCCTTGTAGACTGAGTTAGCGTTCATGCAATTATGCTGTATTAAAAGAATATAACGACTTATTGAAGTGACCCTCCAGTCTAAAATCGTTCTTTTTCTTGTTTTTTAATCTCATTGTAGCGGATATTTTTCCTGCTGTTTGTGAAGACGTCATCTGTTCTGTTCTCGGGCAATCAATTCTACAATAGTTAAACTTCGCATGTTGATGATGTGACTTATATTGTGTAAATAGTCATGAAATAAAGTTAACATTTACTTAGTAAATTTACGTGTAAATCGAATAGTAAATAATTGTTTTAATCGCTGGCGAGCATTGTGTTGTTTATTTTTATCTTTAATTTTTGAATAAGAGTCCTTCAAATGTGATATTAAACAGAAACATAGTACTGACAACGTCCGATAAATAATTCGCGCATTTCTAAATAAATTAAAGCATGAAAAAGAAGTTGGGGAAGTGCTTGCATGACGAACACAATACAAACTTACGCTCGAATTGAAAAAGTAATTTAGGAAAACATACGTTCAAGTTAGTGGTGGATGAATAATCGTACAATTCTAAAAACATTCTAATATAATGTGATATTCGCTTATTCCTCGAATACAGGCATGACGACTGGAAGAATGAAATTGAAATTGAAGGGCATATTTGTTCTGTATATCAATGATAAAACAAAGAATATGAAGAAATGAAGTATTTATTAAATGTAATACTTTGTAAAAATATAATTAATGTAAAATATATTTTTGTAACTAAAGGCGTTGTACTGAATAGAGGAATAAGACACTTTTTTTTGTTTTGTGTTCGACAATTATATTCTATTATTCTAGAATACGATTGTATCCAGTCAAAGCGCCGTAAAAGTTGACAAAATAAGCTCTAGGTAACGATCGATATTTAGTTAGGGAAGGTATAATGGGTGAAAGACAATAGCATGGCATTTAAAAGAATAACACAATGACGGTCGTAGCTGGAAAGTTTA
This sequence comes from Sepiola atlantica, assembly GCA_963556195.1. Taxonomy (NCBI): domain Eukaryota; kingdom Metazoa; phylum Mollusca; class Cephalopoda; order Sepiida; family Sepiolidae; genus Sepiola; species Sepiola atlantica. The sequence continues at coordinate 26,598,374 of OY744546.1, read as the reverse complement.
TCACATGAATCAAAGCCCCGGTGTAAGATGGTGGTTGTAGTAGTATATTTTTTGTGTGTGAGTAATGGTTACTCTGACTTCCTGTATGTATGACTTGTTTTAGAGAATCAGCTATATCGGAATTAATCTAGGAAACTATGAACTCGAATGAAACTGGTTGATAATTTCTGAAAACAGGCTTTAATTATTGGCATAAAGCGTGACCAAATTAGAATTGTATGTAGTCCTTGTTTAATGACTGATAATTATTGTAGTTGCTGGGGAAAATCGCCATTATTTTATTATATAGAAGATTAGGTTCGTTTTTTTTCTTTTTCTTATCGATCAGCTGATATTAAATATATCTTACCTTTCAGGGTTCATCAATATAATTTACTAAATGCCGTGAGAATTGCAAAGTTAATATATTGTTTTACTGGTGTGTCCGTTCTCATTTATTAAATCATTCGTGTATTTATATGTATTTTCATATTGTTTTATGAGACAAATGAAACAATCAATAGTTTTGAGAGCACGCTAAAGCTATGGTAAATGTGTGTAAACACTTCACAATAAGATTTATTCATTATATAGATATGCGAATTTAACTTGTGATATATAGTTAGCTAAAAGTATATGCAGGGTGTGTAAAATGAATTCCCAGAACAGAACACTGTTGCGCCACTTTTATGTCCCATTACAAATATTAAAAGCGAGATATAATGATATTAAACCTAATATCTAGAATCCTTGCTCTTATTTTGGTAAAATGTCATTACTTTATTTTGAAGACGAAGGAATTTTTATGAATTAGGATCTAATGACTGTGTATGAAATTCAATTCAAATATTATATATTTTAATGTTCATATGGAACGTTGTTTTCAAGGTATACTATCTGAAACCTATTTTAAAATACTCCACGGAAGTTGAAAAATTGACTACTGGTCTCAGCATTATTTTTACACACTCGTCTCTAATGTAACATGGATGCTTTTCAGTATGTGCTTTTTAAAACAGTTCGATCAAGAGTTCGATGGTTGACAACAAAGATATTTATATAGATGCGAGGTCGCATGTAAAAATCATTTTCTGCACAAAATGAATGGAGTCGTTAAATGCATAGAATATCAAATCGATTTGGCATTTATACCAAGAGGTGAATATGTAAACGTTTAATGAGGGTTGCATAAAACGTGCACTTCGTTGGAGTGAAGAAGTCCTTTTAATTACGAATCATCATCGTAGTCGTGGTCGTCGTCTTCATTCAATGCAGTCGATATCGAATGGAATCAATCAAACTTTTCCTCTTGAAAATTTATAGAAAATGAAAACAACTTTCATCGTGAGTTGACCTATAAAGATTAGTGCGTGTATTTGCACTGAAAGAGAAAAAGCGAAAGAGGAAAGGGAGGATAAGAAGTGGGAGAAGAAGTGACATGAGGAGGAGAAGAAATGAGCAATTTTAAGGAGAGGATGGGGGAGTGGAAAGAGAATAACAAGGAAGGAGATACGAGGAAGGATGAGTAGGAAGGGTCGGAGAAACAGAAAAGGTGAGAATAAAATAATAATAGTCATAATAATAGTAATAATAATAATAGCAATAGTAATACTAATACTAATGATAATAATAATAATAATAATAATAATAATAATAATAATAATAATAGAAGATTAAAAAAAAGAAGGAGAAGAAGAAGTAGACAAAGTAAAAGGGGGGGTGGAAGAGGTGGAGTTGTAGAAGAACACAGTGAAACAGAAAAAGGATGGAGACGAGCAGAAAAAGAAGAACAAGGAGGAGAAAGAGAAGAAATGAAGAGAGTTAAACAATAATACTAATAAGAAAACGATCACGAGAAGGTTGATGAGTGGGAGTGAGGAATGGAGAATCAGATAAAAAAGAAGTAAAAAAAAAGAGTGGATAAACTAGGAAGAGAATTAGAAGATATAGCAATGAGGAATAGATAAAGAAGAAGAAAGGGGACATGAGGACAAACACCAACAATAGATTATAAAATACAAAAAAGTAAAAAGTAGAACAAGAATAAATAATAAAAACACATCATTAAAGAAGATGATCTGACCTAGGATTAATGCGAAAATAGATTTATTTTTAGATTAAATAATTAATGAATCAGTGATGTAGAAAGCACAATTCAGATATAATAATAAAAATAATAATAATAATATTATTATTATTAATAATAATAATAATAATAATAATAATAATAATAATAATAATAATCCTTCTCTAGATTATCACGTGTTCCATAAGGAAAAGTGAACATCGAGATAGGTATTTTCAAGGACGATAGGCTTTCCTCGATAACCCTTCTCTTTCGAAATGTAAAGGCGGGATATGAACCTGGGGAAATAACTTCTTACAGTAACTCCAAGTACTCTTCATGCGCTACCTTAATGATTTTGAAAAGAATGAAAACCAACTTGCTACGCTAATGAATACGTATCAATTATTAAGTGGCGACATACAAATGAGATTTTTATCACCAAATCTTAATTCTTGTCATAAGAAAAATAAACTCGTCAACTCAGATGACATTAAACTCCCAACAACAGGCCTGACAAACCATGTTGATAGTGAGAAAAGATAGAAATACTTGGGGATATTGAAAGCAGATAAAATTAAGTACAATCAAAACCCAGATCACAGCTGAATACAATAGAAGAGTAAGCGGTATTCTTACATCGCATTTCCATAGTCGGAATACAATCTATGTGATCAATGCCAGAGCAGTAGCTATCATTCAATATACTGCTAGTATACTTAACTGGAATGTCGATAAATTAACAGGTATGTACTTTAAAACACGGAAAATGCTTACAATCTATAGAGCTTTTGCAAAGATAGGAGATGCAAATATATTGTATCTACCTAGAAAAAGGTGGCTGAGGTTTACTCAGTGTTGAAAGCTTCGTTAATATAGAATAAATTTTCTATCGAAATATATTTCTGTAACTAATGCTATTCTTGGTAATGAAGTGGAAAGGAAAATACATACTAATAACTAATGGCAACCCAGGAACAAGCCACTCGCCCATCAAATATTACACTGACAAAACTGCAGAATCACCGATGTGCAGATTGTGTAATGCAACAGAAGAAACATATTATATCCGAAAGCCCTATGCTAGCATAACATCCATAGAAAAAATGGAGACATGGCAAGGTTGCTCAAGTACTACACTGGAATATAAACAAACTCAATGAATGGGAGCACAATGGAAGTGGTACACGTTACACTTCTTTAGGGAATGCGCATACAACCTGATAAGTTTTTTAAACATTCCAAACCCATCTTAATATGTCTAAACAAAAACAACAGAAATTGATTAATCATTGACATAGCCTACCTCTTTGACAGCAGGGTTCGAGGGAAAAACGAGAAGATATGAATATCTAAAATAGCAATTAGAAAGACTATAGAGATGTAAAAAAGTCAAGGTGATTCCCGTTGTCATTCAAACGCTTAAAACCGTAGCTAAAATCCACTGTTAATAGCTTAAGCACATTGACAAAACAATGTCTGTTCCGATCCTGCAATAGGTTTCTCGTTAAGGAAAGCTGAAAGTGTTAAGTGAGAACTTAAATATCTAAATGACCTGATGTTCAAAAAATATCTAAAAGTTGAAAACCATAATAATAATGGAATACACACATACAAATCCATCTGGCAAAGAAGGCGTGGTATTATAATACTCAGACTTTAGGTAACATGACTGACATGAAACAATTACGAATAATTTTTACTTTAGTTTGCCCGTACAATACACATTGCTATTGAGACGTAAGGGGTTACTGTGAATTTGGAGCTAGACCCATAATAGGATTCTGAGGAGTGAGGAGTTGTGCAACGAGATGTTTGTTCACATTACATTTAAATGCATGCATGTTGGTACAGTCAGAGAACCAGCGAGAAGGAGAGAATTTCAGGGGTTAACAGTTCGAAGAAAAGAAGCTAGTTACGTAGAAAGCCTTCCAGCATCTGGAGACCTCAATTACAACACCATTTAGCTGATTGTCTGGTTCGCTAGGGGTATTTGCGTCGAGGGGGCAGTAGAACAGCAAGTTCAACAGATCAAATTCCATTAAAAAAACGTGTAAAACAAGCACAGCGATGCAACATGGCAAGAGCTGGAGCTTGGTAAAACAGTGAGGGACCTATTAGATCAGAAATTCTTTTCTTAACTCTTTCAAAGAAAAAAAAACTAGTGACTGGTTCACCAGCCAATATGTGACAAGAATACTCTATGCATGGGCGAATGGTGACTTTGTACAGATATAAGATAATTGTAGGGGTGAGTAATTTTCTAGCACTGTACAGAGTGCCCACTTTCTTTGCAGCAGTCTTGGCAGTATCTTCTCTGTATTTGTTACAATTCATACACTTGGTAATGTTACGTCGATGAATTTGAATGTTTGACTTTCCGATAGTAAGCCATGGTAATTTGTGGTTGAAAAGGTTTTCCTCTTCTTGTTAAAGGAAATGCGCTTTGTCTTAGTAGCATTAAATGTTTCCTTCTATATATGTCCCGATTAAACTACAGACTACAGATCATCTTTCAAGGATGCAGCCCTTGCCTTGAAAATGCGTGCGTTCGTTGTAACTACATGTCGAAAGTAGAGAGTGGTGTCATCTACAAATATAGCCATCTTAAACACAGTTTTATCGGAGATGTCGTTTATTAAAATAAGAAATAATAAATGTCTAAGGATCGACCCCTGGGGTACACCCGCGTTAATGTCATGTTGTTTAGATGTACGGACGTCGAAGACAAGCAGGATCTTTTTTGTTTAGGAAACATCTGAATATATAAAATATTTGTCCAGTAATACCGTAGAAATTGATTTTCAAGAAGAGGCATTCATGCCAGACCTTGTCAAAGGTTTTTGTTGTATCAAGCGCTATCGCCCTAGCTTCACTAAGCTTGCCCAATGAATGAAATATTCGATTAGAGATGACCGGTAGGATACCCACAGTAGACCGGGGTGTGGAAATACATACTGATGGTCAGAAAGAAGTCAAAACTCAACAAGGTGCAGTACTCACGCTAGATTGTCAGTTTTTCACCGGAAATCTGGTACCACATAGGCTTTTTACCATCGATCAGGGTAGCAGGATTTGCCAAGGAATTTAGAAAAGTTCTGCTGATTATGACAACATTGATATAATTGATATGGGATGGGTTGATCAATTGTGAAACTGTCAAAACAATGGTTAACCTGGACTACACACACACAGTGTGTTAGTGACATATTTAATACATCTTTAGAAAAGGAAAGAACATACGTCATATCTTGGCTAATAATTGGTGTATTCTCAAAATTCTACGTGTATGATTTCGAGGACTCCTTTGAGGCCAGCAGATATAATTTGAACGAAGCCACTCGACCTGACGTGTCTTTCGATCCTGTCAATAAACCTGTCTTTGGTGTTATAGATGTTATGGTTGGTGTTTTCCTCACCTGCACTGCACACATAATTATCAATGGGGTTGCACTCATGCAAGTTGAAGTGGGACAAGATGTGTTGACTAGTAAAATTGTGAACGTACTCAGACAGTTTTTTTCCTGAGGTGTACCAAATGTATGACCTTACCGCAGCCAACCGCTCTACCCATCACTTGGTGCTAGTGGCCCACAATTGAATATCGCCAGCTGAATTGGGTATGCGCCTCCTTTTCAAGAGGTGCAGCGTAACGTGGCCTTAAAGACCGTCACAGTTTGAGGAAACTAGGTCTTAGTGACAGACGGGACTTCGAGCGGGCTGTACGTTAGCCACAGTTTATTCTACGCGCTGTGCAGCTGCCTCTGCAAAGAACCAGCGCACCTTCGGCTCTATGGAGTATTTAACCTCTTGATGAATGTATTATCTTTGGTAACACTATTCTCTTGAGTTCAGCGGTGAGTAGTTAGCCATTGCTACTCTATGCTGATTAGAGAAAATACTCGTTTAACGCTTTCTTTATAGATTTCACTCCGACGCCTATCTCTCTCGTCAAGTACGCATTGCCTTGCCTGGCTCTTGCCGCAACATTTTCAGCTTCTCGACGAACTTCCTCATGTGGATACAGTAAGACGGTCAGCTATTATCCTTCGTGATGGCCCGTTCCACATTTCCGTCGCTGTTTTCCAGCCTACATCTCACTGTCTTCAGGGTATTTACGGAGCACTGGGTTGCAGTTAATATTACAAAAATGTTTAATCCGACGCGAATCATAATGATGCAGGTCACTCTCTTCTAATATTCCTGTTCTTTTCAGGTGCCGATTTTCTCCGACTTTCAATCATCCAAACACTACACAGAAACATCTTCCCGTGTAACTTTACCGTTTTTAAATACTTGAAACTCTTATAAAATTCATGAATATAAAAATATCAAATTTGTCTCGGACACACCGGTAAAATAGTTCAAATGAATTTCGTTCAAATATGAATCAATCCTAAATCCTTTGAAAATTTTAGCAGGTATTTTGTACGATTAAAATTCATCATAAAAAAACGGTGATTAACTTGGCTTTATATAATGATGATGATGATGAGGATGATGATGATGATGATGATTATGAGGATGTTCACGACAACGAGAAAACAACAACAACAATAATAATAATATTTTTATAATAATAATAATAATAATAATAATAATGATATGTATGTATATATATATATATATATATATATATGCATGTATATATATATATATATATATATATATATATATATATATATATATATATATATATATATATATGTATTATGCATTAAATTGTATTACAGAAGATCATATTTAATCAACATGATTCCATCCGTTTCGAGCTTTTGCGGTCTGAGAAAACGAAACATAATGTAATGTCACCTCTCATTAGCCATGTTTGAAATTTGGGGAAGTCCGGTTTTAATCTGAAAACTGTTATTTCTGTTTTACTTTTTCAAACATAGCTGATGAAAGCTGGCGGGTGGTTTACATTGCATTATGCAATAATAATACACATCATAAACTCAATACACATTCTTTCTCCGTTTAAATATATATATGTATAAATAGTTATTTCTTGTACGTGTCACCGTAAGCAGGTAATTTACTATATATTCAAGCGAACATCAAATTCATGACAAATAGCAGTTTGTATGTTAAATGTGTTTGCAAGTTAAATTAATTTTTAAAAAATTCGTAGAGGAAATCGAAACGAATATTTCTAGAGGAAATTGTCGATTGTTTTCTTCATGCAATTTCTACAATTCGCATCTTTCTGTGAAGTAGAGTAACTTTTCTATTTAAATTAGGTTTAATTTGTAGTGATACAATGCATATGTTCATGTTGCTATGCGTGCCACACCTGTTCATTAAATGAATTCATACATTACATAACCAGCAGCTAAATTGAAGTATTCTTGTTGTTCATCAGGTAAGTTTGGAAGCACTGGGAAAATAAGGCGCACTAGTAATAATAAGATATCCGTAGAGAAACCAACATCGTAATCACTTGTAGATAAGTTCCGCTACGTATTATCATCAACTTTCGATTCCATAGGAGAGAATAAGCGAGCGTGAATTTATTTGCGCACATGTGTGTATAGGTGTGTGTAGTGTGCATGCATGGATATTAATGGGAGACAGATGGAGTGAAAGAGAGAAGGAGGGAAAGCGATAGACAGAGAAGGAGGTGGAAGCCAGGGAGAGAGAAGGATAGAGATAGGTAGGCACATATAGATAAATAAATAGATAGACATAAAGAGATAGATAGACAGAAATAGAGAGTTGGAATGTATACGCATGAATATAGATATACATATATATATATATATATATATATATATATATATATATATAGAGAGAGAGAGAGAGAGAGAGAGGGGCAGGCACAGTTATAGAGATAGAAATGTGATAGCTACATATTGATAAAGACATCCGTATGCACAGAGTTGGATAGACATAGATAGATAGACATACGGAGAGACATAGAAAGATAGATAGATAGATAGATAGATAGATAGATAGATAGATAGATAGATAGATAGATAGATAGATATGCACAGAGAGAGACCGGGAGAAGGAAGAGGGCATAAACAGAGAGAGATAAAGAGAGAGAGAGAGAGATAGTGAGAGAGAGAGAGAGAGAGAACGAGAGAGAGAAAAAGAGAGACAGAGACAGACATGGACAGAGGCAGAGAGACAGGGAGACAGAGGGACAGATAGAGAGGCAGAAAGAAAAATGAGAAATAAGTGAAGAAAGAAAATAATAAATCTCCAGAACAGTAACTCGGGAGAAAAAGACGAACGCGCCAAAACAGAAAATAAAATGAGAAAGAAAAAGTACGCATGCGCAGTGCGTCATTTAACACGTTTGACTTCCTGCTTGGCTTCGATCATCATATAAACAAGAAGAAATTAACAAGCAAAAACAAAACAAAAGCACGCAACTCGTGCTGGTTCCGATCGCCCTCCTTAACCTTCATCCACCCGCCTCACATTCCCGATCGCCTCCCCGCATATCCCCCAACCACCATCGCCATCGCCTCCTATAAATAAAGATGGACCGATTGAATCTTTTTTGGCTCTGGTTCAGACATACTTAATCACATAAACACTAATCAGTATACTTGAAGTATCGATCACTAGATGTGCCACGAATAAGAACAGAAAAAAAAAAAAAAATTAAAAAACAACAACACAAAAATGCCAAAACAAATCACGTACTCAACGAATGTAATGATTGTTAAAAACTAAAATGTTAACATATTGATGGAATATATAAATATACACATCTATCTATCTATCTATCTATCTATCTATCTATCTATCTATCTATCTATCTATCTATCCCTCTCCCCCCTCTCTCTCTCTCTCTATCTATCTATCTATCTATCTATCTATCTATCTATATATATATATATATATATATATATATATATATATATATATATATATATATATATATATATTATATATATACCTATTATTCGATGGACATTATACATTATTTTTATCATTTATAAATCTATTTTGTCTCACGGAAGCACTGGGGGCTCAACCTGCAGGGTTAAATATACCAAAATGTGTCCGGTTCATATATATATATACACACACACACACACATATATATATATATATATATATATATATATATATATATATATATATATATATATATATATATATACAATGTACCTGATCGTAAAAAAAGTGTGAATTAAAAACAAATCATTTATTGTTAAAACTATTTTACATATTTCAGAGGCGTACCGCGGTTTCATCCAAATGGACTGACGTGTTAAACTCTTAAAAGTTGTCTATAGCCTATAAAGAATCTTCAGCGACTCAAAATAAAAACAACAGGGAGAAATGGCGTTTGAATTCGCGGTTAAACGATGCATTGCCGAAGCGTCTCTTTTGAAAGAAGCACCTAGTTAAAGGATCAGGGTTATATATTAATATATGGGTCTTAGTCGTAATTCAGTTTTATTTCAAAATAAAAATGATTGGTGATGTATGTTTTCTGTTTCACCGCTTCAAAGGTGTGTTTATTTTTAGGGATGGCTGTGTGGCGTAGTTGGTTGGTCGGATATATATCGAATTGTCGTTATTTATTTTTTGCATTATAAATCCAGCTCAATGGCAAGTTTTTTTCTTAATAATAAATTCACCTATTAATGTTGAATATCATATGACACTTCCATACTTTTTGAAAGATGTTACATGAAACAATATAGTTACAATTATTGATCTGTTTTCCTTTTCTTTTATCAAACATTTTAAGTCTTCACTCATAACTGACCAGCGAACATCATACTCGAATTACGAACACCGAGTATTATATAACTAAATACCATTGTTTTCATGTAAGATATACTCACTCCCTCGTGCATTGTATGTCTCTCTGTTTCTCTGCCCGTCTGTCTGTCTGTCTTCTGTCTGTCTGTCTGTCTGTCTGTCGATCTGTCTGTCTGTCTATCTGTCTGTCTGTCTGTCTGTCTGTCTGTCTGTCTCTCTCTCTCTCTCTCTCTCTCTCTCTCTCTCTCTATATATATATATATATATATATATATATATATATATATATATATACAGAGAAAGAGAGATAGATGTTTTTAAAATACATTTTTATTATTAATATACATATATCATTCATGTTTTCAAACAATCATGAGTGTGGCTAATATAATTGCACTGTGACTGTCATATACTTTACGACCGTTACTGGCATATTCAAATGTTAGAGAAATACACCCTACATCTTATTTACGAATACAGTTAGTGTCAGTAAGTGTTCGAATTGTCAGCGGAGAGAACTTTCGCAACCTTGCTTAATTATAAACTTTTCATATTTCTCTACAAAGACTCGACTGAATAGAGCTATATGTAAGAAAACATCTTTGTGTATGTATGTTTCGCTAAAACTTGAAAAACATCCAACACACTCCCACGAAAGAAAGTATTATTTTACCGGCATAGCACCGGGAAAATAACATGAAAAAAGAAAATATTCATTTTGGGAGAGTCAAATCGCCATTTTATCGTTAATGTCATCACAATTGTTAATGTTATCTTGTGCATATTACGTCGCATTAACTGGTAAATGACGTCATAGTAATATGTTTGGATAATATTTTTTACGCCAGCGTCACATTATTATTGTTTATTTTTATTATGTTTCTTTTCAGACTATTGCCCTTATAAAGGCGAGGGAGGAATCAGAAAGAGTGATTTTAGTAGATCCCTGGAGGTCTCCTTATTTTTATATTCATATAAACAAGTACTTGGCATTGTCTGAGAATAAAACAATATAATTCGATATTTTTTAATTCATTTTTTCATTCTCTTAAAAAAAAACATTTCATTCATTTTTTTCTTCATTTTCTTTCATTCATCATTTTTCATTCATTTTTCATTCTTTCATTTCTTCATTCAATTTTCATTCATTTTATGATTTATTTTTTCATTCAATTTTTAAAATTCTTTTTTTCCCATTTATTTTAAAAAATTTTCTATCCATTTGTTTTGTAAATCCTTTTCTCATTCATTTTTCCTTCATTTATTTTCCTTCGTTTTTTTAATTAATTTAATTCATTTTTTTTTTTCATTTTTTTGAATTAATTTTTTAAATTAATTTTTTCATTCATTTTTTTCATTCATTTTTTTCATTCATTATTCTTTATTAGTTTTTTGGTGTTTTTTAAAAAACTAACCATCTCTGCAAGGGTGCATCTCCTAGGATGCAGCCCCGTTTGTATTCCCTCAAATACGCCTCAATCAACAACCTCAATCAACAACCTCACCTTTCCTGCACAATACTCTGTTGTGAAGCAAGGGTCGCTCAAAAAAATAATCACAATTTCTGAATATGCGTGTGTCGTGAGACAAGGGTTTCTCAATACCAAACCGCACCTCTTCTCAATAAAAGTGTGTAGTTAGGCTAGAGTTACTCACTCAGCAACCGCAACAATAAATAAAAGTTTGTAGTGAGGCAAGAGTTTCTCAATCCCATCTGCACATAAGTGTGTGTAGTAAGGCAAGGTTTTCTCAATCTACAGCCGCACCTCTTATAGAAGAAAGTATGTAGTGAGGCAAGTGTTGCTCAATGGGTTTTTTAATACGCCATAGAAGTATGAGCTGTGTAGACGGGAAAGAGAGTGTTCGAGAGTACGTGGGTAATAATAGGGAAGTGGGAAAAAGAAAAAGATAGAAAAATGGGTTAAGAGAGATAGAAGATAGACGTTTTTACATATAGATGTTGCACACACTTTTTAAACTCTTTTATTGTGTTGCTTATGGTCTCGGACAACGCCGGGTAGCCCTGCTAGTTATAAATACATATTTATTATCCACATAAATATGTTTTATGTTTACTTACAATCGTTATTTTCTTTGCAATACGTCATAATTTTATATCTAATCATAATGCTATGATATGTCCTAAAGTTTGTGGAAAATGATAGAGAGTTTGTGTACATTTGTTTACTACAGAAAGTCACGTGCCACCCTTTCTTTGAAGATCCCTTTACATGTTGGTGTTTTTCTAGTTTAGCCTAATAGTAACATAATATTCAATGTGTTAAAGTATTAAATTATAGCCAAATATTTTGTATAAATAAAAATAAAGTTATCAAATACACACATATTCGTTTTTTCGTATCACCTAAAATAAGAATCAGTAGAAATATGATTAGCTGTTTTTTTGTCATAGAAATTCGTCCGTTAATTACTGCTCTTCTTTATTCTTCTTTTATTTCATTTTTTTTCTATTTCTTCTTTTTTATTTTCTTTTTCTATGTTTTTTCTATTTCTTCTTCTTTTTCTTCTCCTTCCGTTCATTCTTCTTTCTTTTTTCTTCTTTCATTTTATTAAATTTCATCTTATTTTATAAGTTTATTTTTATTGATTGTCTAGTTCTACCTATTCATTGCTTTTATATTCTTCATTTCCTTTATTTTTCCTTCTATTCGTCTTCTTTCTCTTTATAATTATCATTTTACATTTTTATCTTTAAAATTATCTACGTTTTGTGTAGTTCTTCTCCCGATTCTTATTGTTCGTCTTCTTACTTTCTTCTTCTTCTTTTATTTTGTTACCTTGTTTCCTACTTGTCTTTAATCATCATCATCATCATCATCATCATCATCATCATCATCATCATCATCATCATCATCATCATCATCATCATCATCATCATCATCATCATCATCATTTTCCTCCCCTTTTCCTTTTAACCTATCTTCTCAACCATCTTTTTTATGGAATGATGAACGAGTAATACCTTTTATTTCCCTTCTGTGTCGTCAGATGATCAATTAATATCACGCATCACATGTCGACCAATGGCCGCGTAAACTTCAACCGCTCTCTCTCTCTCTCTCTCTCTCTCTCTCTCTCTCTCTCTCTCTTATGTGTCCTCTGTTTCTTATTCACTCACATCCAGCGTTTATTACACAACGTTGACTTTGCCTATTTATTTTCCTGATTTAAATGATTATCTTATGCATTCTCGTGTGATGCGCGTCCTCATACACATGTCTAACCTTCGTTTTCTTTGACATGTCAGACTTCTCGCGCGGAAATTTATAAAATACTCAACACACTTATTAATTTGAAGAAGGTATGTTTTGTTAGATGGAGAAATGATCAACGGATAAGGTAGAAAACCAACCTGGAGTTGTTCGGCATATCAATAAAATTATGTGTTGGTTTGAAGGAATTTCTACTTGTCATCCACCCACGGCGGGAAGATTAGAAGCAAGGACAGGAACATTGTCTGGACAGCCTCAAGCCATTAGCAATATACTGACTCTTTCTTGAAAAGGCGGTTAGGTAAAATCATGGAAAATGTACCTACTAGAAATGCAAAGAACCATACTTCAGACAGATAGATAACAGGCCACCTCAACAATGTCTTAATAAGGTTGTCCCCAACCTTACCAGAAACCCTTATATATTTGAAATCCTTTTTTTATTTTTTGGAAATGAAAATTATTTCATTAATACCGTAATGATGAAAAAAGGAATATGAAACAACGCCAAAATAATTTAAATAAAAAAATAAACACGGATTCATTATTTGACTCAATAGTTCGCTCTAATTAAGGCTTATTCAAGAATATGTTAATCATAAATTCGTAACGTTGCCTTATGAGGACATATACAATATCCCAAGAAAAAATTAGTGTATAAATAAGAAAATATCTGTTTTTATTCCAATAATAAGAAATGACTCAAATAGTACGTAATTAGCAGGTAAAAGATTAATACCAATTTGTATGTTTGTCTTTACCGCGGAATCTCTGCTGGGCGCGAATTATTTTTGACGGTTGGAAATCGCATTATCAGGCAAGACATCGTAATTCCATGGCATTGTAATGGAGTTTAAAATCCATTGTACCTTCTAAATCTGCAAAATAATTACAATAAAAAGTGTTATTTAGTCAATCGCTTATGTTAAACGCAGAGCAGACTTATAGAATCTCTTCTGGTCAATAAGATGAATAACTTGAAATTTAAATTAAAATTCATATATAAACGTGGGGAAAAGGTGGATTAAAAATATTTTCAGAAATGTTTAGATTATTTTAAAATTCAAATCAAAATTTCTTGAAAAGATTTCTTTTTCATCCCAGATGAATTAATAAATTACTTTTTGTAATCGATTTGTTTGTTATGTTTTTGCTCGACAATGTGGTATTATTATTTTTGCTAAATAATATTGATGTCAAATATATCTACTATTCATAAAGTTCAGAATTCTAATCCAGTGACTATTCAAGTTTAATCATTTTAATAAATAAAAATATTAGGTTAGGTTGTCAAGAAGATTCAGTTTTCATATGTTTGATGAAAATGTGAACAAATACACATTCGTAATTTGAAACTGTTTTTTTTTTTTTTTTTTTTTTTACTTCAATTCACTTTAAAAGAGTGCACATTGCAACTAAGACGTAAAGAGCTACTGAGAATGAAGGTACCGCCTGATAAATGCATCTTAGATGCGGAGCTGTGAGATGTTTGTCTATATTACATTTCGATTTCTGTATGTTAGTACAGTCGAAAAAAACAGAGCAGTGAGTCTATTTTACACGTTAGGAAACAAACAACTACAGCCTTACGGCATATGGGGACCTCTACAGTGAAGGGGTAGGATTTTGCTGCTTGTCGGTTTAGTCGGTAATATATAAGTTGTAGTAGCGCAAGTGAAACACGTTCGTCGGAGCACATTCCGTTGAAGTAATTGTAAAAAAACACACGGATCCAACATTGCGGCGATGGGACAGTGTCGGGATCTGGCTAGCCGTGTATTACCTTATAGATTAAGGACACTTTTTGGGACCTCTCTCCCCCCAAAAGTATAATGGTTGGTGCATCAGCCCAGATATAAAACCTATTAGGTTAAAGGAGCTTGCTGGCCCCTTTCTAAAAGGGAGAAACTAGTGGTTGGTTAACCAGCCTGGTAGTAGGACATATTAGGTTGAAAAAATGCTGGCCCCTGTCCAAAAGAGAGACACTAGTAGTTGTGACACCATCTCCGATGTGAGATCTATGAGGTAAAATACTTTTTGGATCCTGTCAAAAAGGTAAAAACTAGTGGTTGGTGCACCAGCCTAGATGTAGAACTTATTAGGTTAAATAATCTTTTTCGACCCTATCAAAAAGAGGGAGACACGATGTTGGTGCACCAGTCCAGATATGGTATCTATGAGGTTAAAGACTCTTTTTTGGCCCCTGTCAAAAAGATAGAAACAAGTGGCTGGCGAACCAGCCCAGACATGGGACCTTTTAAGGTAAAGACTCCTGTTGGCACCTGTGCGAACCAGCCCAAACGTGGGACCTATTAGGTTAAAGACTGTTTCTAGCCCTTGTCCAAAAGGTGAAGAGAAGTGGTTGCCGAGTCAATCTATATGTAGGACCTATTAGTTTTAAGATTTTTTGGCCCCTGTCCAAAGAGTAGAGACTAGTGGTTGTTTAACCAGCCTAGATATGGGATCTATTAGGTTAAATACTCTTTTTCCCCTAGTCCAAAAGGTATAGACAAGTTGTTGATGAACGAATCCAGATATGGTACCTATGTGGTACAATACTTTTTTGTATCACCGTCCAAAATGGTAGAAACTAGTGGTTTGTGCACCAGCCCATATGTGGAACCTATTAGATTAAAGTATATTCTTGGCCCCTGTCACAAGAGTTGAAACGAGTGGTTGGTGCACCAGCCCAGATGTGGAACGTATTAGATCAACGACTCTTCTGGGTTCTGTCGAAAACGTAGAGACTAGTGGTTGGTGAAACAGACCATATGTGGGTCGTATTAGTTTAAATTATCTCTCTGTAATCTGCCCAAAAGGGAGAGATTGGTGGTTGGCGCACCAGCCAAAATAGTGCAATAATAATCCATTCATGGTAGAATGACGACGTTGTAGAGGTAAAGGATTCTTGCAGAGCTTCCAAATGCCATAAATTCACTTCCTGTGTTACGCTTAGATGTGTGCTTTTGACCATCCTCTCATGCACTTCTCCAGATCTGACTTTTCAATATGTTAAACGTGAAATTATACTTTTCCCTGATTGTTAGGAAAACAAATTGATATATTTTTTATTATTTCAATGAATGTATCTTCGTTTCATTGGAATCTAAAGAAGACGAAATCATACTGCGCAAGTTTTAGATGGATATAATTTACTAGCGGACAAAAAAAACGCGGATTCAATTCATGTTTTCTCTTTTTTTAGAACTGGGATCAACATGTAGCCATTTAATTTTTTACATCTTTTCGGAAAGCCCGAAGATTGTGCACTCTGCAATGTGAATGTTTGCATCATGTTTAGAGTGAAATAACTCATCAAAATAAGTATAAGGAAAATACACTTATATATTCGGATTGTCTAAATAGCATATTGTTTCATTTTCGTTTTGCACGTTCACCTTCCAGCACAATGTCACCGGTCCTATCGGATGATGCATTACATCACAAATACCAGCTAATTTTAATGTTATAGACGTTGGATGACAGCATTCTCGTAGTTACATAGATTTGCGGTTTAAGAGATTAAAAACAAACGAAAGGAGATAATCCTGTTGTTCCGCTCGTGTGACGTGCTTTTGTTGCTGTTCCCGTTAAAGTACTTCTGAAAATAGGATTCTCGATTCTTTTAATTATTCTTATTTGTCATGCATGACATTCTGGTTTTTCTTATTATATTGTTTTTGTTATTTTCGACATATTAGATTTCGTTTTTTTGCTGGCTTCATGAGCCGATAAGAGTTTTGGTGAACGTTAAAAACATGTCTGAAAAAAGAAAAGAGAGCAAGATTATCGCTAAACGCATGCGCAGGAGAATACAGAGAAAATACGCATGCAAATGCTGATAAACGCGTACAAGATAATTTAAAGCACTGGATATGAATATTCACTGAAACACATGCATATGGCCCAACACGTAAATACACTAACATGCAAAGTACATTAACATATTAAGTCACACATATGAATACATTGGTACTAACACTATCAGAGATACATAAGATCTCGTCGATTGTTAAATTAAAATTTTAAAAGTTTCAAAAAATGTAACAACAGATAACGTTTATAACTTCCTCCCAATGTTCAACAATATTTTAAATACTTCGTCGGTAGAAATAAAAAAAAACAATAAAAAACAAAAGAAGGTGGTACCAACAATGTTCATTTATTTTAAGATGACATTACATAAATCATATTCTCTGTCAGTGTTCGCACTAATATTTATATTCATCAAAAATGATGTTTGGACCTGTGAAGATAAAATAATATGAGAAAAAAGAAAAACAGCGTTTTAGAGTAGAAAGTTTAAAAAAAAGGAAAGGGGAAAAACGAAAGCCAAACACCTATGAATAAATATAAAAAGCAAAACGAAGCTATATTTGTTTGTTTTAATTTCTTTACATACTTAATATGCATTCGTTTGGCAGACTTTTACTCGCAAACCTGTAAGAGCTTATTTTAGTATAGACTGTAAGACAAACTAATATTTTTTGTGACAACAAGACGGTCGTCAAACGAAAGGAAAACAAAGTTTTTTTTATAAAAAACAACAAACGGTATTTATCTACGTTACCCACACCATTGGAAACTGTTAAGAAAGTGTCAGAGTGAAGAACAATATTAAGTAAGAAATAAAGTTTGATTGGTTGCTAAGTATATTCTTGGAGCAATATATACTTTCAGTAAAGATAGCTGCTCTGTGTCTGTGACGAAGACAAGAAAAAGGAAGGAAAGTCTTTCTTTGTGGGTAATCCTCCAAAAGTCGATTGACATTCATGCGCCCCGGAAATTAATTGGTTCTGATATGATCTAATAATCTCAGAGGGGCTGTTCCTCGAAATGAATTAAATGTCAGTGTTTATGACACTTTCCTGTCACTGTACAGGTTCGCGCCTAATGACTGTCTTAAATTATCAAATCCCCACACTGAAGAGAGCAATAAGCTCGAAACGACGTCGAAATATAATTTAATATTTGTAGAATTTGGTATATTCGGACTACTGTTCTCATCTTGGGTGTTTTTATCACAACGTTTCGGCTGATGTAACTTCCGACCTTCTTCAGATATACCTTGTCGAACTCGGGAATCTTTCTGTCAAACTCGGGAATCTGGACGGAATTCTGAGCAGACACCCTTTATTAAATCTACGAATTTAGCATTATTTCGTCCCATCTGCCATGACTGGGAAGAAGTCTTCAGTAATTCGCAATTCTTCGTTTCGCCCGCATTGAGGATTACACTTTCAACCATCAGATGCCTATCACTTAGAACTGAATTTAACTTAGTACTTCAACCATTGCTCCACGGGTCTCTGCGAAGATGAGAACAGTAGTCCAAATATACCAAATACTACACATTATCAACCCTCACCCAAAAAATTCCGAAACATAATTTTATATTTGTGTATAAGTATTATTATAAAAACACCTTTAAGTAAGATTAAAGTTGAGCGCTGTTAGTAGATATTTAAAATAGAGATTTACTTTGCTACAAAGCAAGACTCCAAGTACAGGTGTAGAGTTCTCTAGTTTGTCTTTACGTAGTAATGAGTGTAAATATAAAATAAATTCTCCGTATCACGTTGTAATTTTATATGGCCGTAAGGATAGAGTGATTATAAACAAAGTTTCCTTAATGAAAGAATATGTATTAAGACATCAATGTTCCTTTATGCTTAGAAGACAACTATTCCATTCCACCCTAGATTTGAATAAATATTAGGGTTATCTTGACCCTCAAGCCGTTTGTATTGTAGCTAGTCGAGGAAAAGAAAAACTAAAATAACCCCAATTTTTCTTTGGTAATTCGAATATTGGTTTCGATCGTCTTTGTTTCTTTCTACCACTGATTCAAAAGTGAAGTTGTGAATTACACAAACTTTGCTTCAATATTAACTTAATAAAGAGCACACCTTTCTTCTCGAGACAGACATAAGTGTGTGTAATCTGATACTACTACTAATAATAGTTTAATCAACAATAATAGCGAAATCCGGTGGATATTCTACGGGAGCTATGTTCATCTATCTCTACAATTTACTCTTACTGGTGTAGTCTCTGTTGAAAACGAGATGAAACAATGAATCACATAAGTGAATGCAGCAAAGTAGCACAGATAAAATGTACATATAAAGTAAATAAGGTGATCTAATGTGTGTGACTGTGTTGCATAATATATTTCAAGGTGAGAACTCTTTATCAAATTGGGGCTGTTTTAAATCTCTTAAAACTCGTGTGGACTGGTTACGTTGTTTATCATAGCATTACATCCGTAAATATTACAATGACTTGCAGTAAATAAAATAAAACATATATATTTTTTTAAATGATGAAATAATGATCGTTTGACTGGGTTGACACGCTTAAACTTACTGATCTTTAAACATATACAACCACAATACAGATACAAATCGGACCCACGTAACAGTAAGTAATAACATCCTCTTGCAAAAAAAGAACATCATCCAACTAGAAGACAGTACAAGGAAATAATCAACAGTAAGCAAATAACCTGTTAAATAGAAGATTTAGTTGTCCTAACTATTTACATAGTAAAACTGAAGAAGGCAACACAAATAAATTGAGTATAGGGTGGAATATTGAACATGATAATTGCTAATGAAATACTATAACATTTTAAAATCATTACGTACAGTTCCGTAAATCCTGGGGAATGAGACTAAACTGAATTTAAAACACTTTTTGGTAACGCTTATCGAAATAAGGTGAAAGTCATCGAAATCTGGAAAAAAATGTTTTTACTTATACCACAGGGAATAATACCTGTTTTTTTAGAGGACGATCATTGGGAATGACTGATTTGGGGTACATAATATTAATAACAACAACAACAACAACAATAATAATAATAAAGAGAAGAAGAAGAAGAAGAAGAAGAATACAATTCACGGCACTAATGAAAACTGCAGAATTATTAAGAAAACTTATCAAGTGTGGAAAATTACTTACATAGGCATATGACATCGACTAAACACAGGTAAGCTACCATGACATGCAACTTCGTAAACACAACTATGAGTATAAGTAAACCTAATACTCTCTGTGAATATATATATATATATATATATATATATATATATATATATATATATAGAGAGAGAGAGAGAGAGAGAGAGAGAGATCCTATAATCTGATCATAAAACAATCGCATGTGCAACACCATCTGTTGATACCACATAAAATGATTGTGAAGCCACTGAGAATGCATATAGAGTAATGGATTCCTAATATTATTCGAATTTTAGAGAAATCCACCATCCCTTATCAACGAGAACTCAATGGGAAACAGTTGCTGCGAGAACCAAAACGATTAATAATAGTAATCAAACAAGGCTGAGAGTACTGGGAATCTGGCTAGACTTGTTGTCACTCGAACCCTAGGAAACTTGGCCTTATTTTGCCAGTGAGCGATCAATGGTATTGCTTTGTGTGATAACTCTTAATGAGTAAGCAACAATAAATGGATCTGCGAACAAACACTGTCATGTGATCTAATAGAAGTCTTTAGATGAAAACAGACAGTGGATAATCTAAACGTATTACACAAAGAGTCAAAGAAGTTTGACGACGATGGAAAGAACTAACCGGAATAGCATAATTTCTTCTCAACCGAAAAGGAGAGTACTGGGTACTTACGGGAGCATATCATCAATACACGTCCAGAGAAAACAAAACTGATGAAAAGCTTATGCGAGAATACTAAGTCAGTTACAATGGGCATGGAACGTAGCATAGGTTATAAGATACGTAAGTATATTTCCCTCAGTCAGACTCCGGGAAACACCACCCGTTTAAATAATGCTCTCTCATTGATAACGGCTCGTTTAATAAATCGTAAATGATAAAGAATAGATGAGAAACGGAGATAAGTAGTATTAACGTAAAGCAAATTTATCCATTTATTTACTCATGAGTCACGACGTACTACACTCGAGCATAAGGATAAACGTGCTCAATGGATTGTCAGTTGAATGAAGAAAAGTATTATAAGAATATTGAAAATTATAAATCGAATGAAAACAAATTTAATTAATAACTTTGATTGTTTATGAAATTAATTATTTGGCATGATATTTTAAAAGGACTATATTTTTTAGTCTACAGTGAAACCGTCCCGTGGTTATGTATTCCATAGATCGGAATATTTGGAAAAAAAAACTCTTTTCATGAACATTCCGTTTAATATTTGTAAAAATGTTGATGAAAAGAAAAGAAATATGCAGTTATGGATGTCGTACAAGGAGGATCTAATCATCTAATTTTGTTTACATTAAACACATTAGCAATAGTATAATCCCTCTGGTAAAGGTTTTTGCAAGTATATAGGACGAAGGAACATATATAAAACTTCACCTCCCCAAAGAAATAGCAATGCTTGGAAGATGGTCTCATAATAAAAAACATAACATATACCTCGCTATCTGAACAGGATGAAGTGGTGCGGGGGATGATGGTCTTATGGCAATAGAACAGTTACTAAATTATTTCATTTTTAAACATGAGCAAGTACTGTATATAGTGAAGGTATCATGACAACAGAGAGATACCACACTCTCCTAAAAGGAGAGTGTAATGCTTGAGAGTATGGTAACATAACATATACTTCACTATCATCCATGCCTTGAGCATTAGAAGATAGTACATACGTCTACAATAATAATTGAGAATTAAATATAGTAATAGTCTAGTTTCGGCTTAAGATATAGAAGTAGTAGTCTAGTTTCGGTTTCAGACACACATATACAACATCCGCATTACTAATAAATATGTATACTAGATCCTCCGGGCCTAGAAAGTTATTCTAGTATACATATTTAAATATATATATATATATATATATATATATATATATATATATATATATATATATATATATTCATTTCATTGGCCATGGGGAATTAATCCTAAACCATAATTGTCATTGGTTTCAACAACTTTTTATTTCATACTTCGATCAGCTCTTTTACATCCCTCATTTTACGCAAAAAAGTAATTTATTCAAATTTAATATTCATTCTTATTCCTTAGCGCGTTTCATGACAAACCTCTCATGAGTGTAGTTTTTTTATTACTCACATTTTTGTCAATCTTCAAAGGGTTGCAGTATATGTTGTTGAATAGCGAAAAAGCATGTCATAACAAAAACACCGGAGAGGAAAAAACAGTAGAATTCCAGATTGAGTTGCGATAAAAAATCGACAAGTTTAAGTATACAAAAGGCAAACAATAACTTGGGGGGAAAGTGACCACTTCAGAAAAATCAAAAGAATCACTCTCTAATAAGATAATCACGCTCAAGAAGACACTCGAATCAGATTTTCGAAAGACGCCCACAAAGCTGATTTCTTCGAAACTACCCTTAAATTACGTTTGCTAGTAGATCGAAATTCGCTTGTAGAATGAAAACACTCGAAGTCCTCTAAACAATCAGTAAATTATTTTAAACTGTTATTTATCATTAATTATTACTCTAAAATCGTAGAGTATTTAATAAAGCTATTTCTAAAACAAGAAATGAAATCTGAAACCTCTATTGTTTTGATAAGGTCAATATAAGGTTAATATAATATTATACGGTCGCAGTCCAGCACAAAATCGAATGCTGATCTATAAAAAAAAATTAGTACCGGAAATTAAAGTCTCAAAACAAATCATTCATAATAATTTATTTTTATTTGTATTTTTAAGTGAAAAAAATGATGTCTAATGTAGTTTATAACGGGATTAAGTTTTATTTATCTCTTTAAAATGGTAATACTTTATGTCTATTTTGAGTTTATCGTTTTGTGGTTTGACTTATTATTTTGAAGATGAAATCATTTTTTTATTAGCCATGAACTTATCTACCTAGTGTGTTGAAACTCCTTCCAGAGCATCGAATACTTTTCTGCGATTTTTATATTCTCCTGTAAGGCGTACATGTACTGTTGATCCCATTTTTTCTTTAGTTTTTCGAGTAAAACATTAATATTCTACACTTACTATTATTACTGAACAATTCTAATTATAACTATTTAATTTATAATAGATCATTCAGTATGTTTATTATATAAATTATTATCTCATTCCACATAGCCTATCCAGAAGCCACATAATGCTAATTTATTGGTGCCGTTAATAAATAGCAAATTGCAAGAACCCACATTTCCAATGTTAAATGTAAACAAATATAAGCGAATAGTTGGGTGGACATATACCATATATCGTACATTGGTTCCAAAACTTATGGACTATTCTAGAGTTAATCCAATTCAATTTCTATGTATGTCTTATTAAATATTTACTGGTTCCCTACTTACATTCAAGGTCTAAAAGTAGATAGCATGTACCCATTTCGATGTAGACACATTTATAGAATCTCCTGCCTCATGTTTAGCTAATTATCCCTCGAAGTGATTATATGGAAAAGTTTTAAAATGCACCGGTTACATTTTTTTCTTTTGGTTAGGCGTATACTTGTTCGCTCAACCCACCATGGACCATTTCAACTCAAAATGAATTTCTTACTTACAAATCTTATTAACGATTTGGGACTTTTCTCAAAATTCGGATTAAGTTTATTTCCCCCTCTATCTTTTTCTCTCTCTCTGTGTCTCTTTATATATATACATTTTCGAATACAGTATCTTATTAAGGTTTTAAACAAAATAACCGGCAGCATAGTGAGTCGAGGGCAATATATATATATATATATATATATATATATATATATATATATATATATATATATATATATATATATATATATATATATATACCGAGAGAGAGAGAGAGAGAGAGAGAGAGCGTCAGGTTGTATATGAAAAGAAATCAAATAAAGTGCTCGATCATATAAGAGATCTAGTATAATTTATTTAGATACTGTATATTACATATTTCAGCAATGCACCGCGGTTTCATCCAAAATGGCAGATATAGACATTTTTAGTAAATCTCCGTGCCCAGTGGAATCACTAAAGATGTCTAAATCTGCCCTTTTGGATGAAACCGCGGTACATTGCTGAACTATGTAATATACAGTATCTAAATAAATTATATATATATATATATATATATATATATATATATATATATATATATATATATATATATGGCCCCCCATTTTAGTATATATTATGGTATTAAATCATTTTAACGCCAATACTTAGTTAAAGGAAAGTAAATTATTTTGGACTGTTAAAACAATTTCCAACATAATTTATAATGTTTACCCGTCATTTTGTTTATTTTAATCATCTCTTATGTATAAATTCATGTTTTGAAACATCACGTACATCATAAATCTATGACGCCACGTCAAAGCTACAATTAGTTTGTTACATGTTTTAAAGTCTATTCATAATCACATCTTAGTAGAACAGTTCGTATAACATCAGACTGACGATCTCAAGGTTTTGGTTTCGATTTCTGGTCATGCCACCCGCTTTATTTATTGGGAATTTATTGCAATGTTTTCCATTCTTAAAAAAAGTAAAGATATTTCTTTAAAAAAACATTGTAATTGACGGGCAGACATATACACAGACAAACACACGGACGCACAGAGAAATGCCTCTTAAATTATGCGTGGATCAAATGCTAAACTAGTCTGGGACAATTAACTCCCCCCAAATATACCCACATCGTTTTGTATTTTATTGATACACTTATTTCACCTGTAAATCATTTCATTACAAACGTGAGTCTAATATTCATTTTAAAGGCAAATTAATATATAATTAGCAAAGATCAACGACATAGTATGTGCTAGTTGGCTTCGCCTGCCCGCTATCAATTCGCAATTTAATTCATATTCACTACCTGAAATTAATAAAACGAACTTATCGGTAAGGAAAAGAAACAAAACTACACCTATAGTTACCTCAACTTAATCTCTCTCTCTCTCTCTTTCTCTCTCTCTCTTTCTTTCTCTCTCTCTCTCTATCTATCTATCTGTCTGCCAAATACAATCATGGATTGTGTGTCACTATGTAAATTTTATACAATTGTTTTATGAATGAAATAATGAAGGATCACAGAATCAGAGTAAATAACAGTAATTTACGCTGAGTTCGTAAATATTGAATTACATGTATATAGTGGAGGAGTTTCTTTGGTTTGTTTGCCTCATTTTTAATTTAACACAAAATGTAAGCGTGATCGTATGGTAAATGCTATTGTGGGTCAAGCGTCCCGAATCTGTTTGTATTATTGTGTGTGTTGCTATTGAGTTTGCGATGATAGGTAGAAGTCAGACGTTTCTAGAGGATATCCAGGGAGGTGTTGAAAATGGTATATGCATAACAAGATGTGGGATGTTTTTTTGTGTACATGTAGCAACGGAACAGGTCTAAATCATAAGTTATATGTTTTATTTATTTACATGTTACGTATCATGTATTGATGGCCCACTGATTTTGGAGAAAATGTATTGTAGTTACTGTGGAAGATCAGAGCTGAGACACGATGCACTATATCTTTTAGAATTAAATATAACTGTAATCAAGGAGAGGATGTCATGCAGGCAATATGTGATTGTGTCATTCCAATAGTCTATAGGACTCATTTAAATATAGAATACAGATTTTACTAGGACCGTATCTCACAGGTAGTGAGAACATCTTTTGGGGGAGAAAAGATGCATGTCCTCTATGCCAAAAATAGCAGAAAGAGAGATTGCAGAAAGAATGATTGAGAGTATCTCTGCATATAGCTTTTAAAGTTTAGAGATTATTTTTGTATAAATGAACTCCTGAGCCGAATAAGTGGGCAGTCTCTAGTTGTAGGGTTTTAGTCATTTGTAGAAATCACTGGTCACGTATCGATTTGATTGACGACAAGAATGAGAGGAGACATAACAGTATGATTAAGATGATTATGTTCTTAATTAATTTAGCATACGTTTTAAACTGTTGGTGTAAGGCGTGGGTACGAGATTATTTAGAATGATCAGAAAAGCAGAATAGTAAACCAGAATTATAATACAAATAGTACTAAGATTGTTGGGTATGTGGGTAGAGGTCGCATTCAGAATGCGACTATGGTTGTTTTTACAATTTTAAGATTTGACATATAGACATTTATTGTTTAGTGTTTTAGTTATATTTAATGCAGGAATGTGTGAATCAATATCATTTTTAAAATCGAGTCCATCAATCGAGAGAGAATCTTGAAAAAACAAGTGAGCTAGCCTTGAGATCAAGATTAATGGACGTTACGCCCCGCTTTTTTCTGCGGAGATTAGTGATCTGAATGTATATGTAAGCTGAGTGTTCTACGAGAATGTCGGTACTTCGTCTATAAAATGTAAGCTATGAAAATCCTTTCTTGCTTTAGATTTTTATTGGCTGAAAGCCAATGCGTTTCTAACCAGATTTCGCATTTTGCGATCAGTAAAATAACGAAGGAGAAAGACGAACATAATGAGAGAGAAAGAGAGAGAGAGAGAGAGAAGTGAAAGGAGGAGCGATGAGAGGGTATAGATCACTTATATCACTATAAGAAAGTTTCATACATATTTTGAAATTCTTAAATGTTTTCACAAATATTTATGAAAACATTTAGGATTTTCCAAATATTTCTGATGTCTTTCATCTTCTTGTGTCCTCCCTCTTCTTTTACCACCCATCTATCTTTCGTCGTATTTCTTTCTTTATACTCTTCCCTCTATATTCCCCTCCCCTGTTCATCCTTCTATTTCCTCTCTTTCATTTATGTTTAAATTCCATAAATATTAAATATATTTAAAACAAATACTGACCTAAATATCGATTAATCTATCACTATTCTTAAATGTCTCAGTATAGGTTTTTGATTTCCCTATTAAGAGTTTCCCCAATCATAGTTTAATTGCAATGTATCTTATAAACTTTTAAAAAACATTACCATATTTATTCTAATTTCGTTTTCGAGAATTCTCTCTGTTATTTCTTCATTCTTTGAAGCTTTTTGACACTTGTTTTACTGTCAATTTAGACGAATAAAATATTTTCGTAGAAAATAGATCGTTCATTTGCAGTAAGATAACATATTTTGAAGGCATCATTTTCATATTGTTTGCGGAGTGAATATCAACAATGCTTACAAATAATATTAACAATGAAATCAATTTAATTTTAGGAGTAGAGAATCAATTTTCCACAAATCCTTTATAAAAAAATACCAAACACGACACACACAATACTCCCATATACACATTATATAGATAACAACGGTAGATGCACCCATGCTAAGATCGAACTAATACACGTGAACACATACAAACGGACGTGACACTCAAAAGTCACGTAAAAATACGCCTATACACAAACTCTAACATGTGCTCAAATCATTAAATTCAGATAAAATATGATACTCGATGGAGTAGTCATACCTTCGTACGTACGCTTTTATCAGAAAATTAGATAATTGTGACACTTTAACTTAAGTATCATAGAAATGGAATAAGTTTAACTAAATGTGAAGTTACGATGAAAACATTGTATGCAACGGTATACACAGATAGTTTGGATTAAGCAGTTTTCCATTGTACATTAATAATACATCTATTTTAATATGACATAATGTAGTTTAAAGTATACACAAGTTACAAAAGTAATGATTAAAACTACGTTTTAAATAATAAGTCTATTTTAATAGAATATCCAATAGATTTAATAATGTTTTAGTATTATTAAAGAAACATTGTAATTAACTAGACAAATGTAAGGGGAATTAATTCATTACTGTAAATTACTCTAATACAAATTGACCAGATGTGTAAGTCGTGTTTGTATTTTAAATCTAATATTTTACAGTATTCCATTTTGTTTATACACTTTAATTTAATTTATTGAGAACAATGTTAATATTATAATTTAAAATTTCATCATTAAATGTATTTAATATTTTGACTTTTTTCGAGAAGCGGCCATAATTTTCCTAACTTATGATTGTGGGGAACATTAGCTTAATGGCAGAATTTATAATTATTTAAATCTTTAATATAATTTCCTCAAACCAACTTCAAAGTTTTGTTCTAAAAAGTATTTTCTTTATGGTATTTTGCAATTTTCGCAACCAACGGCTTTTCCCAACTCCAAAATCGACCTACCCTATTGTGCAATTGTTCTTCTTTAAACTAAACGAGGCTTTATGTAGACAGATTGGATATTCAAAATATCTAAAACCGACAACAAATAAATGTATGTTACAATAAATACGATGTCAACCTTGTAATAACTTTGGATTATCGTTTGTCGATTATAAATGTGAATGGATTCATATGTGTTCATATTATCTAAAATATTTCAGATTTCATTCAAAAAAACTTATTATCAGAAACTTGTTCCTGCCCAATCCGAAAATATACATTTTCATGACATACAACATATGCTAAAACATACTAAAAAGCTCCATCTGTGTATATTAACCATGATCAGGCTGATGAAAACGCCAAAATGCAACATTATTTATTTAATGAACATATCATTTTTTCTCCTCTTTTTTCACTCAGACCAAATTGCAATCCTGACTTTAACCCTATTCACTTGTAAGTAAAAGTTCAACATATATTATGACAATCAAAACGTGTTCTCTTTTCCATTGAAAATATTTATACTCGATCAATAAAAACAGTACTTTAGAATACACATATGAATGAATAAACCCCGAAACGAACTATGTGTGTCTATTTTCTCTCTTTTTCATCTTTTTCTTTATAGTTTATTCTTACTGTTTTTCTTCTTTTATAAAAAGGTATACCTCACGATCATATCATATGATACGAGATTAATAGACAACGATATGGCGAATATCACTAGTATATATATATATATATATATTTATATATATATATATACATATATTTATATATATATATATATGTATATATATATATATATATATATATATATATATATACATACGCTTTTTCGTGAACGTTATTACTTCGTCTTCGTGTAACACTGATTGTGCATTTTCTAAAAATTGCCAGTTAGAATATCGATCACCTTCCGCTTTGATACGTGCAAGTGTATGACCTTGTATTTGGGAAAGGCGGTAGGCTTCTGTGATGCATTAGGCGCATCAAAGACATTAAAATAGGCATATTGTTAAGAATGCTTTGACGCAACAATCATGTTCCGAAATTGGAAGATAGAACATCAAAATGTAAGACACGTTTATTAGGTTTTATGTCAGTTGTTAAATACAGGTATTCTCCATCTATCTATCTATCTATCTATCTATCTATCTATCTATCTATCTATCTATCTATCTATCTATCTATTTATCTATCTATCTATCTATCTATCTTAATATGAAGTTAAATATACACATAATTCACTCCTAAAATAATTACCCGACCATTATTAATTTTGGAAATCAGCTACTATGCATAATAGTGCGTAATGTGGGATATATAGTGTTAAATTCAGTTCCACCCAAAGGGGAAATAGAGATGGAGGATCCCGTCGTTCAAATGTAAATAAATTAAGCATCAATTAATATATACTCCCCGTATTTTAGTTTATTTGGTGTATGTTAAGGAGATGCCGAATATGGGCGCAACTTCGAGTTGTAAATGTACATATTTCGCATTTGCTTTGTGATCAATAGTCATTAGACACCAAGTAAATAAGATTTCTTGAATTTCATTTTTTTTTAGAGACACTTTATGATTAAGCCTTTAATTTTAGACATTTTCCATAATTATATGCCATGTAATTGACTTCGATCAAAATCAGAATTATATAGGCGATGTTGTTGAGGGAATGCGTATCTAAGAACGTTAAGATACATTGCTTATATTTGTCTTGTCGTTAATGAATAGAAATGGGTAAAACAACTTATTTTGTTTTTCCTATTGCTTCTTTTATTTATTCTGGAGATGGAGTAAGTGTGTAGTAATTATGCTCCTTGAATTCAATGTTGCCTGGTGTTCGGTTGTTATTACATCGTCTGGGTTTGATGATAGTTTTGAAATGCATTAGGGCTTTGAACTTTAGTGGTGGGTTGCATTAAACCTTCTTAATGTATTTATGCTTTTCCTGTGGTTTATGCTAGGTTTGTGTGGTTTATAGTTCATAGTTTGCGTGCGCTTCCACTTATGTCTTGATTTACGTTAAACACATTTACATTTGACAAATGTGTATAAAACAAACAAAACGAGACTAATTTTCGATTTTTATCTTCATTTTATTTTGCAAAATTTTCTAAGTCAAATGATCTTATCTGAGCACAATGAGTAACATCACGTGTCATATTTTTCTAATGTATATATAAAGTTGTATTTCCCGTCTCTTTGTTAATTTGTTCACGGATTCCGCCTAGGGTTCGGAGATATACCGCTATAACTATATATATTCTGAAACTACATTAGTCAAAGTACGTGTATAGGTGTATCTTATTTTGATTAAAAAATAAAATAATATCCTAGCATCTGTTTTCGTACTGGACACGCATAATCAGTAAATACGGCTTTATCTTAACTTCCTTTGATTTAAAACATGAAAATTGTTAAAATGATGAGATTAGAATAAACATTATTATATGGCGTTCAGAGTTTGAAGTGGGAGAACACAGGATCTATAAAATTTCTGGAAAACGACGAGCCCCTCTTCAGAGAATTGAACATTATGAATTTAACGAAAGTTATTTGAAGGAATTTCTATTCACTTACACCTAATCTATTCAATTAATGCCAAGTACATGTTTGGAACAGACTCAAACATTCAATACATAACATTTAATATAATACAAAATGTGAAGCTGGATGCAAAAGCACATAGGGTTTTTCATTCAACCCGGGCAAATTGGAAACGGTTTCTATACTAAGTGTGTTACATATCCGAGTCGGTACACGGAGGTTGTTGATAAAACAGATGCACCTGGCGATTGTCAGTGGATAAGATAATTGTCGGATGACCAAAAGGTAGTTTGAAAATAAAATAAAAATAACTCACAACCAGACAAACACCTGCACATGAAAAGGCAACATATGATCGATTGTCAAATGATAGGTTACTTCTGACAAGGAAAAGGATGCACCTGCAAGAATCACTTAAACAGTGATGTCAGAAGAAACAGAGATGTCGGAAAAGTTAAGGGCATATTGCCAGGTGCGGTTGTGTCATGCCAGGAAAAGATGGACAGATTTTGGAAGTGTCAAATAAAGTTCAAGCTGTCACCGAGTGCAATCTCAATGAGGTCGTCCAGGTGGCGACAAAATCGTTATATAATAACAACCGAAAATCAAAAGACAGTCAGTTGAGCTCGGAGAGAATCAACCGTCTAGTTCCCTGTGCACAAATCCTTTCCGACCACCACCCTCATCGTCACCGACAAATAAATATACTTATTATATTTTCCTAAGATACCTGTGTTGTCATTTTCATTAAGCCCCGCACAATACAACAAGTGTAATTATATTGAATTTAAAATTATCTATGTTTAATCTGTGGTTCTTACAAACAGAACATCTGATTTATTGTGTGATACAGCCTGGTAAAACATTCGAAGTTACAATGTTAATTTAAAAAAATCATGTATACATTTCACATATCATGTATACATTTCAATGTTTGGTGTGTTGTTGGTATTGCTACAGACTTCATAATAAGTAATATAATTAATAATTAAATTGAGGTTTTGAATTATATTATTCCGTAAATGTAACGTGTCCCGTGATAAATTTCGACTTTCTTTGTTTCTTGACATTATTGCACGTAATAACTTCTCATCCCCCCCCCCAAAAAAAAATGTATCACATAAATTAGTCTACTCTTTATTCCATTCTATTTTCATTTATTACTGAATCGGGTTGAAGCTCAAATGCATCAATATAAGTTGGGCGAATTCCTTCACACCTTTGACTCACATATAAAAAGAGGTATTCATCAACTTGAAGAATCTACTTAGTTGTTAATTATTACCGATATATACTTTGTTAATATTAGTGACCACTTTCAAATCTGTATACAAACAGTTATAATTTTTTCTAGTATAAATAATATTGCCTTAGCAAACTTGAATGTCAACTATTGTCAGTACCTATACTTTTTACTGACATTAGGTTTATACATTTTTGTATCAAAAATAGCCTCGCTAAACTAGGGAATAAACAGAGTATTTCATTATCAAGTTACGTCAGAATATAATTTTTCACATTCTAATCGTTGATACATATGTAATTACCTTAATAGGCATCTCGTATAAGAACATTTTATCATAAAATACGAAAGCGAAATTTATTTTTGTCGAAATTAGTTTTCCAAATAACTTTTTTCATAATTTATTTTAAATTAGCTGTATCTACCACCGTGGCCCGCGACTTAAGGTTATATTATTTTGATCTGTATAAAATTATTGACCGTAACTTTCGAATACATGAGGAATAGCTAAGTCATTTAAAGCCAGAAAAGTGACTTTTGATTAAACAGTTTGCAGGTTTCCAAATTTCTTTAAAATGTCTAAGAGTTAAGTAATCATTCAATAAAATGGCTGATTTCTGTATGAAGAAAATTAAATGAATTCTGGTGGATGTACTGTCGTAATTATATGATTCTTTGTAATAGAATCATATTTTTCTACAGACGATCTTTTAAAAGTTCGTTTTATTTCTATTATTAATGTGTAAGTCAAGTAAGTGTTTGGGTCGTAAACCTATTTTTTTATCAAAAAAGCCATAAATAACAGTAATCGGTTAATTTGTACCTCCAACTTCTCAGTTAACCTCCGGGCGTACTTACCGTCGCAACACGAAGGAGACGTCTAAAAATGTCAAGGAAAAATTAGATGTAAAAAAACGAGAGAACCTCGGTGGTGGCCACGTTGTCGGAAAGTAACGTTGTCGAAAAGTAACGTTGTCGAAAAGAAGCCGGCGTTATGTTTTACCTAGAAGAAATATCTTTCATTTAATTTATTTTCCATGGACACCGGAAAGGGAGAAGTAAACGGAATAGACCAACATATATGTATTAGTTTTTTTTCCGTGTGTATCTCAGAAAACTTACTTTGTCGAAAGAGCCAACGCCATTTCTGATGATTTGGACAAAATCGGACCTCATCGAAAGTGACTTGTTCACCAGAGTGTAATAGGCCAGCACAACATTTTCATTGCTATTTAAATGTAACTGTCTTTCATTTTTGTGAATCGAAAAGTTTATTCGTTTGATATAATATACTGTTTTTTAAAATTTTTATTAGCATGTATTCTCTATTTTTAGTGTTAATAAAATACGAAATCTGTGATTCTGAAATGTTGAAAATGTATGTAGATCTAAATTATAGAGTAACAACTCCGCCTACTCTTCTTAACTTGTCAAACCCAAACTCAAATACCGCTCAGTATTAAATATTAAAATCGATTGAAATACTATTTTTTAAAAACATGGACTAATATTCCGACTTCGCGAAAGATGCCTTAAATAAAAGCAGTCCCCCTAGAAGCTGTTACAAACAGCGACCAATTGGGGATGAGCATATTGAATCCACATATCAAAGGAATACACCCTCCCAAACTTGAATTAATTTCAACCAATTTCATTACTGAATGTTAAAAAATAACATAATTTTCGGTGTCATTGCTAAGGTAATTCGTGCTAAAAATTGCTACGGTAACATTTAAATACAAAGGGCTGGCATTCCCACATTCCAGGTTTTATCGAACATTCCATTAAGTCGAGGTACCGAATAAAAGCGGACGAAAATAAAGAAATCAGCGAAACATCATGTCATTTGGTTCGATGTGGAATATCCGCATGGCTCAGTAAGACACCAACTACTAAAAAGCAATAGAGTTTTTTTGATTTTGGAATATATTATTAATTTAATTTCCGTGTATTTTAAGTGTACCTATATGTTTTTTTCTAATAATAAATATTCAAATTACTTAAAATGTGAATATTTGCATTACAATTGAAATGTGTTAACTCTCCACTACTGTTTGTGTTTGTAATGGAGATTATATTAAGTGAAGACAACACCAATAAAATACAAAAAAACATCCCGTCTATTAAGGCGTCCATACATTACGTAACACTAGTTAGAGAATCCAGATTACACATGGAACAAATGGGGACCCGCTTACAGGAGCTGTTTAAATAGGTTGAGATGAAATTAAAACCGTCACAGTTTATCCATAATTAAATGAAAGATACAATGTTCAAAGTTTTAAAGAAACAAAGTTCTCTGTTAATTGGAAATACATCATCACAATCAGCACAAAATGTCAACAGTCTTGGTCGGTGCTCCTCTCAACTTGTGACTGATCGACATTGTAGGCGGGGCCTAAACAAAATGCTAAAGGAAATAGTTCAACATATTTCTTAAAAGTAGACAGATATTGCTATTGTTTGATCACTGAATGAACTGGCACGTTGTATCCGACTAAGAACACCGGCTCGTATTTCTAACTGCAATAAATAAACGGATCAACTTCAGGATATTGTCATTTTATCCGCTTATTTGATGAACATAGTTTTCGTCATCGAGTTAGCGGATTCTTTTAAGGAACATTTTGGCATTAGCAAAAGTTGACAGAATTTTAAGATCTACGAGCACAATGTGTAAAAATTACTGGAAAACAATTGTATTTCATATCCAGGTCGGATGCCGAGATTTGATTACCAACCCTATCCCTAACCCAACCCCCACGCTTTTGACACACCTTGAACTTTCTCCATCAGAAGACATACATGAAAATGATCCTAGATAAAGTTCTAATTTAATCAGCGTGGATATTGCAATCCTGCAGAGAGACAATAATTCAGCAAACTTTTATAGTATCGTGGGACGCTGTGTGCTAGTGTAATGATACTTCGGCCCGCAGACCATGACTGACTCCTGAGTCATCATCTGCTAAAAGCTTTCTTGGAAGCAATGCAACTGTACTAACAACATCCATTTCATAAACTCTTTTGTCTGATTTAATGAGACAACATATTTTAATATTTACATTTGTTAAGTAAGCTATTAAAGTTATTGAAAAACGGGAAATCGTTTGAGATAATATATAAGAGTATTCAATGAATTTTTACACATTTATTATTAATTTGACTTACGTAAAATACATGTTAGTTTAAATGATTTTTAAAAGTTAAAAGACTATAACAACATTTAGAACATTGATTGATGTGATTTAATTGCATTTAAAACAAAATTTAAAAATATGCTATTGTTTTTAAATTGTATTTGATATTAGTTTGCATTTTTCAGAATTTATTCACCGCCGTTTCTCAAGCACCATCGTGCTCTAAATCTCGTCAAGTTCCTCTTCTTCATTTTAATAAGTTACAAAAACGTACACCTGTGTTAATATATCGATTATGCATATTGAATCTATTTAGAATATCCTAAATGAAGTGTCTTCAGTGCATCGAATAAAGCAATTTTGTAGAACAATAAATAACGATTTTGTAGAACATTGATAAATAAGAAGGAAATAACACTAAGAAAAAAGACAAACTTTAACATTTTATTTTTTATAACTTTCAACCATATTTGCAATAAATTATGAAAATTGCTTCGTATATATATACATATACATACATATAAATATATATATATATAACATATGTATATAAGTAATATGACCTACACTGAATATTTATATCGATGATAAGCCATAATGCTGAACAATATATTTTTATTATTTTTACGAAGAAATAATATCAAAAGTCCTTAAGTATGAGGTGACCTTTTCGTGGCAGTAAAAAACAAAGCAAACAAAACACATATACAAAAGAAAAAATGCATTGTGTTTCTGTCTGCATTTTGGTGGATTGTGTGTGTTCCTCTGATTGTTGAAGCTGACTGCAAATCAGGGTCGCTGAATTATGTTGAAGAGGTCATCATCTTGACGAATTCTGTAAAGACATGAAAAACAACGAGAAGTGAAAGACAATAAAAAAGACGCATAAAAGGACAACATTAGATTCAAACAACAACGGAGATATTTGATTGGACTAGAAGCCGGCTACTCTAATTGGCGGTTGGTTTCTTTCATAAATATCTAACGATTCTTGATTGGGTGGACAATCCTATGATTAAACTACAAAGGATATATGGAGAAAAAGGATGTGTTCTATAGAGCTATTTACAGAAGATACACATATTGATCTGTTACCTCTGTTTTTATATATGTTTACGCGCGCACACACACACACACCCAAATATATATATATATATATATATAAAATAAATAACATTGAATAAAATCGTCCACGGATCTCGACGCATAAAGACTACACGAACTTATACGATTGCTATGGAATACTCACCCCTTTATGGACAACCCCTGAACGTCTAGGTACCTAGAGTATTGTTTTTTCAAATTTCTTTACCGCAACAGCATTTCTGTTGGCATTGGCTGTCCTAATTTTAGGATCCGTTTAGCCAAAAAAATATGTTGTATACATATGTATTAATGTTGGATGTTTAATTTTACCCGTAATATTTACATTACAGATGTGTATCCTCTGATGAAACTCATTTTTCTTTGAAAATCTATCTATCTATGAGACGCCTTCTTGCTGCTGATGCTTCAATATATATTGTATTCATACAACTTGTTTTTATCACTCATGTTCTGTATATATATATATATATATATATATATATATATATATATATATATATATATATATGTATGTATATGTGTGTGTGTGTGAGAGAGAGAGAGTTTGTGTGTGTATAACATGGAAATCAATTTCCAAAGAGAAACGCTGAACTGATTCAAGGAAGTAGAAAATTAACACCCTAAGTTCCAGGATCCTCTCAGACAGAGATTTATAACAATACTACATAATCATCGAGAAGGTTTATCGTAACATTTTCCTGCAGTTTTATTTAGAATACACTAATGAGTAATGTATTAAGAAGATGTTTACGATATTTATGTATTTTAATGCGTGGTTAAACTGCCATTGATTGAATATATTAAAGTAGTTGAGAGATTTATATGTTGTAATGTATTTAAAAGAATCAAACAACACTCCACGAACCAATGGGTGAATCACTGCACTTACACGATATTTCGTCAATCGGAAACACACATAAGAATTGTTTTTGATATATCGGTTTCAGTTTTAGTGACTATCATAGGAAAACCAGTTTAAACATCATATTTAGCTCTACTGTGTAGTCACACCTTCATTATAATTACTCCCAAGTAAAGTTTGAAACGACGTGGTAGTTCCAGTCATCCCATATATATGGATTTAATAGATTTAATAGAACTTAATTGAGCTTTGGTGAGTGTGGCGTCAACCATTGCTACAAAGCAAACACTATTTTGGGGATCTTTTAGTGATTTGAAATAAATACTAGCGCTCTGGGTTATGTATAATAATCACTGGAACAAAGTATTACGAAAATAAACTGATATTGTTTGCTTTCCTGTTTGTTCGGGTTGAGGTGGAACTGAATGGGCAAGAGTTTCGGTGTCCGATCAATCCTGTGTCGGGAAAAAAGGGGCTACTCTCAATGCTTTCTTCTCTTTCGGTATCAACTCTTACGCTTTCCGCCGTTACCCGACGTTTTAACTAGCATCAAAGTATGCTACATGATCTGTCTTCCGTGATAGGAGACGAAATCCGTCTCGATGAGATGT
>OY744546.1:26533283-26555783 GCA_963556195.1 Sepiola atlantica | reverse complement strand
TGGTTTTTAGGTAAAATCAGTTCAAAGAGATAGCCTTTTAGAGTTTGGAAGGTTTAATCATTACAACAGGCGATACTAATTAAGAAACAAATATTACTTACATAAGCCTACTACACGGTTATGGCTGACGAATACAAGAACAGTCTACTCGAATTAATAAATTAGATTTGATCCAGTTTTAAACTTCTTTTTAAGTTTTGTATAGTGTGATTTAAAAATCTGTTTAGGATGTTTGATGATATACACTAATCTTGCAATTCGTTTAATCATAATGCCTTCTTTCCAGTTAACCTTTCTATTGTTATAATCTTAAAACTAGACGGACAAATGTGTACCTGTGTTATATTTCTGAAACCTTTTGATCGATCGTATCGTTTCTGCGAACATAAGTTCAGCTGGTGACATTCCTTAATGTGTACTCGATTCGAAGTTATTCGACACACCCTGAGGAATTGTTGTAGCAATTCATCTTGATTGTCTTAACGTTGTTGTATCCTTGACAAGGGGTACAAGAGACATGGTTGTTACAAAGAACTACCAACACGTTAGTATAAAGAAGAAAGAAAGGTGTATTACTATAGGGCGTACAATGCATAGATAGGCACATATTAGTAAGACATTACCGATGACTGAAACAAGTTAAATAAAGAGTTCAGTTCAAAATTCAATATAGATTTCGAGTTCGACAAGATTTACCTGATGAAAGTGGGAAGTTACATCAGCCGACATATTTGCTTTTTTATTCTTGTTATTTGAAAAAAAAAAACGGTTCAGGTTTTGAAACTAAAAACCGATCATCTTTATCGATAAAAATGCTATTTCAGAAGAGAAACAACATTGATGAAAGCAAACGTGCTTTTCGCGGTTACCAATAAATATATCTTTTCATATCATGTTTGATTTATTGATTAACACATTTTTACATTCAATACTTTTTTACTAATGAGTCACCAGTTATAGCAGCTACTCGATGATAAACAATAATCAGGCAGATAATTTTCAATTGAAGAGTTAAAAATATTATGAGATGATTGAAAATGATGAATGAAATAAACATAATTTGATAATTTATGAAGACGGTTTATGAAACTTATCAGATGACATTGACTCTAAAAGCAAATATGTTGTAGCCTGCAGAGATACATATGATGAGTTTTTCACAGATGGGGAGTTCAAGGAAGGACACTCTGTTCATAGAAACTAGTAAGCTTTTCTGTTTAAATTTTATTTGTGTTCAATTGTTGAAACAGTCAAACTAAGCTTTTTCGTCACTAAATCTTTATATTTTCTGACATTTTCTGTTTAAAATTCATAAATAAATATAATTATTAAAATTATATCTCTTCGTATATGAACACACGCTATTATACGACCTAAAACCGATTATTACGTTTGTAATTGAAGTTATTAAGTAAAATAAGGCATGCCGTATGGCTGGTCGCGCAAGGACCCATGGCCGTGAAGTCCAACCCGTTGGTTAGAAAGTTGCGAGGTGCTAAGTTCAATCCTGAGCGAAAGCAGTGAAAGCAACAGCAGCAATACAAAGCAGAACTGAAAGCAACGGAGAATTAACGAGTGTGTCCCAGAGCCAGAAAATGGAATCCGAACGTGGTACCTCCGTGACACTAAAAGGATTGGGTTCAGGAGTCCAGACAGACGCTTCCCGATACGGAGGGCAGAACGGCCGAAATGTTGACCATGGCAGCCAAGATGAGAAAGTCAGTTCGAACACTGATATATATATATATATATATATATATATATATATATATATATATATATATATGTGTGTACATATACATATATATATATATATATATATATATATATATATATATATATATATATATATATATATATATATCTTATCTGATTACCTTTCTGGTACTTAAGCTTTATTTTTTATTTATTTATTTTTTAATGCAACTTTAATTCCTATATAATGTTATTGCTAGCTACCATATTGCAGAATGGTTCTTGGGTGTAGTGTTTAGATAGTATTATTATTATTATTATTATTATTATTATTATTATTATTATTATTATTATTATTATTATTATTATTGTTTATTATTATTGTTATGATTACTGTTATTTGATATGCAAATTATCATATCATACGGTAGTCTTAAGGGTAATATGTTATTATTATTATTAGTATTTGTTTTATTATTATTATTATTATTATTATTATTATTATTATTTATTTATTTATCTATATATTAGTGACATTTAAAGCTGAATTATTTCAACACTTGATTATTGGGGAAATGGTAGTTTAATTAGTACCATTGGAGAGCCATGGATATTATAACTGTCCTGTTTTTAAATCTCCGAAACAGTTACATGGTAAACAGCTGATGATCCCCGTGTTAATATTAGACGCTTAAGGTCTCCTGTTTTTGTTTCACTCTTAGATACTTAACCCCCCTTTTTATTTTTTATTATTTACTTATTTTTTATTTATTAATTTTCCAACGAATGTTAAGTCTGCAACATCTTGGATTTAGTTAGTTTCTCTAGGAATTTAAACTTCATTTTACTTCTTTTTTTTGTTTTGTTTAAAATGACTCAAAGCTTCTTTAGACTATATATATATATATATATATATATATATATATATATATATATATATATATATATATATATATATATATATATATATATATATATATGCGTGTGGAGGGTGAGTTTTACTTCTTTACCGACGCAACTGATACCTAGAAAGTTGCGCTTCCGGATTGTGGCCAAGCTAACTGCTCAACAACCCGAATTTAATTTTGCGAGTCATGCCGCATATATGATACCCAATACCAATACTATTGTTTCGTACACATTTATTTTTTATCCCAGTTTTTTTTAAATAATTGATTGCTGTAATGGGATCTGAAGTGGCAGAGAAGAACAGTTTTCGACAGATAGCCTCCAGCACAGATACGCGTACCTGTCCAACAGACCAGGTCTGAAGATCTACTGCATCTGCCTTGACTTAAAACTACGACAGCTATCATAAACGTGTTTCCGTCAAACATGTCATATATATATATATATATATATATATATATATATATATATATATATATATATATATATAGAGAGAGAGAGAGAGAGAGAGAGTGAGGGATGGAAAGAGAGGGGAAAAGAGAGAAAGAGAAACAGATTGAAAGAAATAGACCGAAAGATAGATATAAAGATACATATAATATATAGATAGATAGATTGATCGAGAGAGAGAGAGAGAGAAAGAGAGACATAGAGAGAGAGAAAGAGAGATAGAAAGAAAGAGAGAAAGAGAGGCGGAGAGAGACATAGAGAGAGAGAGAAAGAGAGATAGAAAGAGAGAAAGAGAAAAGGGAGAGAGAGAGTTGCTAAGTTTACTTACCGTCACCATCGACTTCATTGATCATCTCTAATAATTCTTGCTGGGATGGATTTTGACCCAAAGATCTCATGACTGTTCCCAGTTCTTTACAACTAATGGTGCCATCACCATCTTTATCGAACAACGAGAAAGCCTCTTTGAATTCTATAAATAGAAAAAAATTTAAAACACATATACGTTAATAATTATTATTATTGGAAAGGCACCACAGAGATACCATGGTTTATTGATTGACTAAAATAAAACGATTCATAGACCCCCTAAATAAAATGAAATTTGATAACTTCAGACATTCATTTTACTATAAAGTAAAACGGAAAATATAATTTTAATGTTCAGCTCAA
Source organism: Sepiola atlantica (assembly GCA_963556195.1). Taxonomy (NCBI): domain Eukaryota; kingdom Metazoa; phylum Mollusca; class Cephalopoda; order Sepiida; family Sepiolidae; genus Sepiola; species Sepiola atlantica. Next base: position 26,552,057 of record OY744546.1, on the reverse strand, counting down.
ATGTAAACAAACTATTTTGTAACCGTAGTTTTTTCAATAAAAAAAGTAATTTTTTTAAGACTGCAGCATTATATTTTACTGCGTCTTTTTTTTATAAAATTTCAGTTAAACTTTTATTGGGAGTTTTTTGTTTAAAATATTTGTAATACATTTTCTTGGAAAACTCTGTGGTCGCCTGCTTATTTTTTACAAATAAGAAGACCGCTATATTAATACTACTATTTCTGCATCGAGTTTAGATGGGTTGCATATCTTTGAGTTAGCGTATGCGTATTCGCAACGTTTCGGTTGTAATCACTTTTTAGGTACAAACAAAATACTTATATAAATATTAATTGATCTAAGTACTGATTTATAGGATGCCCACTCATGAGCATATATACACGAGTAAAGTCTGAAAAAAAGGCTAAGTTCACGCACACAACCACGCACACATATGATATGCGATGTAAGTTTGTTTCAATGTAGATATGTATAAATAGCTTCTGCATTACACTATATGGAGTAATTAATCAGTAGATATTTAAGCAAACGCGTGCATCAGATGACAATGACTATTAGTAAATATTTACAACCAAGTTGTTCTAGTCAATATTACTGTAGACGTCAATTTAATTATAATCTCGCAGCTAATTATTTTTAACAAGATTTCTCTCCAGCGATATATTCTTTTCCTGCATGAATCTGAATGTCCAAGTTTCATAGCGTATGATTTATTAATACAATACGGAAGAAAAATCAAGTAAAATATATGTCTACAATATAGTATTGCGATATTTATATATATATATATATATATATATATATATATATATATATATATATATAATTGCAATTTAAATTTATGTATGATTTTGTTTAATTACCAATGATATAGTCATATGATACATTTATATGATATATATATATATATATATATATATATATATATATATATATATATATATATAAGTCAGTATTACAAAGCAAGATGTGTATTGGGATAAAATATATAGACAATTAAATACCACAATAATGCGCTATTCTGAACATGTAAAGTTTTATCAAAGAAAACAAAGCACAATAAGGAATCAAATCGACCAATTTATAAACATCTAGTATAAAATGTATAGTTTACCTAAACAAGACTCGTTTTTATTTTGCTTTTACCATCGATAACATTTATTTAGAAAGCGCAAGCGTTAGGTGATCAGATAGCAGAAGGGAATATCAACATTATTTTTCATGAAATACCACTTAATTATATTATGGTTAACTAAAATGTCTATTAAATTCCTTAACCAAGTATACATTGCTCGTAATATATTATACACATGCATAGAAGAGGCAAAAATTCAACATGTATACATCAGTCCATACGTAAAAACAAAATTGTATAAATCATCACACGCCCATAATTATGTAAACCTCAACCAACACGTCATTCGATTCTTTACCTCCTACTTTTTTACTGATTGACGATTAATTTAGTGAAAAATATAGAAACGTTGATATTTGTATTTTATTTGTTGATGTATAGGAATACAAAATTTTCTGAAATCATTTTTTTCCCTTAATGAAAATTCATATATACTAAACGTACAAAAGCAAGGAAATTGGCACATTTTTACACTTTTATTGTCATTAAGGGTATGACTACATATCAACTACACCATTTCATTATCACATCACTACAGTATAAATCTCTATGCATGAGTGGATGAAGTGTGTGCGGTGTGCTGAGGAAAAATTCCTACCAGTAAATTACACAGCCCTGTTGCGCTCGCATAGCCTTAATGACAATAGCAGTGTAAACATTTGGGAATATCCTTGATTTTGTACATTTAGTGTATATGAATATTTATCTTAACCCTATTAAGGGCATATGATTTTAGTATACTGGCATTTTTCATGGAATGTCACTACTTTTGTAAAGACTATGCGTCAATACAATCCCTTCTCATAACTGATATAGTTGGTAGTTTGACTAATCAAGGTATATGGTAAACTGAAATTAAAATGCCATCAAGTAGACACTAGAACCTCTATCTTTGCCAACAATCAGCTGAATCCATCAAATTGTCGATAAGATTTAGAATAAAGTGTATGAATACTGGTCATTTTTAAGGATTTCTTGGATTTTCTGGAAAACTAAGGTATATGGTGAACTGAAAATAAAATGCCCTCAACTAGATCCTAGAACCTCTATATCTGCCCAAAATCAGCTTAATCCATCAAATAGTTGATGAGATACAGGGTGGCACATACGTACGTACGTACGTACACACAGATAACATGATTTCATTATTGAACTTTCTTGATCTCTGGATTGCCTTGACTAACGATGCTGAAATTCTACACACTTATGGAACCTGACAAATAAAAAGTTTGTGCAAAGTTTTAACTAATTTGGTTTATTGGTTTTTTACTTATGATCGATCAAAGAAATGAGATTTCCAGCATAGGACATTCGTAGAGTCTATTAAGGGATAGAGCACTCTCGCGCGTCCCTTGATTTATAAAAGTAACTCTGTGTGTGTATGTGTCCGCCTAATCATTGTGTATTATGTTCACCTAAACCGCTGGACAGAATTTCTTCAAATTGTCATGTGGACTACTGATCTCGCAGTGAAAGTAATAGGCTATATAAGAATTATATCACTTCAACGCTAGGGGTCCTCGAGCGGACCCCCCGTCCCACTTAATTTGTTTTCCTTAGATTCAAATGACATTTAAACCATAAGTAAATTACCAAAAATGATGTCTATTCTAAAAATGTCAGCAAATGTTTATGATATTAAAAGAGACGCGGGGACACAACCCCCATCCCTGAAAACTGTTTTCCCTTTGATTTAAATAAAATTGTAATCATATGGAAATGACCAAAAATGATGTATATTCCTAACATTTCAGCAATTTCTTATAATATTAAGAAGGTCCTCGCTATTTTTCCTATGATTCAAATTAAATTTAAACAATAGGTAAATGAAAAAAAATATGTATATTCCCAAAATTCCAGCAAATTTTGATAATATTAAGAGTCTCCCGGGAGCACACGCCCCCTACCCCCCACCCCCACCACTTAAATTCAAACCATAAGTCCACCAAAAATTCAGAAAGGTCAAAGTTAAATGAAATGTATACATTATTTAATACATATTAAATAAGGATGATTATATATATATATATATATATATATATATATATATATATATATATATATACTTAATGTTAAGCGAGAGCTAGCGGACGAAGCCAGCTAATATATATATATATATATATATATATATATATATATATATATATGTTAATGGATATATAGATTGATAAATATAAGTATGTGTATATATTTATGTGTCTATGTAAAATATTATATATATATATATATATATATATATATATATATATATATATATATATATATATACGTAATTTGGTGCGCGCGTGTGAACGATTAGATGTACACACGAACGATTATTCATCGTAAAGCGTTAAGTAGGCGATGGAGCAAAAAAAAACTTTTCAAAATGGATTCCTTGATGTTTTTGTTTCGATTTTTCGCCAACGTCACGCGGCAATGCGCATGCTTTTCTGACACACGCGCACCAGCGTCGCACAATTCTAATCATTCCAGAAGTTTGAAGACAAACACTTACACATAAATAAACATTTTGGTGAAAAAATAAGAAGGAAGAAAGAATATTCACAGAAACAATTTATTTTCTAAAAATTTAATAGGATAACAAACAATTTTTCACGGTAAAATAACCAATTATAAACTAACAACAGGTAATTTCTTTTATAGGCAACTAAGAACATTCGCATTGCTACGTCATAGTAAACAGTTCAGCGTGTAGCACTGTTTAGCGATGAGATTATCTTTATATTAATAACATTTTGTAATCACTTGACGTGTGTCTGTAACTTATATTTTATATGCTACAAGAAATGCACTCATTTGAAGTCTATATCTGAAATAAATCCTGAAACTCTAAAACGGTAAATGGATGTAATGAATCGAAACGAATATGTTATCTTTCAAAACTTTCAAGTCTTAAGAGAGCAATTAAAATAATTATTTACATCATTTTCTTAAACACATTCTTTACGGATTGTTTAATTTTATTGTTACTTTTCGAAACTGAGAATATCTATTTAAAAAAAATATTTCTTCATGTTCCTATATATTTCCTTTATTTTATGGACATAACCGATGATGACTTCTTGTGCGAAGAAGATGGAATCGAAACAAACTATCAATGGCATCCTAAGATTCTGTGAAAACAAATATCCTCGTTGAAACTTATTATAATTGTCTGACTGTTAACATAGCAATATCTATAACACACACACATATCCACTTTTTACATGTCGATTCGTAGCATATTTATTGAAATTCAATTTAAATAGCGTAAAATAAAGAGAATTTGTAAAAAATCCTATTAAAAATTAATTTAATACGAAATTACATGCACCATAATTATTTTAGGTTTAATCTTTTGATGATAGTTGAAAGAAAACAAAAAAACAGATTTTATTACTTCTTGACAATTCATAATTTTTAAGGGATTACTAAGCATTTAAACAGACTAATAGAAAGTTATTTCATGTGTTACAAGTCTTCACAAATCCTCATGTATTATCACATTCTAATTATTAAAAGCTTTTGTCATCCAATAATTTTATAAATAGAGATTAAAACTATATTACCTGAACAACATTGCTTACATTTTCATAATAATTAGCTTCAATTAAAAAATCAATGATCAAACGATGCCGTAATAATTAAATTTTAATCTCAAAATATTACATTAAGATATAATTTGTTAACCACTGATATATTATTTGTTTTTCAGTATCACATAAAACAAAAACTAATAATTAACTGCTGACTATGGCAAACATGACCTTCTCTACTTCACGTGATATTGTTCGGGCAATGAAGGACATTCGTATTATTTAGATTCCTCGCGCACTATTAAACATCGGTTGGGATGGGCATGCCTATGATAACCATTTTCTAAAGATCGGTTAAATAATGTTTGCGTTATTCTGTCAACAAAATACAGCTGCCACATTTATGCTCGGAAGTAATAAAAAAACATGGATTATGATGTCATATCGAAAACAAAATACAACTTACCAGCAATTTGTTCGTCACTCAAATCTGCGGCAGCCTGTAAAAAAAAACAAGAGAGAACAATCATTAATAATAGACTAAATATATAATTATATCCAACGCAAATTACTATATAAAATAATAAGATTTGTCATGTATAAATTTAATATAAAGAATTTTAAAATATACACTTAATAATGTTACATTAACACAGGATCGTGTACCGGACATTAAAGTTTAATTCAAAACATAACGGACACAATCAGAGATACCCAGTAAGAAGTCATATCTGAGTGTTCACAGATTAAAATATGTGTGAGGTCATAGTTTTATATAATAAATTAGCTTTCTTAGTAAGACATGATGGAAGTTACAGACTCGAGACGGATAAGAAAAACAGTCGCTACAGATGTAAGCAAAAGTAGTAAGGAAAATTGAAGAGGTAGAGTTTGATATCTCTTGCTGTACTTGATACATTTTTAATATATGTATGCGCTTAAATGTATATATTTACATCGTGTATAGGTATACATATTTAGTAATGTTCGTCTTATTATATCGACTAGCATGCACACCGTTTTATTTTTGATTGGCAACTAAATAACGTAGGCACATATCTCTGGTTTGTGTTTCGCCCCACTTTGATAATTTAAACTAAATTAAATAAGCATTTCGCAGATTCTTATTTTTCACCCCCCCCCCCCCCACACACACTCAACAATCTTAATATGCCGATATGAGTCATATTATCGCAACTCTCGTTTACGCATCTTTTATATTCTTTAACTTCGACCTACAAGGAGTGTACCAGCGCCCAGTTGTAAAGTTTAATCAGCAACTTATCATTTGCCACCGAACCATTACCACATTCTACTCAACCATTTTCTCTCCTCCTGCTCTCCTTATGTCTATCACTGCTTCTTTTTTCCTCCTCATATTCAACAGTTATCAAACATATCATCCCTATTGACTTGTAAAAAGTATATTTTGTTTAAGAGACGAAATATTAGTCAACTGATGTGTCTTAGGTTTTGACTTTTAAAATGTGTACTTTGTTTCATTTTCCGTTTATTTACACAGTCCTAAAGCGCATCGGTCATTGCTTGAGCCCATTGGTCAGAAGATCTCTAGAGAGACTAGATAAAATGGCAGGATGAGAATACCAATCCTCATCTGATTGGAAGATATATAGATCCATAGTTGTCCTATGTGTATTAGTGAAAGGGTTGTAATGGCCGCCACATAGTTTGCATCAATATATCATGTTACATATTGATATAAACACACATATAGAGACACAAGCAAAACACACAAAACACATATATGTACAAAATAATTAATACATATAACAAAATTAATATTTTATTCAAAGGAAAACAAGTTTTTGTCGTATTTAAAATCACTTTTTAAAATCTTTATGAAAATTTAAACAAAAATTGTTCAACCTTTTAAAAAACAATATTTTAATTTTCCTTTACTTACTTCACATGATGATTTACACCTCTGATGAGAAATTCATCCCATATTCCCTACGCCCCCCCTCTCTCTCTCTCTCTCTCTCTCTCTCTCTCTCTCTCTCTCTCTATATATATATATATATATATATATATATATATATATATATATATATATATATGTATACTAGCAGAGCTACCACGTGTTGCCCAGCAAGTAAGAGTGTGGGATAGCATCATATGTAACCACATGGTAGAGATAATTTATTTTAACAGCAACGTTGATGCTGTCAGCTAGATATCATACTCACCGAGCTATTCAGTAATATGTTAATATTCTTAAATTAACGCTAATAAATAGATTAATTTCATTATGTAACATGTTTGAAGAGTGTTATTAGCTTTTTTCGGGACAGCCAGAGACGGAACCATACTTCCATTCTGTTCACATGCAACTTGTGCATGTGAATACGATCATATTAAAAGTACACATATTTGTGTGTCTTCGTTTTTAGGGACAAACATCCACAGACAGAGGGATGTTCTCCTTGATTAGTTGTATTTACTTTGTAATAATTGATTCAATCTACTCGTTTTAATTATCGATTGTCAAGCTGCTTTTAAGCAAGTTGACTTCATGTCTACATTTATATATTAATCTTTATATATTAATCTTTATATATTAATCTTTATATATTAATCTTTATATATTAATCTTTATATATTAATCGTTATATATTAATATATATCGTTTGTTCATGAAATATGTGTTTGTTCTGTCAATGTGAATATCGCTATATTTTTTCAAAACATAATTTACAGTGTTTTGCATTTTTCTCATGCGCTCGTCTTAATTTTCGTTTAATTTTGGTGTGTTTTCAGATGAATTTTGTAGGTGATTCGCCCATTGGATAAATTGGTTTCAAACATCCGGCATAGAATAAAAGTCTAAAGTTAACTATCATATAAAAGATTCATTCAACTACAAGTCTTGACAGGCACACTTTTATGTTTGCTGTTTTATTGATTATTAATATAGCTGAAAAACATTTGGGGCCCATCTGTCCGTCTATTTTCCCAATGTAAGATATAGAACAAACGCAAAAAGCTCCCCAAAGCCAATCTATCACTGAACTCATTAATAGATTAGAACACAGATCGAAACCTTGACTTAACGAAGTAAGCCTGCTAATATATACATATGAAAATATGTACATATATATTTCTATTTATATTATTATAATGTTGGAATACTGCTGCTAAGCGTAAGGTTGCTCTAGAGTTAGTTTAATTTAGTTTCATGGAAAAAAAATTAAACCGGTTCAACGAATATTGAAAATCAAGATACTTCCCATTTTTATGAAATGTTAATGAGTGTTATTAGAATTCAATTAATAAATATTCTCCTAATTTTAGTTCCGTTTGAATATTTTGAAGAGTTTTCAGGGGACAATATATAGAGACATCCATAATAGCGAAGTATCCTTCCGGATACTTCGAGCGTATGTTTGGTTCATTCTACTTCATGGATGCGAGACTTGGACTATATGTCCTGAATTTAGAACTATTTTTCCGTAGAGACATTGTTTATTCGCCAGATGCTTAATATCAACTGGAAGCAGCATGTAACCAAATGAAGAGGTATGGTGGCGATCTGGATAGTCACTTGGGCAATTAATGCAAACTTTAATGAAAAGACAACTCACGTTTATCGGCGATATATAGAGACACAGGGGACTCACACATTTAGTTTTTACTGGTAGAGTGCTTGGCTAGAAGCCAGTGGACAGGCAAATATATAAGTTTATGGGAAATATGTGTAGGTAGACACACCGGAATACAATGGGACTATTTCGTTCTATCGATAATAGGACAAAGTGGAAGACCATAGTCGCTGACGTTTTACGAAGGACGTCCATGATGATGACGATAATGATGATGATATAGTCTCCCAATTAAGCTAGCTTTCCCAAACAACAATTTCTTCTTTAAACAAATTATGCTTAAGTACTTACATCTCATAATGTTTTCTAGAAACAAAACAATATAATGGAGTTTGAATAAAAATTGGAATAATGATTCTAATATATAAGGTAACACTTTATATCGATTTTACTCCTCGTAAGTGTACATAAAAGTGGGACAACACTGTTCTAGTCGGTGTATTAATTGTACCCAACCCTGGAAAAACGGGATTCTTCCATTACATATTTATATATATATATATATATATATATATATATATATATATATATAAATATATTATTGTGAATGAGTAAATTTATGTTTGTGTGTGTGAAAAAAGCGTATTTGCCTTAATAATCACGAAATGCCTGCTTACAAAATAAGTAAATAATTGAATGGGCGATATTTTAATTCGTGAGATTCTATTTCTCAATCTCCTCCTACTAATTCAATACATGAATCGCAACTTGTTAGCGAGGAAAGCAAATTTGCTACTAAATCGATTACTTTTTTTGTCGGAAAAAAAATTCTGTCAACGATGAATGTTAAAGGCTGCATTTGAAAAAGTTTCAATACACCTGTCTCGTGTCACCTTCTCCTCTTTCGTAGTTGAAATTTACCCCGCACTCTACATATGTTTGTCCCCACACTTTCCACAGTCTTGTAATGCCTCCCACAATCTCGATGAACCCATAACTGATCTTATATTAAGCGACCTCACTTTGCTTACATAATATTAGCTTACTCCCCATTCTTAATGATATCATAACTCCAACCGCTAAAATTCCCCCCGCACTCAGCTCTTCTGTTAACTCAATTTCCCACCGCGACCATCTATTTGTATCTCATAATTTATTATTTCATAAGCGGTCCTTCAGTCCCCCCCCCCCGCAGCTACTACCTTTTTTCAAAAATTTTGCACTTATATGTCATTTTCTTCAGACACTCATTCTGAGGAAGTCTTGAAATAAAAGCGAAAGGTTGATGAATACATAAATAATATTTTTTTCAATTTCCATATATATATATATATATAGAGAGAGAGAGAGAGGAGATTTATATATATATATATATATATATATATATATATATATATATATATATATATATATATATATACATATATATACGAAGAAAGATGGCATGTATATGTGAATTAAAAGGTGGATCAACGAGTCAAACTAACCTCAGATGTAAGATCAACGTTTTCGATTTGATTGTCCTTATCGATTCTATAACTCATTTTAATACGCTTTCTCTTGAAAGTAAACAATACGTCAAATACGTGCGATGATTTGACGGGAAAACTATAAACGATTATTATATTTTGTGCGGTCGACAAAAACGAAAACCAGAAAATATCGGAACATTTATTTCGGATGTTATTCTAACGTACTTTTTAGTACGTTAGAATAACATCCGAAATAAATGTTCCGATATTTTCTGGTTTTCGTTTTTGTCGACCGCACAAAATATAATAATCGTTTATAGTTTTCCCGTCAAATCATCGCACGTATTTGACTTATTGTTTACTTTCAAGAGAAAATGTTTATCACTTATTTAAATTTAAAATGGATAAAATATATTTGATAAATGTTCACTTATATTTTGTGACTCGAATAACAATATTATGTTGTATACGTCGTTTTCATTTTATTATTTATATATTTTAGACAATCAAGCTATCTTATATCTATGCGGAGAGGTTACAATCATTACGCCGAAGTCATTTAATAAGTTAAACAAAAACAACACATAATCGTTTGATCCGTTATAGTGTGGATGAAGCGTTCGCTTTTAGTTCCGATATTTTATGGCAGCGTGATTACGAATCTCACACGAGACAATTGCTTTTTTGCTATAATGTTCCAGTTATTTACTGGCCATCGATGAACTGAATTATTATTTTTTTAACAAATATGTCTGACAAATATTTAATACATGTTATTAACTTTAAATATTGACTATACACTATAAGAAACTCTGCATAGACGCGTACTTCAGCTAGAATATATATATATATATATATATATATATATATTTGATTATTAATGACAATATATGTATTAGCATATACTATCAGTTCCTTTTACTTTGTAGTCTCCTTAAAAGATTCAACTCAATAATTGTCAATTATTTATAACAGAGCAAATATAAGTCAGTTGATTTTATATTCCAATAACTATGATTTTATTTTATTATTTTTTATTTGTTCACATTTCCAAAAAACATGATATTTCTGTGAGATATATTTTTTACGGTCTGTTTCATTTTCTTGTGCCAAACAACAATGTTATGTCAATATAGTATCTGCAACACTACAAAATCATCAGAAAAAATTCACAAAGAGTAAAAAGTTCTTCGATTAAAGTGTCTTGAAAAAAACCTACACTATACAGTAGTTCATTTTTGGGTTAAAACAAACAGAAAAACAAATAAAAAGTGAGCAAAAACTCACACGTGGGGAAACCCACTAATACGCCATTTTGAATTTTTTGAAATAATGTTGTTTGGTACAAGACAAATGAAACGGACCGTAAAACATATATCTCACAGAAATGTTATGTTTTTTGGAAATGTGAAAAAATAAAAATGATAAAATAAAACTATGGTTTATGGAATATAATATGAACTAACTTATATATATATATATATATATATATATATATATATATATATATATATATATATGTAAAAAATAAGGCTACCAACATTTGTAAAAAGTTTTTTTCAACATTTATTTATTATTTTGTTATATTATCATTTTATCATTTTATATAACGCGTTTCAAGCGGTGGTCCGCTCTCATCAGATATGTAAATCCATTTGAAGAAATGTCTTTGGATTTGAAAGAGTTTTGTTTCATTTAAGGAAATGTGTTTTTTAGTGTGTAGCGTGTCTTGCGCATGTGTGGGTTTGCGGATGTGTGTGTTTGTGTTTTGATATTTTTATCTTTTTTATTTTTTATTATTATTTGCTTCTCTTGGTCAAAGTCGTGTGTGTTTATTAAGTACGTATGGTTTTGACCTTTAATTTATCGGTCATCTCCAGTATGTGTAGTTGCGTTTAGATAGCACGTTCAAAAACTGAAACGAGTCTGTGAACTTTGATCACATATTTCGCCTAACACAAATGCATGTCGGGACGGAATTTTGTTCCTAAAAATACTGCTTTGCAATAATCTTTAACGAAAGGTTAACGAAACATTCGAGTTTGATCAGAATATCGTTTCAGTTGTTGAACGTGCGATCCAAACGCAACTGCACATACTGTTCTTTCTATAATTTTCACAACATTCTTAAATGTATTTTTTTACCTCATCAAAATTGCGTTAGTATCACTTGTAATACGCGTAACGCATGTCTGTCGGTCGCTCTAACTGATGTATCATTAGAATTATAGACAAGCCCAACTTTTAATGTTAGGAAAATATAGATCCCCCAGAATAGATATCCTGAATTGGGACAAAATAATTGCCTGAGTCTAGAAGAATTGTTCCGTCGCTGACCGAGGACAGAGAAATGAAGTGCAGTATCAGAAAATATACTACACTTTACTCCTAGCTAAAATGCCAATGAATGCGTGTCGGCTAACTACCATCTGGCTATACGCTCTGAGAACATTGCCTTTCGTGGGTATCAACGCTTACCTCTGCAGATTGCGTTCAGATAAAGTAAAATGGAGTGTGAACTTAAGAGCGAGTACATGAAATAAAATGAGGATCATAATAACAATGAAGAAAGCAAGACAGAAGTGAGACTATAAGAGGACAGACAAAGGAGGACGAGCGGAAAGATTATAACAAGTATAACGATAAAAAGACAAGTAATCTGCATACTAATATTAAAAAACAAATGTGATTTTGCAATTGAAAAGATTAAATGTAATGCAAAAACGTAATTGAAAGAATGACGTCATCCATGAAACCAGCAAGAAAGACGAGATGGACGAGACATTTTATGTCACAAATCTTCTAGTGTTCTATTACAGCTCGGATGCCATTTACTGTTATCTTGTTTACTTGTTACCGGGCACACTTTTTATTTGTACATGATTGGTTTAGATGGCGAGAGAAACGGGCAAATAATGTAAATGAAGGCGAATGATGAGAGAAGTGTTGAGAGAATGAAATGACGTAAACCATGCAAGTGGAATCTCTGTTAATGTCTGGACCAGATCAAGTTTACTCAGACGGCCAAAGCCATAATTATAGACTATACATATGCACTGACCTATTCATATATGCTAGAGATACAGACCCACTCTACTATTGGTTTTTAATCACTTATAACTCTGTGCTTATCAATACGAAACTCTTTATATAAAAAGGTGATTCAAAAATTAATTTCATTTGACCTACAATTGTTCTATTTGAAGTCGAGGCCATACTTAACGTTCCTATTTCATATTACCGGTGTTTCGCATACTCCCTTTGGATGTTTTTTATAATTCTAAAACGTTATTTCCCATCGAAGGTTTACGCGGCCACAATAAAAGCTTTCGCGGCCGGATTTGGTTCGTGAGTCAAAGGTTGGCCATACATGACGTAAATATTTAAAATAGAGAGTGGAAGGAAGAGTACGTCATAAAAAGCAGATAGAGAGAGCTGAGTAAAATAAATATAGTATACTAATGGGAGAGGGGAAGATGGAAGTGAAGAGAGAGAGGAGGAATGTTGATATGCTCTATTATAACATCACAATATAGTTTAATAAATATTACTGTATATTTGTGTGAAAGCAGCAGCAGCAACAGTAACTGCTGCTGATCATTAACCGTCTGTGAACACGTATGTTTGTTTTACAGAAGCCGCTTCCGTAAATTGAAATTTCCGAATATATGAAAATATTTTGGAATTCCCCAATATTTAATAATATATATATATATATATATATATATATATATATATATATATATATATATAAAATATTTGTTGTTGTTTATTATCTATGTACGTATACGTTTCATCCCTTATCAATCGGGATTCATCAGCATAGAGATATGACTATTCACTACCGGTCGTACGATTCGAAACCCTGGATAACAAGTATTTTTCGACTTGCATCCAACGCCTTAAACCGCGCGCCCACCAGTTGAACAGTCGATAAACAAATGATAATTTAACACATATAAAGCGGCTTGATGTCGAAGCACTCTACTACTATTAAAGAAGGAGTGATGCATATAAAGCAAGTGACGTCATGCTGTGTTTCTACTACCATTAAGAGGGCTCTACTTTTTTACGAGGAGCGACAAATATAAAATATTTGTTGTTGTTTATTATCTATGTACGTATACGTTTCATCCCTTATCAATCGGGATTCATCAGCATAGAGATATGACTATTCACTACCGGTCGTACGATTCGAAACCCTGGATAACAAGTATTTTTCGACTTGCATCCAACGCCTTAAACCACGCGCCCACCAGTTGAACAGTCGATAAACAAATGATAATTTAACACATATAAAGCGGCTTGATGTCGAAGCACTCTACTACTATTAAAGAAGGAGTGATGCATATAAAGCAAGTGACGTCATGCTGTGTTTCTACTACCATTAAGAGGGCTCTACTTTTTTACGAGGAGCGACAAATATAAAATATTTGTTGTTGTTTATTATCTATGTACGTATACGTTTCATCCCTTATCAATCGGGATTCATCAGCATAGAGATATGACTATTCACTACCGGTCGTACGATTCGAAACCCTGGATAACAAGTATTTTTCGACTTGCATCCAACGCCTTAAACCGCGCGCCCACCAGTTGAACAGTCGATAAACAAATGATAATTTAACACATATAAAGCGGCTTGATGTCGAAGCACTCTACTACTATTAAAGAAGGAGTGATGCATATAAAGCAAGTGACGTCATGCTGTGTTTCTACTACCATTAAGAGGGCTCTACTTTTTTACGAGGAGCGACAAATATAAAATATTTGTTGTTGTTTATTATCTATGTATATATATATATATATATATATATATATATATATATATATATATATATATATAACGCATACCCTACCTAACGGATTACGTGTGGTCTAGTATAACATAAATATCGAACGAAAAGGAAACACGTAGAATAAAGAAAGAAGATGGTGATATCGATAAGTAAGCTTTATCTGGATTATATTTCATGAAATATCTTTATGAATAGATGGTTAAAGATGTCAATGATGTTGAACTTGGCAGTCTTTTCTTATTGCTCTTTTATCTCTGACACTTTTTCTCTGTCAACTGCCGGCTTCTATACTCTCTCTCTCTCCCTCTCTATCTATTTATCTCTCTCTCTCAGCTTTCAAAATAGAACAAAACTAAACAAAAAATGAAAACAAAATACAACACGGAAACCAACCAATGAAACGAAACAAACGAACTCGGTATGGGGCGCTTCAACTCCAAAGAGACGATCACCATTGTCAAAAGAAAGAAGCAATTTATAATGAGAACACACACAATTCGTATCAATAAGCGCGAATCAATATGAAGGCGAAACGAATGAAAACATAGGGAATCTTTTGTGTCGATATTTTCGTCTGATTTCCCTCTTTGTTTATTTTATTACTTTTCCTTTTTATATTGTTGTTCTCCTTTTGATCAGAAGCAGGGAAATGGTAGAGGCAGATGAGTGAAGTGAGTTTATTTTTTCTTTCTTCTAGCGACGCTTTCGACATCCGCTCGATCTACTCGACAGAAACTATGTGCGTTTATGGCTGATCGACTTTTTCAGCCATTTTAATTTGTATTTTTCGACAATCAATAAGTTGTAGCCCCTTTCGTTCGTACCATTTACGCTGTTGCAACAAAATACTCAAATCTATCTATGTCATAGATCCCACTATATTCCTGTCTTCATATCTATCTATACACGTCATAGATTTGAGTCTCTTTCTATTTATCTATCGATATTTCGCTGTTAGAGATGTTATTTGTATCAGTTGAATTATTTGGAATACTATTTTCATATTGGTTGTTATATCAACAACGATTTGACCGACGTAACCTACGACCTTCTTCGGGTGTATCTATTCAACATTCAAAACGTTCTAAGCGAACTCATAATTTTCCAAATAATAAAATTATTCTGATTTCGAACATTCCGAAATCTTATATATCTCAGTCTATTCATGTGTATTGATAAATATGTTATAGATCATATTTCATTGATATCTCTATTGTTGTGTAAAATGTTATAGATTTCAGTCTATTCACATATATACATTGGTATGTCTATGTTATATATTTTATTGATATATCTACGTTATACATCTCATTCTTTATTCACATATATTCATACCTATCCATTTATTCATATCTATCCATTAATATCTATCTATCTATCCATTAATATTTATCTATCTATCTATCTATCTGTCTATCTATCTATCTATCTATCTATCTATCTATCTATCTATCTATCTATCTATCCATCTATCTATCTATCTCTCTCTCTCTATATATATATATATATATACGTATGTGTGTGTTATAAACCTCTATCTATACTTATGTACCTATCGATGTATCTCTGTTAGTAATCTTACTCAATTGATATCTATTCGCGTATCAGTGTTATATATCTCTGTCTATTGATATCTATTTATTTATATATGTTTATATGTATATTTGTTATGTATTTAATTATATTCGTATACATGAAGCTATTCTTATGTACTTAGTAGTGTATCTTTTTTATGAATTGAACTCCATTAATATATATTCGTGTATCATCTTCATGTATACTCGTTAATTCCTATTTATTTATTTACATATGAATACTAGCAACCCCTACCCGCCTTCCGGGCAGCAATTACTTGGAAATAGGGAGGGCGTTAATTCAAACAATGTTTTTACTCAGAGAAATCCTAAATTTTAATAAACTTTGGTAACTTATATAGATTAACATTCTCACCTAAATGAGATTCTTTTTAGGGTCATTCTAGATTGTTTGGCCAGTTGATATGTTTTTAACACTAACCATAATTTTGACAGGCAAAGTCGTAAACCACAGGCAATCGCTACAAAAAGGTTCCCCCTCCCTAAAGATAACGCACAAAATTTATCTTTTGAGAATTCCATGATTTTAATAATTTTTGGTAAATTTGTAGATTAGCATTCTCCGCTAAATTACCCCCGTCCTTAAAAATAATATTATTTTTAGAGTAATTCTAGATTGTTAGGGCAGTTAATATGTTGTTGACACTAACTTTAATTTTCAATGGCAATGTCGTGTATTGTTTATACACAATCGTCACAAAAAGGCCCCCCCCATAACAAAAAAAAAACAGAATTCATCTTCGATGGCAAAAAAGGTAAACTGACATAACACTCTAGAATTGCATGAAAATAGAGGATTATTTTACGTTTAATTTATATGCTGAACTGATCTTACATTCTAAATTCTAAAATATTTTTGGTTGTTTTTCTTTCAGACAGGTTTTTCAGAGTATGCACACGTAATCGCCTGAAAAAATAGAATCTTATTTCATCGGGGGTGAGGTGGGTGGGGTGTTAATCTACAATATTATCCAAACTTTCAATATTTTTTCCATGTCATATAATATATAATTAGTTAGATGATTTTAAAGTCATTTATGTAATTTTCACCGGAAAGGTAAACACAGCTAAAAAAATTCTTAAGATTAAAATAAAAAAGAGACGTTTAGTAAAAAAAAGTATCAAATTAAAAAAAATAAATATGGGTAAATTAGCAGATAAACACATTCTATTAATACCTAACTACCCTGAAAAACTGACATCCGGATTTTTTAGGGGATTATGTGTTAACACTATGGAAAGCGGAAAGAAAAACAAATAATTTAGAAATTAGAGTGAGGGATCAGTTGAAACAATATATAACATAAAATGTTCCAACATTTCCGGGGCATTGAATTTTTTAGGGAACTTAACACAATTTTTTTACCACTAGCCCATAGTCCGAGTGGTAGGGTCATAAAACCACACGTAACTTCCTAAAAATAGCGGCCTCCTGCAAAACAAATGTAGCAGATCTGCATCCAATAACAAAATAGAATTTACTTAGCTGCCCTAAAACTGTCCCCAACAATTGAATTAATATATGAAAATGTGTCCTAGTTTAAATCATAAAATAATTGCGTTTTTTCTTTTCTTTATTTGCATCAAGTTAAAACAGGTAGAACGTTTTTGTATGCGTGTGAAGGATGTTAATCTACAATCGTACCAACATACGACTCTTTATTTTTTATAGTAATCTGGACAGATCACAGTGCTACTAAACTTCTTTTTTTTAACGTGAATACTGGCAAGGTTTTGTAAACATTAAAGTTTGTTGTTAAATTTATAAAGTAAGCATTAACTTTATTAATTAAAACAAAGTTATTTATTTATTTTTCACAAAAAATGTAAAAACTGCAAAAGGAGGGCGAGTGTAAGTGGCAGAGAGAGAGAGAGAGAGAGAGAGAGAGAGAGAGAGAGAGAGCTAGACAAATACATACTCCACCCACTCTCGCTACTTTTCCTCGATTCTGTGTCGCTTGTAGCAAACCACAGCCTTCAGTAAGGTCGCCCACCAGCATATGGAGCTAAAACATTATGTGTTTTAGTTTTTTCCGATTCATTTTTTAATAACTTTAATAAATTGCTGTTAATATAGACGAAACTATTTGATATATATATATATATAACAAACATAACTCAGTGCAATTCCAAATTTATAATACTAACAATTAATTAATAATGAATAGTGTAAAAAATGTCATGCTAATTAGGCAGTCTAACATTTTCTCTTAATATTGTATCTTAACCATATATACAGAATATCAAGAGTTAATGTTATATTATTGATTTTAGTAACAATAACCCATTTTTATTATAATATAGAAGTGATAAATGAACAAAACAGTGTAGCATTAATTCATTAAGATGGTTTCTACATTTAATTATATTTGTATATATATATATATATATATATATATATATATATACATATGTACATATATATTGATATTAATATATGGTATATCGCTTTCACTCTATCACACACTTTCTTTTTCTATATCTCTATCTCTCTCGTTCTCTCTCTCTCTCTCTCTATATATATATATAACTATATACATATATATATATACAGAGACAAATTTTGAGAGAGTAGACTTTATATAAGACATATATTTATGTATATATATATATATATATACAAAAATGTAATCACCTCGCTTGGATGCCTGAATAAGACCGTAGGGGCGAAATAAATGTTTGCATTTGGTGA
>OY744546.1:26500783-26530783 GCA_963556195.1 Sepiola atlantica | reverse complement strand
AGATAGATTGAGATATTTCCCAATAAAAAACAAGTTTTGTACCAAAATAATTGTTTTTTTTTAAAAATAACATCTATACAATCGCAGCATTAGTAATTAGCAAGTTTCAATCTGATAGACAAATAATTTTTTGTAGTTTACGAATAGATGTGAGTTTAAAGTTAGAAATGTTTCATCTAATTTTATGAATGTATCTTAATATAATTGTCTTAATAAATAAAATCAAAATGTGTAAATACTGACGTAATTGCTTATATAGAAAAACACTAGTGGATTATCCTGGTTTTGAATCATACGATTTTTTATGTAAGCGATCGCGGTTTAAGTGATGTTGTTTTTTATGTGTGTCGTTTTTATCTTTTAAGGAAATATACCTCTGTGTAAACTGTTTCAATGGTAATACTTTAAAATTAAAAATAACGAACCGCGGAGATAATTCGGCGCTTCCATCGAAGGAAAAACGTGTTTTTCGTGAAAATATTCAATAATAAGCCGGTTTGTTCTGTAAATAATGTAGAGTTATTTGTCTATAAGATTCATACTTTTTTTATTAGCAATGCTCTGAATTCATGGTTTTAAAAATAGCTATTATTTTTTAAATGAAAAAAACCCAACAATTTTCCTTGAAAATATGTTTATTTATAATTGCTCAGTAATCATGTATTAGTACTTTTCGAACGTCTTATATTATCTATTGAGCTTATCACTTAAGTTTGACTACACAACTGAAATATATACATTATATATATATATATATATATATATATATATATATATATATATATATATATAAATGAATTTGTTGAATAAACTTTCTGTTTTGTATTACCGTATTTTTTAACTTTAGACTTTCAAAAATAAATAGCTAAGTGACTTATGAATCACGCTGTATATATATATTTATAGAATTATTGTTAAAAATAACAAAATTCGTCTGTTTAATTTTACTTTTTTAGTTTATTCAATTTTTCTGATTGTCTTTTTCGTATGAAAATAGTAATAAAATAAATGGTACTTAGGTTTCACAGGTTTCACGAACGTTTTTGATTTTTCGTCGAATCATCCTCAGGTGTCAAAAGTAAATAAACAAAATAAGCTAGAGAAAGAAGAGAATTTCAAAAAGACGGCGGAGATACGCGAAAAAAAATGTTTATATATATATATATATATATATATATATATATATAGTAAACATCCACAGGATAAAAATAATTCAAAATAATTTAAACTAGTCACCTTGACATCATATATATATATATATATATATATATATATATATATATATATATATATATATATATATATATATATATATATATATATATATACATATATATATATATATATATATATATATATATATATATACATATATATATATACATATATATATATACATATATATATATATACATATATATATATATATATCAGGGAGTGTTCATACATGTATCTCAGTATGTGTTTTGTTGTCGATCTTAATCTACATTTTACATAGCAATATGCATATCTGGGTTCCCGGTAAAACTGTGATCGAAAAGAATAACACATGCAATTAAAATAGTAATCTTTTTGGCGTAGATTCTATGTAGAGAAAATGCTCAGTTTAGTTAAACAGAATTGATATAAAGGCAGCAAAAAGTAAAACAAGACGTAATGTAACGTGGCCGAGAATTTGCGTAAATCCAAGTGCATTCATACACGAGAGGCACATAATTCGAGCAATAGAAAAAAGCAACGAACAAACAGGTACCGATAGGGGTACTCTGTTTCGGTTTCAATATTAATAAAATAGCAATCCCAAGTATTAACATTTGCATGTGTTCGTTTTGTGTCTTGTGTAGTACTAACCCGGAAAACACTAACCATACGACGAAACCCCCAACCCCAAGAAGAAGTTGTTTCCGGGCGACGTTGTGTGATTACAGTAAACATTTAAGCTAATTTAATGATTGTAAAACTTGAGGCGTAACCTTTAAAAAGTCAATGTTATTCATAACGATATTTACAGATCGCTATTTTTTTAATACAGTGTGTATTTTATTGTTTTATCAAATTTCATATTCCTGTATTTACTATCTTAAAATAGTTGGTAGGCCAAAAATGAAAAAAATTGTGGAAGTCTATCGCTTTAGTCGTACGAAGTTTCTTCACATAATTTTCACCATATGCGTAAGATTCAAATTTTTTTCAAACGCCTGTTTTCAATAATAGAAATTAACACTATTTTTAGTAAAGTATTCCAAGAAATTTAAGAGATGTATTTTTCATGTACTAATATTTTTCCCTCATATATAGTGAGTAAATCCTAAATGATATATACAATTAAAAGACGTTTAAAAGACATACTATAGGTTACATCACTGGATCAGCTAATTCCTCTATTTTTACTTATAAATAAATAACAATGAACTGGAATGCTCCAAAAGTCAAATAACACAAACTTTGGACATTATAACTAAGATTCTGCCACAGAACGAATATGTTTTTTTACAAATTAAACACAAACAAATGGTAGCATACGAGCCGATATCGCATTTTATGTGTACGCCTCAATAGGGGAAATGTCCTATTTACTTAAAACATTTACAGATCATTGAAAGAAACGGAAAATTATATATCCCACCGGTGTCCAGTTACCACTTGCGCTATTATCCCCCCTCTCAAAACATTTGCACTTATACATATTTCATTTTTATAGATTTCATTTCCTTTGACCATTTGTTGTATCGACTATCTTAAGAAGTTCAATTGTTTTACCCATAAATTAGGGCATTAACTTGTTTCATTTCAATCTAAAGTAGGCCAGTTATGATCGATGATTGATAAGCCGAGGATGATTACGCTTGAAATTACTTTCCATTATTGCTTTAGGGAAATAATTGCTTCTGAATTTGAACTTTTTGAACTCCAGAAACTTACAAGGACGGATTAGGTTTGCGTTATATACTGTTACGATATATGAAGTAAGCTTGATCACCTCATAACGCCCGATTATACATTTAATAAGTTGTATATTTAAATAGGTTTAGTTTACAATTTTACAAGTAAATACCATATTTAAATACATTTAATTTCTACTTCTATTCATAAATAGAATAGTTAAATACTTTTAATTTTAGTGTTAATTAGGTGTACACTACGTTAGTAGTGTTAATTATGTTTTAATAATACGTACGCTACTTAAGTATTTCTAATCTGTACTATGAGTAATAAATATACTATTTAAGTAGTTGTACTTGTACATTTACTAATAGGCATACTATTTAAGTACTTCTAATTTTACGTTTCATAATAGCCATGACATGTAAGTGCATTCAATTTGTATTTTTAATAATACGTAGAATATGTAATTATTTCAAATGCGTAATACATATAATATTTAAGTATTTTTAAATTCTACTTTTACTTTTAATAATATTAATAATATTAATATGTTAGTTGTTTAAATCTGAAGAGTTTGAATGCAAAACGCGATTAATTCAATTTTTTAAATTGAGCAATTTTGCTCTACAAAGACGAATGTTTCGAATCTAAAATTCAACTGTGAAAGCTTATTTAAATTGAAAGCAATACTATTAGATACATATCACATTAGTTATAGTGTTTAGTGTGTTAGAAGGCTGAAATGTAACAGTAATTTAACACTTTTTAAAATTGCGTACATCAATGTTTGTATATGTAAGTATTTCTAATGTGTACTATGAGTATTAAGTAGAATATTCAAGTAATGTTTTTTTGTATTATTAGTAATTCATGTACTATTTAA
This sequence comes from Sepiola atlantica, assembly GCA_963556195.1. Taxonomy (NCBI): domain Eukaryota; kingdom Metazoa; phylum Mollusca; class Cephalopoda; order Sepiida; family Sepiolidae; genus Sepiola; species Sepiola atlantica. Next base: position 26,527,014 of record OY744546.1, on the reverse strand, counting down.
GTACTTTGTTTTTTTAAATAAGTTTCATGTGAAGTTTAATAACAAGTAAATATGTTAGTACTTTTAATTATTACTTTTAACATATATAACGACGTGCAACATGCACTTTTACTAATAAGTAGAATGTGTGCACACTTTAAATTTGTACTTTTACTAATAAGTAAGCTACTCAAGTAAGTCATCCTGGTACTTTTAGTAAGAAAAATAGTATGCTAATATTTGTAATTAGTACTTAAATTATTCTTTTTAAATTTTGATTAATTTTACATTGCCGTTTTTACAATAAGAAATATATTTAAGTATTTTGAAATATTTACTTTTTATAACAAGTATTTATGTTCTTGTAACTTGCACTTCTTATCAGTAGACTATTTTAGCACTTTTTGTACTTTAATACTTAGTAAAATATTTGAATTTGGATTTAACGCTTCCACTTAGGATTAAAGGATTTATCTTTTATTTTTGGCATGGAATCATTATCTCGTTATATACTTACACGTTGAGATATTTTTTGTTACTCGATGAGAATAGCCACATGCACAACTAATACATTTGTATGAACGTAAACCATGCTTTTTTCGAACTCTAAACGCATCTTCTACATCACCTACTGCAATAGAAATATGCCAATTTGCCCGAACTACATTTAGACCAGGACACCCAGCAATTAGTAATTTTTCTCTAGATCCATATAAAGAGGTCAGCGAAGGAATAGATTTCTTTCTTAAATCGAAACTACTTCACATTTCTAAAAGATAATATGCAATATTCTGAGAGATATGTTTAGTCTAACACTTTGAAAATTAGGATATTAGTTCTGAAACCCCTTCAAAATTCCACATCAATTTGTATAATTTACTGTTAAAAATAACATTCATTTTAATATAATACCTTGCTTTAAAGTCAATAATATTAAGAAAAGCTAACTTTTCTTCTTCCGTAAAAAATAATTGCTATTGTCAGCAACATATTATTTAAATAAATAAAACGAATCTATATTTATATATTTTAAATAATTGCAATTTAAACTTTTTTAAAACAATAATCTCTCTTATTTCCTTAGATATAAATGTCAGCGTAATATTTTTCAAAACCATATAACGAATGCCAATGTTTTAAATGTATGTAATTAAAATCGAACTGTTTTAGTCAACGCCTGATTTCTAAACAATTCATTGTAAAATAGGTTGAATGTGATTTTTTTTATCTTAGTGACACAAGATTAATCACTAATAAACACATTTTCTGATGGGAATATCTAATGTGTTATGTGTGTGAAAGATGATAACGTACGTACGAACATTAAATGCCTCAGCGTATTAATATATAGATACTAGAAGAACACCCGTACCAGGACGAGTAAAATGAATTCCTCGAACAGGAACAGTTTTTTTTCAGAATTACTTACTAACTTACTTAGATTACACTCCAGATATAATCCTAGTAAACATTATTTCTAGAATGTTTATAGTGAGTTTTATCAACATCCATGACATAATTTTAATTTTAGAAAATGTCTCAAATTTAAAAAAATTAAGTTTAAGAGGTCTTAAAAAATGAAATTCTATATATGGGGGTGGGGTGATCCCTTCTGACATTCACATCGAAAACCTGTCTCACTACAACAACGGCAACATATGTCTCTTCATCCTCCGAGCGGCTAGCATGAAGAGGAATTTCCATGGATTCAGGTCCTTTGTAAGGGCTTCCTGTTTGTGGAACATATTTTCACGGGACTGCTTACCTGTAGACTACAACATAGATGTCTTCAAATATAATGTCAGCCAGTAGATGTCGTGAACCGTACTATAAGTAATATAACAGTTCATTGCATTTATCAATTTCGGATGGCAATCCTTCCATCCCATTAACCTTTATCATTGAGTGGCTCTTGGCCTTCAGACGCTGTGACCCAACAGTAAAACGAACCAGAAAACAACATAAACTGTACTCTGTTGTATATGCAATCATACACCTTTTATATATGTACCTCTTGAAAGCGCATATATTTGCTCGTAATGTTTAATAATGATTTGGGATATGAGTAAACGTAAAAAAAATACTGGTGCTTTTACCTACTTTCCGAAATTTAGTATTCAATAATTCTTCAAATCTATAAATATAAAGACGCGTCTAAAACTAGAATGCTAAGCCATTAGGATGATCATTTCATTGTCTGTCTGGCCTTTCTGAACTTAATGTAACGCCATTGCTTGAGGGAATAGCCTGTCTAAACATAGTCATGTATTAGTCTATTTGAATAAAGTTTCCAATATGTTATGGTAGGCGTCGTTTCAAGGATTCTCTCCGGGGTTTCTAATGAGGTCAGATGCGTAGCTGTGTAACATGTTTAAATTATACGATATATTGTCATCTTTCAGCCATGAAGGGTATCGAAGTTGTGCCTGGAGTTATGTCGGGTTGCATATATTTACGTGCTTCCCCACGAAGACAGAGTTTGACACAAGGTCGGGTTTTTTTATGTGGCAAAAACTCCAGCTCTCTAAAATGAGGCATTCTAGATTCGGACAAAAATCAAATTACAATAATCTAGTAGTATTTCTCCTTCAATGCCTGAGGAAAGAACAGATGAAGTGGTATATTAGAACAGATACTACGACACAATATTTATGCATACTTGTCTGGGTTTTCTTTTCTGAGTTATTGTACTTTTCCTTCAGTATAAAGTTATTTTCAAACAGAGAAGGACATTAGAAAAAAAAAGTGTTTCAGGTCTTCCCATCGACGACTTGTTCTAAACAGAGGTGTGTGTATATAACACATACATTCATGTCGCGTTTGCACACGTATTTCTTACGAATGTATAGTCAACCCGTCTTCCGCTTACCGGTCGATAGTTCGTCATAATCTTTGGATATGCAGACATTCTTCATTCTATGCACATGTGCATATTACACGTTCTTGTATATACACTTATATTAAAAATAATGTAATATGCATATATTTTGTCAGTATTTACTTCAAAAGTGCTTATTTAGTATGATGATATTTCCGGGGAATAAAGAGTTTTCTGTGTAGATTACTTGCCATAACTATATTTCTGTACTACAAGGGTAAAAGTCAATATATTAAAAACATATGCAATAGAATTTTAAATATTCAAATGAAGTTCGGGAAATTAATATTATATCCCGCACGTTTATATTTTCGCACGTTTACGAGATTTCAGCTTTATTTATTATAAAATTACATTTTTGTGACATTTCTTATAAATACAAAAATCAAATCATTATCATATTAAACTGTTTTCAGAGTTCCAGTGGTTATAACGAGAAGTCAAAAAATACTCTAAAAATATGTGTTCAAATATTTCAAGATGATAGGCAGACTGTGACTTACTAAGTACTGAAAATAAGTCAACACTGGAACTCTATATATATTACGTTTCGGCAACCTTTTCTTTGTAAACAGAGAGACGATCTTCTTTGACTTAATATATTTTCCTTTTCAATTAGTTTTCTCAGCACTATTCCTTCACTGTAATTCTTACTAAATACATTGTTATCTTAATTTTAAATGGTTTAACCTTTGTTAAACGATATACGAAACAAGTTAGCTATCCTCTAAATTCTCTTATATGTTTTACTTTTATTAGTAATAAAGAATATGGTCTGTTTATTGCCACCATACATTATATATATATATATATATATATATATATATATATATATATATATATATATATATATATATATATATATATATATATTGACTTTCATCTAACGATAACACATTGATCAATGTATGCTATGTGGATTAAATACGGCTTTTATTTTTTGTCGCATTATGACAACCACGATGCGGTGATTCAAGCGCATTTATCCCTAATCTGCATTTCCGGCGATTATCTTCACCTAGAGCCAGGATAATGTGATTAAACTCTACTAATCCATATTTCGGAGGAGGCTGTTAACAGTTTTAACGCGCATCATCACAGGATGTGGGTCAGTCATCATTTTAATTTGAAACAGATTAATAAGTAACACGGGTGGAAACCAGGACGAGTTGTCAAAAAAGGAGGGGGACTAGCTAAGAATATGCCTAAATTTGGGTTTCTGTTCACGTTGTCAATATGATTAACGCTAAACCCATAATCGATTCATTACGATTTTTGTCTTACTCTCCTTCTTTGTCCTTATATATATCCGTATATATATATATATATATATATATATATATATATATATATATATATATATATATATGTATTAAACATCGATATTTATATATATATATATATATATATATATATATATATATATATATATATATATGTATATATATATATATATATATATATATATATATATAAAGTAGGTATGTGATTATGTTTATATATTTGTATATGCAGGATTCACTCCTAAATTATTAACTAATTATTATGAATTTTGGAATACAGCTTCGAGCTGTAAATGGTTGTAATGTCGGATATATTTAGTTTTATTTAAATCTATGCGAAAGAAGCAAATAAGGAGTGGGAAAACCTTTGGTAAAATTGAGATACGTCCGATGTTTGTATAATCTTAATAAGAATGAAACATCAATAAATACATTTTTCCCAAATTTCAGATTCTTTCGAGTATTTTAAAGAGTTTCGAAGACATAATATAGGCAGAACCTCCCATTCTAAAATTTAAAATATTTCCGATTTTTATTTGGTTTTATCCGTAGATATTCGACACAGATTTAGCAAGATTAGCTACACTTTAATATTTCCTTAAGAGTCCTGAAGCTTAAACCTTAAATTTCATATTTTTTTCTGGAACTAAAATCATGTAATAGATTTTGATCTACATTGAAATAAGGATTCTAGACATAAACTTTATAATGGTTATATCTAGATGTTAATCTTCGAAATGGAACATAACTTATTGCAAAATTGTTTTGTTCAAACAATTAGTTTTACCCGTAATGAGATGAGTATTCTTAAGTATATATTTATCTCGATGTACTACTAAACCATTCATGTAAAATCAGAGAATTATGTAATTAATTCAATTTTCATAGGTTAATTATTACTTTATTTCTGATGATCTAAAGAAAATAAACACCTAATTTCGGGGCAAGTCTGAGCTTGTTGTACTACTTGCTATTTGATTTCGTGCTTCCCCTCATCCCTTGAGGTTGTTTCGACCGGATGATAGAAACACGCACTTTTATTACACTTTAATTTTTACGTGACAAGATAGAATTATATATATATATATATATATATATATATATATATATATATATATATATATATATATATATATATATATATATATATATATATATATATATATATATATGTATATATATATATATATATATATATATATAGATATAGATATATATATATATATATGTATATATATATATATATGTATATATATATATATATATATATATATATATATATATATATATATATATATATATATATGTATATAGTCTTTATTATACTTTGGAGGATATATGAAAGATATGAGAAGATTAATACACGTATGAATTTTCTGCCATTTTGAATGTGTTTTCTGACAAAAAAGTTGATGATTATTTTTACATATGACAAATTAACCAATAACCCTATGGCAAATAATACCGTGTAATATTTAGGTTGTAGTATCAGTATACTATTTAAAATAGCCATCTGTCCTTTACCAAAGGATGTGATTTTTGTTAAAAAATAATTGAATATGAAAAGTAAATTTTCCGCGTCGAACAATGCTCATTTCAAATATCCTTTCATGATGTTTCCGACAGCACATACGTACGTCGACCTTACGTAAAATTGTTCATTTTGTGTTGTTGATATGTAGTATTTAACATATGTGGTCCAAGTTAAAGTGATTTTTTTTCGATTCACGTCTATTTTTTTCGTAACGAGATATTTAACGAATTACAAAATAAGATTCATATCAATAACAGCCGACACACACAGTTAATATATATGTGTGTTTTGTGGAGGAGGTGGTGATAGTGTTTTTATGATTTACTTTTGTCTCTAACTTTTACAATAGTCTTTTATAGTCTTTTATACTCTTTGTATTAACGGTTTTAGCTTTGTTTTCCTTATTCTTTTAGTATATAATTCGTGTGTATTACCTTACACAAACAACAATACACTATTCCAAGGGATTATCAGCTATTACAAAATAAGGGAGGGCCTGTGTACGAGTGGTTGTCCCACTCACGGCATGCGAATTTTCGGGTCTGAAAACTCCCTCTGTCCACCAAGCATTAACACTCAGGGAGGGTTCAAGCGGAAGGAGAGTGGTGGGCTTCGCCTTCCATATGCCGCTACGGCCATGGCCAGTGTGCGATGTCGGCAACGACACTCGTGCGCGTCCAGGCTATGCGACCTTTACCTTTTACAAAATAAACATGTAGAAGACTGAAGAGTTCAATAACCAATTGTTTGAAATATCACAGCTCAACAGTCCAAAATATTTAAATAATATAAATAACAAGAATATTTTATCTCATAAATATTATTAAATAATATTATTATTAATGTTATTAAATAATATTATTATTAATCTTATTAAACCTGTCTCGTTGTTCATTTACTTTTTTATATTCAATCAATGTTTGCTTGCAAAAAAAATAAAAATGATAATTTGGTTTCCCTGTATCTTTCATCTGCTTTCACATGACCGACATCCTTTCTCATTTGAAACCATTTTTATGATCGTATACAGGCAAACTGAGTTCTGTACTTTTTGCCGGAAAAGATAGATTTAATGTTTCCCTCAGTCGATGAGGATGATTGCTTTTGAAGTGCAAAACCTCCTTCGTATTGCCTGTGAACGGAAAGGATCGATACCAACCGTTCTCAGGTTGGCAATGTGTTTAATGATTTGGTAGTTTTTATTTCACCATCAAAGTTTGGCTTGCAAGCCGCGGATCATTACTTCTGTCTCACATGTACATGAAAAACAGGGCGACACGAGCAAGAATGGTGGACACATAATTAGATGTAATAGACAAATAGTGCGGTGAAGACACATTTGGTGAGTTGTCTTATCATGTCATATTGCCTAGGAACTTAACAGATAGGCATATGTTGGCTCTCCTCAGTAGTCAAAAGTACAGAATATAAATGGGTCTAATCTAATTGTAGCATCCTCAAAAGTCACATACGAAAACTAAGTGCAACAGTAATATTTGATTCAGTTAACAGGTTTTCCAGTCGTGTCTACTGTTGGTGTCTTAGCAATGTTTTTACCGCTGATATGTTGGCGTAACTTGTGTTTGGGTAACTTAACGTTTACGACAAAAGTTGGTGATGATGATAATGTGAATACATGCCGCGTTTGCGTCATATTATATTCAAAGCACACCTGTCACATAAAAGATGATGTCGATTTCATTGTCACCTTCTGATTACATTACTGCAGCATTTTGTATAACGTCATGTTTCTTGTGTTTCATTATTGAGGAGTAGGCACCGATAATTCCTGAAACAGCACTGACACTTAATACTTTTACTTGTGTTCGCTATTTCAACAAAGCCGATGCTATGAATTACTTGCTCTACAGAGGGTTTATTATATGACTATATAACCCTAAAATCATAGGAAGAGAGATACCTCCACATTTTTCTAAATTATAAGTGTAAATAAGTTCACAGCAGCAATGCATTTTGAATGCAGAATGATCAGTCCACACGCCGTGTCGCTAACTGTAATATTAATTCTATTCACGTACAACATAATTATTAATATGTAAGTTATTTTGCTGGATGGACCTATTTATTTATGTCTCAATGGAAAACCCGGTAGAAGAAACCGGAAATAATGCAAAATTCTATCTTAATATTTATTAATTTTAATATAGGATTTTGTATTAAATAAATAGGTATCAATTTATTTTAAAATCTCATCCGAAAATTGACAACAATTATATTTAAAAGAATGATATACGTTGGAAACAATTTGCCCACTCAGGTCAAGAATAACACTGAAATAGACAAATAATTCAGAAAAAATAATAATAATAAATTATCTTGGAGATGCTTCGGTCTAATAAAATATTTAAAAAATAATTTGACTATATAAATATTATTTTAAAAGTAAGATTATTTATATATATATATATATATACATATATATATATATGTATATATATATACATATATATAAATATAAACGTGTGTATTAAGAGACATATACATATATATATGCATATATATATACGTATATACATATATACATATATATATATATAAAAACATATATATATATATATATATATATATATATATATACATATATCTATATGCATGTGTGTAAGTTAATCGTTTATTTAAAGTTGATTTAAATAAGAGACGTCTAAAGATTGATAATACATTAATTTTTTAAATGAATAAATTTGTTCATGCAAATATTTGTTTATGATATATATATATATGTATATATATATATATATGTATATATATGTATATATATATATATATATATATATATATATATATATATATATATATATATGTTATCTAGAAATAATCACAGAATATAAATCCAGCCGACAGGTACAAAAAATAGAAAAAGGTGGATCTACTATCAATACAAAGAGATGTATCTCATGTGTTGAGATTACCAATATCTCCCCTTTAAATTGAAAATACTTTTACAGGAAAATCTGATAATTTAATAATAACGGAATATAAAACATATAGTCATATTAGTTTTTTTGTTTGTATTTGTCTGTTTGATTTTTTCATCTGTTTTCATATCTTTTAATTATTGCAGTGAACTGAAATATATTAATATATATATATATATATATATATATATATATATATATATATATATGAAGATAGAATATTTCAGTAAGACAAACAATAATAAGGACTACTGTTCTATTGTCATAGTGATGATGAAAATAAAAATTTACGCAGAGCATTAAAAATAAACCATAGCAAATATATCCGTGTGAAAAAAATGAACAAATTTAACTAAAATATTTTGAAAAGAAATTGCATCTCGAAATATATGCTTTATTTATTATATTTAGTTTTTAAATCTCACGATGTTTAAGCATATAAAGCCAGTCTTAAACTTATGAAACACAACAAACTTTTCATTTATGACCAAAGATAGAATGTTTCCAGGTTAAATAAGGTAACATTAAAAATAGTTCGATTTTCTTTAGTTATTCGATAAAATTGCGAAACTAATGATTAAAATAAAAGCATTGCATATTATTTGGCAAAAGGTGATGAATGTGTATGGATTATCGAAAATGTTGACTTACCATTATTTAAGATTTTGTCTTGGGTTAAGTAACCAAAATATACGAAGCGTGTATGCAAAGAGGCAGTTTTAAGAAAAGTAAGGGCAAAGTGCAGGTGAAAAGAGTTTTATTTAATTCTAACCGGAAGTTAACCACACTGCAGTCAATTTCGGCTTAGGTCGTATAAATAGTCAATAAACCCGACTGTACGTCTTAGCAATGCAGGTAAAAACAAGTGATATATATATATATATATATATATATATATATATATATATATATATATCGGTTTTGCCGCATTGTCTTTTTTTATTCATACACACATATGGACATGTGCGTTGTGCTGTTATTGTGTGTGCTAATATAGGGCAATGCATCAACATTAACGGGGCTAAGCTACTGAAGGTCGAGCGGGGATTAAGTTGTGGAGATGAAATAGATTACACCATATATATATATATATATATATATATATATATATATATATATATATATATTTATATAGATAAATAAAAAGAAAATATGCATGCATATAGAGAGAGGTATATAGATAAAAAGAGTGAAAGACAGAGTAAAGAAGAAAAAGAGTAAGAGAGAAAGATAGAGTATGAAAACTAAGCATGTATATACAAAAAGAACAAAGAGGGCAAACTCAATGAAATAAAAGCAGAAAACAAAGGAAAGGAAAAGAAAAATAATTGAGTTATTATTTTTATGAAATAAAAAGAATCAAGTAATGTAGGAATTAGAAGAAGTAAAAATGATGAGGAGGAAAAAGAAGAAGAAGATAAAGAAGAAGAAGAAGAAATAATAAAAGAGTGTGTTTATAGACTAAAACAATACAAATCATGACAGCTTAGGATAAAAACCACACTGTGGGCGGGCGGAATGAGGGTAGATCATACTCAATTCATATGAGACCAAACACACCGACATATTCGGATTTCCAGACTCACACACCTGACATACACACTAATACAGAGGAATAAAATGTACGTACAAACTATATGAACAAATACATATCAATAGTAACACGTGCCTTTTCACATGCATCTTGACTAGTTTATATTTTTACTAGCATGATTTAGCATACTATTTATTAATGACTGAATCCCTCGTTGCATAAAATAATACTACTCACTATCAACTCTCACCTTGTACTAAGACTTACCCAGCTCATTCATGTTGAAGAGATTCTATTTAACTTATGCATCTACCTGCTGACAACAACATACACAACTCCACCATCTCATATATAGTTGTATTACTTGTACTATAAAGTCCATTTCCTTAATAAAACTAATGATATTAAACTTTATTTTATTTCGATTTGCGTTTTTTATGTAGTCTTTATTACATAGCAAATATCCGAGGCATGAGATTAATACTATAATTCCCAAAATCGTATATTTACAACACGTTATAGTGGTTTTAGCGAACAGACAATGCTTATTTTTTCGGAAAATCATACTAAACAATTCTACCAAGAATAAATGTAATTCCATCATAAATGCCAGTATACTGAAATCATATGCCCTTAATAGGGTTAATATGAAAATTCATATACACTAAATGTACAAAAGCAAGGAAATTCTCAAATTTTTACACTTTTATTGTCATTAATTAAGAGTATGACTACATATCAACCAAACTATTTCGTTATCACATCACTAAAGTATAAATCTCTATTCATGAGTGGATGAAGTGTGTGGGGTGCGCTGATGAAAACTTCCTACCAGTAAAACATAGAGCCCTGTTGTGCTCGCATACCCTTAATGGCAATAAAAATTTAAACATTTGGGAATTTCCTTGCTTTTGTACATTCAGTGTATATGAATTTTCATCTTACCCCCATTAAAGGCATATGATTTCAATATACTGGCATTTATCATGGAAGGTCACTACTTTTGTAAAGGTTATGCCTCAATACAATGGTAATTTTTAAGGTTTTTTCGAAATTTTCGGGAAAACTAAGGTATATGGTGAACTGAAATTAAAATGCCATCAACTAGACTCTAGAACCTCTATCTCTGCCAAAAATCAGCTGAATCCATCAAATAGTTGATTAGATACAGGGTGGAACATACGTACGTACGTACACACGGATAACACAAAATCATGCCTGACCTTTCTGGATCTCTGAGTTACCTTGACTAATGATGCTGAAATTCTACACACTTATAGAACCTGTCAAAAAAAATGTGTGCAAAGTTTTAACTAATTTGGTTTATTGGTTTTTGAGTTATGATTGATCAAAGAAATGAGATCTTAGCATAGGCCGTTTTTGAAGTCTATTAAGGGATAGAGCGCTCTCACGCCTCCCTTTATTCATTTATATTATTTGTTAGCTAAACCACTCGTTTATGTCAAGCAATAGATTATAAGACTGAAAACTAACTAAACATAGTATTAATATAATTTACATCACGTAGCAAAAAATGTCATTTTACCGACAATTACGGTCATGTATACATATGTTCTACTTACTTAAGAACACTTTTTAAACTGTACATCCCTTACAACTCTTCGTTGAGTTTTAACAAAGTAGCATATTTACTATAAACCCACTGTATCTTTCAACTTATCCGCGTATATATATATATGAAAACATGTGGTGATGTGGATAACCTCCGGATAATAGAGTGTTATGTTGGTGACACCGATCAGTGCTTCTCAGGTAGAGAACTCAATTTGAAGTAAGCTGGCCGCAGAAACTCATGAGGTGACGGATACTGTTGGTAAACTTAACATGTTTATTAAGCAGTGAAGTTCTTAAAATGTATATATAAAAAACTTGTGTGCCCCGTCAATATTTAGATAATATTATCTTAAAAAACATTTAGCTAATAAAACACGTCCGTCTGTCTGTAGCTGATGTGTCTTATTCCTGATATGTATTGGTACTTTGCGAAGAGCAATTTGAATTTTGCTAAGTCGAGAATTCGATTATCAGTAGCCGTTGAGAAACAGGAGAGAGCGAACGTGACAAACTCGAAAACCTCACTGAATATAAAATACGCTTTTACTAAAGTTCGACTGACATAAATAAAAAATATATGTTTAACGTTTCGTCCCATTCCCTCATTTGTTTCCACTCTGCACCAGCGAATATTAAACCTCCGTTCGGATGAAAACATTCTCTATCAAAAACAACACAACTCATATCTACTTTGCTTACCTTATCAATAGCAAATCTTGTTTGGAAAGACAAAGCTCCCTACCCATTTTCATTCCGTCTTCAATGACCACATTGCTATTTTTCAACAACCATGCGATAATCTTGTATTTCGTGTATTGGTCTTGTTTTAGAAGTACATCAATGATTAGCAATAGCTTTATCTCAATAAGTCCATAGAGGATACTTTGAAATAATGAAAACCAATTATATGATCTTTATATCATGTCGCTGCTTAAATCTCAAGTAAATTTGTTTTTTAATAATATAGTAATTTTCTTTCTATTTACAATGCATGTTTTACCGCAATTCAACATTCAATGTAGTCATACGATTAAACGTCGATTAATGGCAATTTGCCTGACACACGTTGGTACCACCAATAATGTATATACCCCCATACTATAAACCGCATTTCCATTCATAAATAGTATTTTCTAGATAATACTCCCTATATTTAAGTTAATATATAATAAATGTGACCTCCGAGACACATATTTACATGGTTTTATTATGAAAAGTTGCAACCTTCCTTAGTACTAGCAACAACCTTTACACAATTATCTTGTGACTAATGGCGATTCTTATTAAATACGTTGCACTAATTGACACCATGTCTACGCAAGGTAAAAATTGTAACTACATGACGCAAAGTTACTTCGCTTATGTCTCTTTTTAGAGGTTTTACTAAACCTATTATTAAACATCCTTAGTGACATCTTAGAATTATATAAGATCATAGTGAGATGAAAACACCACCCTTTACAAATAATTAATACTAGCTATCTGACAGATTTAATCACCTATCGTAGGGTCAGGTAACCTTTTATACCGCATCCGTCAATCGTTTTCTGAAATGTAAATGTAGATGTGCCTCATAAACATGTACCCTTTTTAGTTTCTTAAACTATTGCAATACCGACATACATGGTTCTTATAAATACACTAATTCGGTTATATATATATATATATATGTATTATAATATAATTACATTATTTGTTTACATTTCATTGGCAACATGCATTAAACAATATTTATAATAGAAAACTCAAAGTGCAAGGTGGCAACGAAAGTAGAAAGTATGCATGATCATAAACATAACTAAATCTATAGATATTAGAAAATATTATAAAATAACTGTTATCTAATTTCGAAGTAACTTCATTGCGATGGATTTCTTTGAGAAGAACTATTTAATAATATATATATATATATACATATATATATACATATAGTATATATTGCTATGCATACACATATTATAGCTACACATGTGCATACATGTTTCAGCTCCATCCTCATATAATACACTCTGGAAAGACGAATTATTTTTGGAAATGATAGAATTGTAATTGAGCAGTATTTTATAAACATGTTAGTTTCTATGAACAAAAATAACAAACACACTGTATATATATATATATATATATATATATATATATATATATATATATATTTATATATATATATGCATAACATGTATCACAAGTAAGTAGAACAAACATCAAAGTGTTCAATCCTACGGTTTTTCAAGAGCTAAACGTAGTTATTTTATTTAAATAATATATCTTACTGTGTTAGCTGGGGATACCCGGGTTTCGTCGAGATAGCCATCTTGGAATTAGCAGAAATGTAGGCATCTTCTAATTCCATAAATAGTCATTAAGGATGTTCGCTCTAAACGAGAGTGAAGTATTTACCTAGAATAAGAACACGCCGGCATTCTTCTTTATTTTATGATGGCCAGATGGACGGAGGGAGTCCAGGTATTCAAAGCTGACACAGTAATGCATGATATTTTAATAGAATACTATATATAAATATATACGATATTATAAAGTGATTGCGTTTGGGACGTTGCTATTTATTCGGGATTAGTTCTAAACGAATTATTTATGCTGAAAAAACATAATGTATAGTGTTTGGGCCAATAAAATTATAGATGATACATTCATCGCACTTAATTGTTTTTCATGCAAAACTATGTAGCGCTTTTTTCTACGAAATTTGGCATATCTTTACAGTTCGCACTAGCTTAACACAGTAGAATCTAGGTAAATATGAACATCGACATACCAAGGCACTGTAGCAACATCGCTGAAATAGCTGGTATATATATATATATATATATATATATATATATATATATATATATATATATGTGTGTGTGTGTGTATTAATATAGGCAGAGCAGCAGTGTATAGGACACATTTAAAATAAACACAATCCTCATTTTACTTTAATGCCGATTTTGAATTTGCATTTATAATTAATGTATTTCTTATACACAAAAGTAATTTCCTATTTAGTATTGTAATAAGGATACATTTAGAAGTGTTTAATCAAACTATTATATATAAAGACAAGAACAAATGACGTAATTTAGTAACATTTTATTTCACGACTATTAAAGTTCATATTTTTATGTTGACTGACAAATGTACGATATCCTGCCGATACTAATAAATGAATGCTGTACAATGAAATCAATAAAAAAATAATTGATAATAGCTACATTCTTTTTTAGAAAGATAAGTATTAATGAGACGAGAATGATGACAAGCCGAAAGATGCGGAACACTATGAGAGTACAAACATTGCTCAATTGTAGGAACTGTATTCGATCTCTTATGGGGCTGTCCATGACAAAATTCTGTTGACATTATATTTTAAGTCGATCACGTGGTAATTTACAGGAAAGCAGTTCCGCGGTAATGTTTTCCACAAGTGAACACTTATCTAAAGACGCCATATCCATGGTAATTTTGCTTTTACGTTAAACACATGGTGGAAAAAAAGACAATTGTTTGTTATTCGGGTTACAAAACGCATTCTTACGGCGAATACCTAACAAGTAGAAACCGAAGACCTCCTATGGAAATAGCAATAGAGTAGACCATGAGTGGCAACTTCTATTCTTTGAGAAAGTGTTTGCAAGAAAGAGAAAATATCACCACCAGTAGATTTCAAAGTCGATTGTGTACTCAGACAAGGACGGAAAGGGTGCTATGCGTGGCACCTCTCCAGAGGTGGATGCTATATTCTATGTGTTGTTTAATTATATCCTTATGATTTATAAAACTGTATCGTTCAGAATATAGAAGATTAGACAAAACCTACATTACTACTCGACTAGATCTCCCCAAAAAGCCTAAGAATTGTTATTTTATTAAGAGACGAAAATCATAATTTGGTATCAATATTTTGAAAAGAACATTTATGAGAACAAAGAATAAACAGAGACTTCCCAAACGACTGAATACGTTTATAATAATATTGGCTTGTGATTGACATTATTGATATCATAACTGTTATGGTGCCGTACCTATAACGAACATTTTGGACTCGTCCTTTCAAAATAGGGGTGGGAACCATAGACTTCTCTGCGTTTGAGTTAGACCCTAGTCTACACTGGTTGTAAGTACTTACGTACTACTTCTCTTGTTCCTCAGTTGTATATACTTTTCTCCAATATATTTGTTTTACCTATACCCCGTGTCCGTGTACTCATGCAGGCCTCTAAACATGGCCATAACAAATTGGGACCCCACCACGACCACCACCACCAACAAAACAACAACAACAACTGTCGACAATATATTTGAATCTACATAGGACCCTACAACAACTCGAAAATCCTTAAAAGGATGTTTCTTGAGAACCTTCAAAAAAGGACCCCTATAACTACCGGAAACGTTGAATTTCAAATTTCAAACTTACACCACTAAAATAGACCGACAGCGTGGTTACAGTAAACGATTCGGGAGAACTTTTTTAAATGAACGCCACATCGTGCGACAAAATTAATTCTGAAAAACATTAAAGTAAAAAATTACTTTTAAAATATCGACAAGAAATTCAGCAGAAAACGTCCTAATTCAAAAAAACTGGCTTACCGGCGGAAGAAATGAAAGAGAAAAAAACACGTAATACCAACTTATTATTTTTTGAAGTGAAAAATAACAGTGATTTTTGTTTTAATTGAAATTTCGAAACCTTTGTAATATTTAACAATAAGTGAATATATGATATTTTTTCTATCTATAAAAGATAAAATTACTTCTGCCGAAAGAAAACGAAAAGAAAAATAAATGCAATCGTATTTTTATTTTTTCTCTGACTAAAGTGCCGACCGCAAATTTTACAGCCCTGCACTATGCATAAAAGTTCACTAGAAAAGCGATTTTTCATCGAGGAAAAAAAGTGTTTATACTCTTTTTCAACTAGCATTACGTCTAGCAAGCATACTCTTTAGAAAATAATATTTTGAGCAAGCTGTACTCGAAAGGATACATTTACTTTCTAACAAAAAACACACACTTTAAAATATGGAAGAATTTAAAGCGACGATTGTAGAATTAGTAACATTTCAAATGCAACAGCAACTCGAACATAACGAAGTAGCAAACGAGAGACTACAGACAACTGAATAAAGATTTCAAAACCTTCTTCTAGAACAAAATAAAACGCTTATAGAGCAGGAGACAGAATCTGACAAGAAGATTGAGATGTTAATTCAAACAATATCGCATTGTGGTTAAAGTAACGAAAACAATAATGATTTCTCGCAGAATGCCGTGAAGAGTGTGATCGACAACTTCAAGTATTCCCCTGATGAGAAGAACACTTTTGCTTCGCATTTTAGAAGATATGAAGACTTATATGAAATTGATTGCGATAACTAGGCAGCCTCCGAAAGGGCTCGCCTGTTACTTAAGAAATATTGCACCAGTGAACATACTAAGTTCGTGGATTTTATTTTGCGTAGAATAGACAGCCAATTTGACTTTTGCGGAAACCGTCAAACTTCCAACAGAGCTGTTCAGTCAAAACACTTCGTTATTTAACAAACGCTGGAAGTGTTTAAATCTGGTTTAAATAGACGACGAAGATTATTCAACGTTCGCATCAGTAGTAAATAAGCACTGTTACCATTTCAAATTATCCAAACTTTGTGCTGTAAATTTTAAATGTTTAATTTTCGTTCAAAGATTGGTATCAGAAAAATACGCTGAAATAAGGCGTAGAGTTCTAAATAAATCAGAAAATAAACCGAACTTAACACTGCAGAAATAAGCCGAGGACTGTCAACAATTTATTAGTATTAAGCATGATTCGAAGGGCATTGAACTATACGTCAAAAATGAAAATTCAACTCGCATCTAAAAACTCATCAAATCAAAACACGGGATTTTCACGCCTCAAAACGAGCCAATTGTATGAAATAAAATTACTGCCGAGCGCTTGTTATCGGTGCGGACGCCTACATTCGGTAACATAATTCCTATTTATGTTTAAGACCTGCCTGACTTCTAACCGGGTCGGACACAAGAGTTTGCACTGTAGAATCAATAAAGTAAATAACACGCGGGTACAAGCCACACGTCTAAATGATCAGGAATATATTAATAGAAGGAAATATGTGCACGTAAAAATCCTGGATAAAAATATATAACTACAATTGGAGTCATGCTCGGATGTATTAATAATGCAACTTACATACGTGGAAGAGGTTGGAAGAGGTTGAATAGTTCCACCCTGTTACGAACTAACAGGATAGCAAGTACAGTGACTGGGGAAATAATTAAATTTGAGGGTGCGATAGTTACTAACGTGACCCTAATATGAAATACCGAACAGTTAAAAGTTATCGTGTTAAAATACACTAATAACCTTTTTGGCACTGCTTGGATGCAAGCGTTTAATTTATGTGAGTTACCAATAAATACAGTTTGCCAAAAAAATAGATTGTCGGACAACGAAATCAGAAAAACTAAAACTGGATTTGGAAGAATCTTTTCCCGAAGTTTTTTCTGGTTGCCTGGGTCGATGTACAAAGATGGCGGTCAGATTTTAACTGAACAAAAACGTTCAGCCCGTATTTAAGAAAAAGGGAATGTTACACTCGCCTCGGTAATCAAAATAAATGAGGAATTGAACCGACTAGTGACGACCGGTACATTATCCAAAGTGGAATACACTCAGTGGCCAGCACCAACGGTTTATGTGAAAAGGAAATCAAAAGACATTCGCGTGTGTGTCGATTTTTAAACAGGATTAAATGCAGCACTAAACGATAAGCATTACCAACTGCATGGCCCGGAGGAATTTTTTTTCAAAATTTAATAGAGGCATCTTTTTATCGAGATCTGAGTGAAGCGTTCCTCCAAATACCCGTGGAAGAAGACAGTTCTAAGTTGTTGTGTATAAATACGCATCGCGGTTTATACAATTTCAATTGTTCAGCAAATTATCGGTATCATGTTGGACGAACTTAATTTTGCTATTGCATACCTTGACAACATTCTAATCAACACTAGATACATAGAACAACACTGGGAACATATCAACGAAGTGTTTTCGCGAACTTAGAACTATGGGATTAAAGTTAAAGAGAAAAAATTTGATTTTGTTTTAGAAAAAATCAAATATCTGTGTCATGTAATAAACAAAGACGACAGAACTGGCTACCGCAATTAAGAACATGCCGGCACTAGAAAACGTTACAGCACTACAGAGCTTTCTGGGATTATCAAATCACTACCACGTTTTTATCCCAGAGATGGATAATCTACGTGCTCTACTAAATGCACTATTAAAATAAATACGGTTTGAGAGTGAACGCCTGAATGCCAGCATTCGACAAAACTATTGAAATGCTGACATCGAATGTATTCCTTTCGAAGTACAACCCAAACTTAGAAATAATAGTGGCTAGCGACGCCTGGTAATATGGATTAGGAGCATGTATTCTTCATGTAATGTCAGATGGAACGCATAAAACCATTGCGCAAAGAGACGTTAGAATAATGTTTGCTGTAATTAAGTTCCAATGCTATATACATGGTAGATTGTCCATATTGCAGTCGGACCATGAACCGCTAATCACAATTTTCGGTTCGAAAAAGGGCCCGCCGCTGTATACGGCGAAAAGATTACAAAGATGAGCAACCATTTTATTTAACTAGAATTTCAAAATGGAGTGTTTACCATAAAAAGACCTATCAGGCTGATGGATTGTCTAGACCGGTGCCAAGACAGAGAGAGACACACAATAAAACACCGTGATCGCTACCCTGCAAGCGGAAATGGAAAAAAAAGTTATATTGTGCAACGCAATAAGAACGTTCCCGGTGACTCAACATGAAATTAAAAAGGAAGCCTCCAATGATGAATTCGTCATCAGTACAATAGCTAAAATGGCTGATTAGTGCCTTCAGTTTGTAAACAGCTTTGCATTATGCGAGGATGCACTTATTCATGTACAACGAGAACGTCGTCATTCCAAAAATGATCACAAAAGAGAATCCTGAGGGATTTTCACGTTGGCTATCCGGGGGAAACGAATGAATAGTTTGATGCGAAGTTTTGTGTACTGGCCTAGCATTGTTAAGAACATGTAGAACGTCGTAAATACGTGTAAATGCTGTATATTGGCGACAAAGGCCTTTCATATAAAACATAGTCCTTGGTAAAAGACAGACCGACCTTGGTCAAGGTTACATGTGGATTTTGCGGGCCAATTTGAGGAAGTTTATTATCTAATTGTAGTCGAAAGTTTTTTCCAAGTGCTACTATATGTTACGATGTAAAAAAAACACTACAGAGGTAACAATCAACTTTCTGCACCAATTGTTCGCCCGTTTTGGGGTGGTCGATTGTTTGGTCAGTAACAACGGGACGCTTTTTACGTCCTATTTCAAAGAGTTCTGTGAGATCTCTCATATCAGACACGTCACGACTCCCTCGTATAATCTGATGTAAAACGGCCAGGTGGAACGCTTTGTGGACACTCCAAAACGTGCCCTGAAAAAAAGTTCGCGGCACTCCCACGGAAACGGCCCTGCAGCAGTTTTACAAGTGTACAGGATCACGTCAAACGTTAACATACCATCCTCATTATTTCTCGTAGAGATAATGCTCGCGCGAAAAGATACATCCGTTTTTGACAAATTACTGCCTAAACAGATCAAACAAGGTCGGACCTTTATTGCACCAAAAGAATGATCCATCCCAGGAGACAGAGAATATTTAAATATGTTTAGAAATGATATGTTTTTCCGGGAACCTGGTATGATAGTAACACAATTAGAATATGATTTACATAATCCAAGGACCTCAGTTCTCTCATGAGAGTAATTTAAATCAAATTAGGAAATAACAGTCGGATGACACTGACAGCTCTCCCCAGGAAGAAGAACTAGTTATGGACATCATATTCGATACTTTTGACATGCCAGTACCCAAAGCAGCCCCACGACAGCGGCAACACAAAAGGAAATGGAAGTCTCCGGATCTAATCGAAATCAATTCAGAAATGAAACGATATTAATATATTTGAAGTTTTAAGGGGCTATATCATCATACACCTCTTATGGATGCATCGAGAAATTTGGTAAGATTTCCAATGTATTCTCCCTATAAATCTTACATGAGAATAGACTTGTAGATTTTATGTAGATTCTCTAACCTTTCTTTCTATAAGGAACACACAAAACTACACACACACATTGCGTTTTTATATTGATATAATTGTATATATGTATTTACGTCAACATATTTAATATATGAGTAAAGCTTAGCAATAGTATGACAATATACATATGACAAGCATACTACACATACACCTGTGTATTTCACCATAGCAAACAGTTCATTAGGCTTACTTAGATGAATGCTTTCTTGAAGTTAAACACAAACGGTTCTGTGTACCTAGGCTTACCATGAGTATATTTTCCTATATATATATATATATATATATATATATATATATATATAGAGAGAGAGAGAGAGAGAGAGAGAGAGAGAGTGTGGGTGTGTGTGTGTGTGTGTTTTCTTCTTCATGAAGACAGCAGGAAAATAGATTACTTTCGGTTGATCCGTTCATAGCGTCGTTCTATCGATTTCACTTTCCACCTACGACTAAAACGTTAATCAGGTCGGTAAAACGTCTCCATAAACGGATCACCGGGAGAAACCAGTATATTCGGATTAATGAATATATATATATATATATATATATATATATATATATATATATATATATATATATATATTACTTATAACCTTACTGACACAATGCCCTGGAGTATATAATCATCGGATATCATAACATTTAACTATGTTAGTAGCAATGACATTCTCAGTAGAGTATTAAATTGGTGGACGACTCTAAATAAACAGTTCGCTCCTAAGAATTAAGGTTCATTGGGAAATCTGAGTCAGCACCCGTGATCACATATCCATTATAAGGAAACTCAAACATATTACGAATAACGCTACATAAAATCTACGAAGAAGATTAGTCTTAGAATAGGATTAATTGTACGACTCATACAAGACTTCCGAGTAATAAAACTCAAGAAATACTATACTCATGATTCTATATAACTAGTCTATGTCTATAGATCAACCTGACGTAAGTAGAATATGCACATGAGAAGAGCCACGATTTATTTCCGGTAAGATAGTGGAGAATTACGGCAATAGACCATATTCTTCTCAGTTTTTCGAAAAACACCATATTGCAGTTGACACACATAGTAATTAAGTGGGGATTAAGTACCTTCCTACGCTAATAGAATGGTGAATGGATATGTGTTGCTGAAAGCATATGATAAACATTATTTCATATTTACATACGGCTATAAGTTATTCAAACAATAATTTAAAAATTGTTGCGTCAAAATAATACGGCGAACTTTATGCAAGAGTGGTAATAACACCTACAATGGAATAGTATGGCATTTTAGATACAAGTATCAAATACAAGCTTGGAGTTCTGTATGCCGAAGATATACCACTATTTGTGGGTCTCTGAGATGATTACATTTTTCTTGTAATTTAGTGATAAAAATGCGCTCATTTATGTGTGGAGCAGGAAGGATTATTAGGAATTCAGTCACAACGCGTCACTCTTAAACGCTGAACTGCCAGTGACTGTGATTGACAAGTAAATGCTCCGACCTTGGCAGATATACAGAATTTAATATAGTCATTTATATCAGCATCCACTATAAAAGCGGTTCCTCCATTTACCCAATTAAATATTGAAGAGTGTGAAATCCGGAGTAGAAGTAAAGTCACTTGGTGGTTGACACGCACTAATCGACTCTCGATATGGACGGAAACGCAAATTTAAATGTAAGCCATGTTTCATTTACATCCGTTTATTAATTTTGTCAGGTAATTAAATTACAAGCTTCATCCTTGATTATTAAAATAAGTTTCTCATCTATATAATCTGCAATAATGGTCGATCCCAAAACGAAGCCCTTCAACACGCTGGAATCCTGCTACTGTTACTTCCACTTCAAACTCTGTCGTTCTATCATTATCTGTTAATGGTCTCAAACAATCTCAACAAAGTAAAACGTTAAAAAAAGTATTTAATTATATTTATAAAACCGGGAAATTAGTAAAGGTAATTCATATTCATATATATTACATTAATTCTAACAATACTTCTTCTATTTTGACACCATTACCGGGTGTTATTAAGACGGAGGAGAGAGTTTTAATGCCTATTAGAATGTCTTCCGTCGCTCGGTACAGGGTCATCCCAGGATACCCTGACATGATGATACTTCACTCTAAAAGTACACCTTTACTAAATATTCAAAATAACATAGTATTCAAATCTCAAGTAAGATCCATTTGTCATGTCTGCATACTGGCTCATAGGAGGGACGGTGCACTTTTTCCTAGTTATGTTACCTCACGTGACACCAGATAAGATTAATTACTGTTCTAGAGTCCGGCAAAACCACAGAAATAACACAAGAAAGATAAACTAGACCATAGTTGCTTGACCAATCAGAAAGAAATGATGGAATATTCTCTACTATTTTATGGAAAACGCTCCAAACATGCAGCCACTAGATGTAAAGAGCTAACAATGGCGAAATATGAGTTTCACAAAGACAGGAGATGTCTATTTGCCTGCAGTTCTTGGGAATAAGCTAGTTATTGTGTAGGAAACTGTATTACAATGTGGCATCAACACAGCGAATTGATGGAGACCATTAAGCCAAAGAGTCAAACGAGCTGGAACTATGGGAGCAGGGAATAGATCAGACAATTCTGAAGAACACATGACATAATAGCATTTATAGAAAAGACTGAGACTAGTAACATCACATCTGTAAGAGAGAGGTTGCAGAGAAGAAGAAAGGGTGGGGGCTAATCAAATTACAGATACCTTTCTTTTATTAACTCAATCTTTGAAAGGTAGGAAGAATCTTAGATACACACTCGGATATCTATTTATCTTATAGATATATCAAGTGTAAATCTCAGGAAAAATCTCTTTACTTATTGAAAACTTACTGAAGTCAAATGAAAAAGAAGATAGACACTTCCTTAATAGGACGAAGTAACGACATTATACAACAATGATCGAAGAAGCAGGATCGTAAATGAGAACTACGACGTAGATTATATCGAGAGGTAAGCCAACGGTGTCGGTAGCAGCCACGTTTGCAATGCGACTCTAGTTGTTTTCATATTTTCACGGTTAAGACTTCAAATTAAAAAAAAAATCATATTTTATATTTTGTATTTTGAAGTATTGCATTGAAGAATGTGTAAAGAAAACAATTGCAGAATTATGTTACCGGTCGAGAGAGGATCGTGGACAACACCAGAGAGATACGTGTACTCAAAGTAAGCGGGTGTTACGTTTTTTGCTCTCTCCAGTATGGGTTAGGGAATTGATGAATGTTGTAGGAGAATGTCGGCATTTTACCACATTAACCGGTAAAGAAACTTTTTTTGGTTTAAATTCTTAATGTTTACTACAACACCTTTCGCATTTTGCGAATAGTAAATCACAAGGCATACCACGACAGGGGCTATATGCATTAGCCAACTTATCTTTCATAAATATATCAGGATGTTTGTATATATCATAGACTATTATATTGATGTCTAGCGATTGTAACATTTTTATATATCCCAAATCATGCTTATATAAGAACGGGCCTAACACACGTACCACTAGGTCGAAATAAATTGTTCGTTCTAATTGGCCAGTAAAATAACATTCACAATAAAATTAAGATAAAAAAATACGAGACGATATACCCTCAAGAATTATCTCAATTTAAACATTTCATTAAAAAAACAAAAAAAAGATGTAATCTAATATATAAAGGCGACACGTATGTATGTATGTATGTATGTATGTATGCATGTATGGAAAAGGCTCCCAAAATACGTGGTACAACTCTATAAAGTTGACACTTTCAAAATCCTCCAGCTTCCGGGCCTATAATATCAAAAAAAATTATAAACACGTTCATATCTTCGTATAAAAATACTCGAAATGTGTGACGAGGGTTCAATTAATGTGGGCGCATTCTAGCGGAGATACGATCTGCGCATGCGTGCGCGCATTCAACACGTGTCAGTTTCAAGCTTGGGCTAACTGACTTGTTTTTCGTAATATTTTACACTGTCTTCCGTAGTCATGTGGTTATAGACAAAGGTCCATTATCTATTAGTTTAGCGTTCGATACCAGTCGATACGCACGATATATACATTTTTAAGGTGGACCGAAATATACATCTAATGAGGGATGGGTGGTGAGGGGACGGCGGGGTAAGCGAATGGGAAGAAACATTTTTGCCTTCAGAGGAGGGTAAATCAGCGGGAAGATAGTGGGGCAAGAGGGAGGGGGTCGACCGTCGGGTTATAGGATGAGGGATGACCAATTAAGACACAGCTTTTGCCCGTGAAAGAGAGAGATAATTACACTTTTGCCTTCAGAGAGGGGGCCGGGCAACGGGAACACAGTGAGTTGAGAGAGTCCCCCACTCTCTCAACCAACTGTGTTCCCGTTGCCCCCCCACTATGGAAAACGAAGTTTTGCCTGCAGAGGGGGTAGCGGCAATATAGCGGGGCGAAGGAAAGTAATTGCAGTTAGTGTTAAAATGTGGTTACACAACGAATACATAGTTGTAATAATAGCAGTCATCTTTTGATCTGAGTTAAAATAAGAGATTACTTGTAATGTGTTGTTCTATTTGAGCAAATCTTGATCTAAGACATAAATGTAATGGAATGTATTTGAAGTACCTTTCTGCAATAATATCACATATGAGTTTATATTTGTTTGTGTTTAGAGGGTATATGATGTATGTTGTAAATTATCATTAAGTTAAATAAAGGAAAATACGACTAATATATAAAATGTGTTTGTTATAAGGTAAACACTTCAATATGCAAGTAAAATGTGGTAATATTAACAAAGGGGCAGACTATGCACACCCAAAATGTGTGCAAGCGGTGAAGCGGATGGTAAGCATCCTACTAAATACATTATCAAGGTGTAATGGGTCGCAAACGATGTACGTGTAAATTAGAGGGTATACATATTGGCAACTTTTCTTTAATAAGACGAAAACCATTAAAAAAAAATTATTGGATCAACTATTCCAATCGATTAACAAGATCGAAAATACAAATTCTTTTTTTCATCACGCATATTATTATATTGAGGAAATGAAGAACAACAATTACTTTTCTTTTAGTTTTGGTTTATGAAGCGTTTCCGGTCAAAAAGTAGAGGAAACTTTAACGTTTTAGTAGATGTGGATTGATGTGCGTATGACTTTCTTTGACATTCACATTATATCAACTGCATTCTTTTTGCTTATGATATATCTATTAAATGCCTAGTGTTAGTATATATGCACACACACACACCCCACATATATATATATATATATATATATATATATATATATTTCTATTACGATGTATAACCTAAATATGTAAATAAATGATTTGTATAATCATCCGGACATCACACA
>OY744546.1:26443283-26495783 GCA_963556195.1 Sepiola atlantica | reverse complement strand
TAACATAAATGAATTAACACAAATACATGCTTATATTGATAGGATATTTCTTTTCTATTACGAAACTTCTGTAAATGAAATATTTTGCTAAAACAATTTAAATATACTAAGAATATTAGAGGTAGTGGGTAGGGGTAAGTCCTTGATAAGTGTAAAAAAGAAAGAGTATGTGTCGAATGTGACCGTGCGTTGGGATGTTGCAGCAATATTGGTTCAAGCTTAAAAAGTGGCAGTGTAAAGGCAAGCTGCTGGTAGTAGAAAGATGGGAATGTAATGTAAGGAAAAGATACAAATTAGTTGTAGTGAAGGACGACAGATTATGCAAACCGGGTCTGTTTGAATAATTCATTGAATTTTATCCATATTCAAAACAAGTGATTATTTGTGCGTTTATGACTATTTAGCTGAGTGTTTTCTTCATTTCAAAGAAGCTCCGATGTGTGATTATTTACAAAATGGTATAATGGTAGTCTCAATAGAACGCCATAGTCTAGTGTCGGTACCTGTTTATTGTTGCAGGATGTTGCGCGTTATATTCCTGGTTAAAAGTTATAATGGGTCTGATTAGTGCGTTGTTAGTGTCACCACGTTTATAACAACTCAGCCTTACTTCTAAAGTATTATTATTATTATTATTATTATTATTATTATTATTATTATTATTATTATTATTATTTGTATTCACTACGAGTTCTCACACATGTTATCATCAGTGACCGGTGACAAAAGGTTTCCACAGTCTCAGTGACAACAAGTCTCCCCAGAATTCCAGTGTTCTCCACCTATTTTCGATAACCACCGCAAATAACCTTGCAGTATCGCAACGGCCGTTTAACATTGATTTCTCGCTGGTAAGGACCATTGCTCTTTTCTGGGATTTGGGTGGCAATAAGCCTCCCCAAGGTCCCAGCACTCTTTGCACTTCAAGTTGATGTCTGGTTTGTGCTCTCCCTCCTTGGTCTTCTCATCTTCCTTGACTCTATGCAAATATGTTGTGTGGAGTCAGCCTAAGCTAGCACCATTTTCTGGGGGGGGGGGCGAGGGGCAGAGCGGGGGAGGAAAGCGGGGGAGCTTATGGTGTTTCTTACTATTTCTGTTCATTGGTTCATTTTTGTGTGGTGTCATCTGAGGCCGGTGTTATTTTTCTTATGGTGGGGAGCAAATTAAGTGAAATTTCTTGCATTTTCTGTTCCTTGCTTTCTTATGCGGTGGGTTGTTTTCTTCCTGTTGTAGATTCACTGTGACCTTTCGTAGCTTATGCGAGTTGGTTTCCGCATTCGAGGATGTTTCTGAAAATTTCAGCTGTTTTGATCATAGCCGTCCTTTGTATAGTTTTAATGATCCCTTTGATTCCAATTTCTCCCAGTCTTTATTCCAGGTTTTTGGGATTGCTCCTAGTGCTCTTACGATTATTGTTATCATACTCACTTTTTTCATGCCTCATATTCCTTTACGTTCTCTGTCTAGTTCCGTGTATTTTCTTCAGTTTTCCGTTTCTTTGATCTTCTCTCGTGTGTCTGCTGGAACGACGAACTGTACACTTTTGCAAGACTCTTCATTTTTGTTTATTATCTTAACATCTGGTCTCGTTGCTTGCATCAGTTTGTCTGTTTGTATATCTATATCCCAGATGATTTTATATTTTTGTTTTCCAGTACTGTTTCTGCTTTATGTTTGCACCATTTGCCTGCGTATACGAAATACAATCGTTTGCACAGTTCCCGGTGTACTGCTTTGACCAGACATCCATGTCTGTTCTTGTATTCTTTTGGGGCTAGTTTGCTACATTCACTTATTATATGATTTACCTTTCGTTTCTTTGTCCACACAGTCTGTATTTACTGTTTTCCTGGGTGTTATCTATTTTAGCTTTAATTTAGTTTGTCCTATTCGCATTGTTCTGTGCAGCCATCAGTAAAGGTTCCGTTTTTCTGTTCAAGTGCTGTTTTCTCAGCCATAACCATGTTTTCGTTGGTTTCATCTTTTTAAAGTCTTATAAAGCGTCCATGTAGTTGTTTTTCTTTCCACTTTTCTTTTCTTGTCGTTTTTGTTCTGGTTTCGGTGCTCCCCAAGTTATTCGTTGGAACTGTGTATTTTGCTGCGGTGATTAACCTTTCCGTGTTTTGAGTTGTGTATTTCTCCTGCTCTTTTTTTTTAGTCTTCCACACAATCTTCTAGTTAACAGTCCTCTTCTCCGTTTATTTTCATGTAGTCTGTCCGTATCGTCTTTAGGATGTAGTGCGTTGTGCATGTTCATTCATTTTCTGGTCCTCTGGTCATGGTGCCCGAGTTCTTCTTTAGTCAGGCCTATGAATGGTCAAGAGTATCTTATTAGTGCGACTGCCCACGTGTTTGTTTCTTTTACTAAGTTCCTGCTATACAATTTCATTTTTAGGAGTTTCGTTTTCTTCGTAACTATTATTTTCCATTTTTCTTTTTCATCTCTGTAGATTTGATTGTGTCTGATTCCAGAGCTTCAAGATATTAGTAGCTATCCTGTTCGCCTAGCGCCGTCATTTCCTCTTGGTTGAGGAGTTCCATACCCTCTGTTGTCTCCATTTTTCCTCTTTTCATTTCTAGTAGTGTACACTTTTTCATTCCGAATTTCATTTGGATGTCTTGACTGAGGATTCTGGTCGTATTTATCACCTTTTTCAGTTCCTTTTTTGCTTTTTCCAAATAGTTTCAGGTCGTCCATGTACACTAGGTGGTTTACTCTCAGTTCTGTGTCTGTAAACCATATTTTGTGTATGTAGTTTAGTGGCATCATATCTACTATAAACAGTAGTGGTGAAAGGGAGCCTCCTTGGAAAATGCTTCTCTGTATTTTAATCTCAGTCAGGTGTTGTCATCTAGCTGTCAGTTCCAGTCTCAATGTTTCTATTGCTTTCTTAATAAGATTAATTATCATGTCGGGTATTTTGTATATTTTTAAACATTTACTTATCCATGCTTGAGGGATTCTGCTGAAAGCGTTTTTATGTCAATCCATGCCATGCATATGTCTTTTTTCTGATGTTTACCACATTCAGGATCTTTTTATCGATGAATAAAAGGTCATGCCTCACTCTTTTCACTTTACGGCATCTTTTTATTTCTTCAGGTAGTAGCCCACGTTTGTTTAGGGATTGGTAAATTTGTTCTCTCAGTTGTGCTGTCAGGATTTTACACATTGTAGGTAAACAGGTTTTTGGTCTGTTGTTGCTTGTGGTTGTTCCATTTTTGGCATCTTTTTGTATAAGTGTTGTCTTTCCTTTGATCATCTACTCTGGCACGTCTCTTTTGTGGATAAATCCTCTCAGTTTCTGCGCTAGTTTTTCATTTAGCGTCGTGTATTTTTAAAACCAATATGCATGTATTTAATTGTGTCCTTAATGGTTTCTTCATTAATTTCCGTTTTTGTTCTTTCTTCTATTTCCTGTAGTTGATGTTTCATGTTTTCCAACAACTTGGCATTTTTGTTGTGTTTTTTAGGCTTTTCCCATATGTTGCATCAGAAGCGTTTTGTCCCTGTCAGGTCTGGTATTTCTGTTGTTATTTGTTCTCCGTTAACGTTTTTGTAAAACTGATTCTCATTATATACAAGGTCCTGTTTTGTTTTTGCTGTTCAGATGTATCTTTATCGTCTCAGTCTTCCCTCTAGTGATGCTATCTTTTGTTTTAATTCTTCCTGTTTCTTATTCAGTCTTTCCTTGTAGACCGGAGTTCTGCTCTTCTATCCTTTTCTATTTTCTTTCATTATGTTTACGGTGTTTGCTTCTTTTCGGAGTTTAGTAATTTGGGTTTCCAGTCTGATTTTCCATCCAGTATTTGTCGGTCTATTCTCTTGGCCAGTCTTTTTCATCTCTTTTTAGTTTCATACTTACTTATTTTGCTCCCGCATATATCAATTTGTGTAGGTCTGTGATAGTGTTTGTTGGGATGTACGCGAGTACTTTGTTTACTGTCTCTGTTTCAACTTTTAACTTCTTCCAATCTTCGTTTCTTGGGAGATTTGTTTTGTTCTCGGACATGTACTGTTTGATGTTTTCCACTTCTCTTGTTTTTTCTTCTGTGCTTCAATATCAGCTTAAACTGATTCACGTTATTGCTGTTCTTAATACGATCTGGCAACTTATTAAAAAAACATATTACTCCGTAAGAAAAAAACTTAATTTGTTAACAGATTTACGTTTTAAAAACTGCCTTGACAATAACATTCCAGATCTTGGGGAAATACTGATAAAATGCCCACCATAGTTAGAAATGCCATTAATTATCTTGAAAGCTCCAATCACATCACTTCTTATTCTTCTCTCTAGCAAAGTAGTCAATCCAAATCTGCCCAATCTCTCCCTGTAACTACACTCATTTACTTTACTCATTAGTTTTGTCACCCTTCTTAGTACGCCTCTAGTTTCAATATCACATTCCAATTTCCATGTCTAGTCGCTGGAGCCTAGGCCTGCGTGCACTATTTTATATGAGGTCTTATTAGTGATTAACACATCCTTACCACAACATTTGTCTCCCTCAAAATGATAGTCCTAACCATCCACCCGATTATTCTATTTGCCCTCGATACCATCGTTAAAATATAATTATTTGCCCTAAATGTATTATCAAACACCACTCCCAAATCGCACTCTCCATCTACTTCCTTGTTTTCTCTATTGTTTAGTACATATTCAATTTTAACATTCCTGGATTGTTCATGTAGTATTTTACATTTGTCTAGCTAAATCCCAATTTCCAAATAGCCTCCCAATATGATAATTTATTTAGATCCATTTATGTTATTTCCTTTGATAAAGGTCTCACATGTAGTTTAACATCATCAACAAACTGTTCTATTTCTGAATTTATATCATGAAGTAAATTATTTATGAATATCAAAAACAACAAAGGACCCGATACTGAACTCTGCAGCACATTGGAGGGTATGTACTGTGATTCCGAATCATTGTTACACACATGTACCTTCATAGTTCTAACCTTTCAGAAATTCCCTCACACTATTTACTAGTAATATATACATTTGGCATTTTAACTTGTAAACGAGTATGAGATATTGTATCAAATGCCTTGCTAAAATCCAAATATATGATATCCGCACAATCCTTCGCCATCAAATATTCATTTATAATGTCAATACTTACCAAACTATGAGATAATGTTGATTTCCCATTGGCAAAGCTATGTTGCTTACAATTCATATCATCCTTTATAACATTTAATATGTGGTCTATATTATTATTCAAATACCTTACACAAAATACATGTTAGGGAAACTGGTCTGTAATTACTTTTTAAATGTATCGAACCTTTTATGTAGCGGTATGACTTTAGTGGTTTTCAAATTATATAAAACCTCTTCATATTCCATACATTTCCTAAACAATTTGGATATTGCATTGATAAATCCTTCATTTGATGATAGGTACTACAATATTTTAGGATGAATTGTCATCAGATCCCATACTTTTACCGACATCCAACTTGGATAGTAATAGTGTTAAGTCTTTAGGTTCTATTTTTAGTTCATCCATAATTTTTATTTTACCCTCCACATAACAACTCTCCTGTAGTGGACCACATTCTTTAAAAGAATACACATATACAAAACTTGCTAGTACACCAGTTGTTTCTACTAGCGTGTCTGTTAAATCTCCTGTCTTATCATATCTTACACATTTTTGAATTTTAGTTTTTGTTTTAACATATTTTAACAATGATTTACAGTTGTATTTAATATTTCTAACAATCTTATTTACGTGTTTCAACTTTTTTTACTTCTAGTGTTTTGATTTTGTTTATTTACAGCATTTTGGTAGTATCCCATACTTTGTATAATTCCAAATTTACTCAAAGCTTATCTTTTTTTTCATTTTACGAAATAGACGATTACTGTCCTAAAGTAATTTTTCTAATGGATCCTCTTGTTTTGAGAATTTTATAATAACTTCTGGAATATTTCCTATTATATATTTTATCTTTCCATTTAATTCCTCCCACTTTTCATTAACATCAGATGTTTTGAGCTCTAATTCCAATCTATATTTTCTGCTATATCTTACATAAAATACTCTGTAATCTTTGACCAGTTCCTCTGTTTTCTGTTTATATAATGTAACTCTACCTTCATTTTAACTTCGATTTTAATACATGGATGAGCAGATTTACTTAATGGTGCTTTTGCACTTACATCTCGTATATACATTCATAATTTGAAAAACTCTGATCCAATGTACATTTTCTAATCTATTTTCCACTAGTTTATATCCAGTATGTTTTCTATATACCGATGTCAACAGTATGTTGTAAATAACACCAAATATTCGTTCTGCATTCTAAAATGTTGAATAATTGAATTCACAGGAAATACAATTAAACCCTTTGCCCAATTTACATTTGGCAAATTGAAATCCCCGAACATTATGATATCTTCAGATTCTTCTGACGTAAATGGTATCTCACTCATTTGTTCTTTTAATCAATAATCTTCTCCTATGGGCACATTCGGTGATCTGTGTATACATACTACGACGAACACTCTGTTATTAGCATCGATCATTCTTAACGCCTATGATTCAGTTTTATCAAACTAATCCAATCTTGAAGCCTTTAACGCATTATGTAAATAAATAGCAGATCCCCAAACTTTGTATTATTATTTCAATCTTCCCGTATTCATCTAAAATTTGGTATTACCAATTATGCCTCTTCTACACCATCGGTAGACAGATGGGGTTTTCTATTAATACAAATTGTTTCATATTTGTTCGCAATCAATTTTAGTTTCGTTTTTTTGTTTCTCACTGAGTTTGCGTAAGTATACGATATTCTCAAATGTTTTCTATTCTTTTATTTGTTTAAATTGATTTCTTTTTCGTTGTTTTTTGATTCTCAGTTGTTTTGATTTTACTATTTTCTTTCTCTTCCTCTTATCTGATTTCGTTTTTTGAAAGCAGCTTCCCTTTCTGTTGTCTGGATTTATCCATATACGTTCCTTTCTTTCATTTTGTATTGTTCGACTAAATTTGTAGTTGTGCAACCACGTTACATCTTTCTCATGCCTTAGTGGGACCAGTATCACTCGCTTTTTTCTTATTTACTTGTTTTTCAAGTCTAACCGTTCTGATAATGTATTTTTGTGGTATTTCCTTCTCTTTATTTAACAAAAAACCTTTCATTTAGGTTTTCTTCTTTTTCTTCTTTCATTTTAGAAAATATTACGTTTTTAGTGCGTGTTTTTTGTTTCTAAAATATGTGTTTCTATTATGTTTATACCATGTTAAATGCCATTTCCAATATACTTTCCATTATTTCGTTTTTACCCTATTTTGCTATATCATCCCAAGTTTAATCAATTTCTTTTTTTTCGACAAACTGTTTGTTAGAGAGAACTCAATTTTTCTTATTATCTCCGCCATGAAGTTCGTAATTTCTTTTTTATTACGTTCTTCATATCTTTTTATCCGCTCCTGTTCCAGTATTTTAAAAATTTTCTTTCATCTAATACTTTTATATCAATAAATTGTTTTAATAGTATCCACCTTAACAAATAATGACACTAATTATTCTATGCGAGCGATAACTTATTGTTATGTAACTTCTCGCCTTTTTGGATCGA
Organism: Sepiola atlantica; assembly: GCA_963556195.1. Classification (NCBI taxonomy): domain Eukaryota; kingdom Metazoa; phylum Mollusca; class Cephalopoda; order Sepiida; family Sepiolidae; genus Sepiola; species Sepiola atlantica. Next base: position 26,488,171 of record OY744546.1, on the reverse strand, counting down.
CTTGTTCATTTAGCGTATGCTAGCTGTGGATCTATATGTTATTAAGCAGCGATGTTGTTTTGGAGATTATTAAGGCATTAGATTATTACGATGTCATTATACAATCTCGAATCTCACGAAAGTCTACAAGATATTTAAACTGGATACAAGTTAGATGACTTTAAAGAAATTAATTTAACATAATGATGTACGACAAACGTACATGAATACGTTTTTAAATAAAGATAGACGGAGTAGTTGTAATTTAATGTAGACATGCATGCAACGCCACCACTAAAAATAACATAAAGTAATTACTTTTTTAAAAATATTAAAAGGTGATGGAGATGTTCCTGCGTGTCTCTTCGTATGGAAATTGAAACATGTGATTGCTTTACAAAAGAGGAATAAGCAGAGTACAATAAGCAGAGGAATAAGGCAGTAGTTGTTACTTTAGTTTTTAAACTTGCAACCCAAGTTCAGATCTCACGTAAGTGTAAAACATTTTTTAACTGGACACCTGATTTATGACATTAAATATATGTATAACAACAAAAAAAGACATTCATGAATATATATTTTTTCTTAAATTTAGTGACCTTTTTTGAGAATTCACAAACAAATTTATATTTGTTGAAAGCGAATTTTTCATGTTAAAATCATAATTTCCAATGTTTGCAACTAGGAAAAATACATATATGCATATAAACTAGGAAAAATACATATATGCATATGAACTAGGAAAATACATATATGCATATGAACTAGGAAAATACATATATGCATATGAACTAGGAAAATACATATATGCATATAAACTAGGAAAATACATATATGCATATGAACTAGGAAAAATACATATATGCATATGCACTAGGAAAAGTACATTTATGCATATAAACTAGGAAAATACATATATGCATATAAACTAGGAAAAATACACATATACATATAACATGACATAGAAATTAATGGCATTACTTACACTGTTATGCAAATATGATGTAGCGTTTCTTTCCATGAAATTTCACAAATATTTTACTTCATACCAGCTATAAGCAGTAGAGGCTAAGTAAAGATGGAAATTGACATACCAACGCACTGTATGAGCACATTTCAAAGAGCTGGTATAAACTAGTTATAAAGACAAATTCGAACAGTTAAGAATATTCTACACTATCAGGTTTCGCTCACTCGTTATCGCTTCGTATTCATTACTTGAAATCATTGCAACCAAACCAATCGATAAAAAAGAAGACGACCCTCCCCCTTTTTTCTCTCTTTCCCTGTCTTTATCGATCAGAAAAGTAGACAAAACTAATTGAAAAAATAAAAAGAAGACAAAACTAATCGATAAAAGACAAAATAATTGATAAGAAAATGCAAATAAACCTCTCTTCGCTCTCCCTTCGTTTCGTTTTACTACTATTACTTCTACTACTACTACTACTACTAATACTACTACTACTACTACTACTACTACTACTACTACTAATAATAATAATAGTAATAATAATAACGAGATATTGTGTGACTATATTAAAAGGGAAACCAATTCTTTCTTTCCTTTATAAGATATTAAGTCTCTCCTCCTCTACTCATAGAATTTGAATTTGTATACGTGATTTATTATCATCAGTTATTATAAGGATCAATCCTCTCTTTGCTCACAAAATAAATTTGAGTACGTGATTATTAATAGGAGCTGGACACACGCACGTTAACTTTTATTATATAATTAATATATTAAATTAGAAACTCTCCTTAAAATGATCCCATTTAAATAATACTAAATCAACAGTAGCAATATATGCTTTTAAGATGCGAGATATGATTTATTTTCTTCGGAGTCGATTCAGATGGGAGTTGAACGTTATTTATGGACTTGTGTCCTTTTGTATCGCGTATAAACACCGCTCTCAAAACCACAAACATAAAGCGATAATCGATAAAGTTATTAATGCATCTGTGACTTTGTATTGATTCTATTGACTCTATTACCTCGGGTTAGGCATGCGCATTGATTGATTTCCAATATATGCGCAAAGTCATCAATAATTTATGAGCACGTACGACCATCATTCGTTAGTTATTGTTGCTTATTTTTTACATTTACTACTTTAAATTTTTTTTATTTTGCCACCGATAATCCGGTATTCGACACATTTACGCCCTCGCTTGTAAATAATGCGCGGACAGGTGTGTATAAGTATAAATATTGCAGGTAATAGAACGAAACATGTGGATGTTTTGTCGGGTTGTCACACAAACACACACGAACGGATGGTCGCAAGATGTAAGCAGATCCATTATATACACATTTGACATGAGAACGGGCGTTAACTTGTCGGACGTAAAGCGACTTATTTGGTCAGTAATGTTTTCTGTGTGATCAGTTCTGCCTCTTTCTATTTAAGGCGATCATACGGATTATCATAAAGATTCACCGATTATGTATATATATATATATATATATATATATATATATATATATATATATATATACACACATATATATGTATATGTATATATATATATATATATATATATATATATATATATATATATATATATATATATAAGGTTACATAGACTTGCTGCAGTTAAAACAAATTGAAATATGTTAGCCTCTAGAAAAAGGTCTTCCTAAGTAATTATTGATTTTATAATATGATTAATTAGAGGAAGACGTAAACGACATTTTTGAAAACAACACATGTCAATTGTCGTCATAAAACAATCGCATTGAAACAATTAAATTTAACAAGTAATCCCATTATATTAATTATAACCGTATAGTTATACATATATATATATATATATATATATATATATATATATATATATATATATACATATATATATATATGTGTGTGTGTGTATTTAAAGTCAACTGTAATGAAGAACTAAATCTAATTACACACATGTATATATGATGATTAAATACACGATATATCATAAAATGATATGCCGTTAAAGACAGGATGTGTGAAAACATCAAACGGAAAATCTAATTGAAATACAGAAGTAAATCATCAAAAACATGAGATTTTCCCGATTTCGTTCAGATCACTTTTTCTGAAGACGTTCGTTGATCCAAATGAAACCGGTAAAATCCCTGTTTTTGATGATAAATTCCTGTATTTTATTTTGTTTCCGTTTGTCCTTTTGCACACACACACACATACATATTTAGTCCGCCGGGTTGTATATAAACAAATAATATCTGAAACTTAAAACATTTGATCGTATTGCGTTTCTGATGAAGCATTGTTAGTAAACACTTTCAGCAAATACTTATCGCAAAGTGTAGGATTGAGTTATCTGTACCATTTCGTGTTTCTCTGGACGTCTGACCTGTAAGTTAATTGGTCCAAGACGACGCTTATGATGAATGATTAGAAATACAAATAGATAAAAAGATAGGATACATATATGTTACTATCTGAATATGACGATACCATGGTTTCATGTGAATATATATATATATATATATATATATATATATATATATATATATATATATATATATGTGTGTGTGTGTGTGTGTGTGTGTGAATTTTGCGTTGTAGGTTTGTTTCGTACCATTAGCACTGAATATAGCCACACCAAGAAATACATGCATATGGGCATTTAAAAAATATATTGGAGTTAGCCGAAACAATTGTATGCTGAATAAAAAAATAATGAAATGCCGCGAATCTGTTCTTTTATATCATTAATATGTTATAAGATTAAAAGAAAAATATGAATGTATCATAGCTCTCGCCTTACACTTATACGCTATTGTAATTACTTTGTGTTATGACATTTATGTCTGAATATAAAGTTTTAAATATAAATACAAAATACACACTCACACACACACACATATATACACACACACATATATATTTATATATATATATATATATATATATATATATAACTTCTTTGTAATATAGCAGGAATAATTGAGAATTCAAATTACACATTTAAAAATCAAGAGTGTAATATTTATTTATTTTGGTACAGAAAAATTAGTACAGCATTTGTAGCGTCGTTTTCAAGCACAGAAGGACTTAGCCATTCAGCTCTCTTCAGATTATGTAGTCATCTGTTTCGGAAATGTGAAGTCACGTGTCACTCTCGTTTGGACGCGTTATTTGCTTATAGTGTTATGTATGTTTGTTTAAATTTAGTGTAAGGAAGCTTCAATAAGGTTTGAAAAAAGGGAGGGGGTTAAAAAGTAACAGTTGATATTTAAAAGTAGAGTATATTATAAGAGATAAAAAAAAAAAAAAAAAAATTTCTAAAATGGGTCGTTCATTTAAAGCATTACTGAGTCAGTATCATAAAATTGAAAATATAATCCTTTATCAATTCAAGATTAATCATTTGTATTTATTTTTTACTTTAATCCATTTAATTTCGGAATAAAATTCTATGATCAAAGTTGACCAGTATTGTGTCATTTTTTTTTCATCAAAAAACACAAAAACAAAAATAAACAAACTTTTTTTCTTTGTTACTTTGATAAATGTCGTTGGTGTGATGTATCCACGCCGATGACGTTGGCGGTTATGAATTTAAATTCTGGTTGTAGAACGAAGAAAGCATGGGCATGCTAGAGTTTAATGAAATGGGTCGATATGATGGTTAAAATTGAATTCGTAAAAAAGTGAACATTTTAAGTTTAAAATATAAAAAATATAAAATTCTAAAATGTTTTATTATTTTAAAAATAATGAAAACATCTCGTAAGTCAGTAACGGTAAAACAGACTAAGGGAGACAAGCTCACACATAATGGAGTTGCGATTTATCATGACGTTAATAATTAATAATGTTGAGATTAAGCTTGTTTTAGAGTTAAGAATAAGAATTTGGAAGTAAATAAGTCTGTTTATGAAATAAGCAGATTTAAGTCTACTGTATCATTATCATGAAAAGGGGGCATTTTCGCTTAAAGACCGGAAAATATTTTTATATTTTCGTGATATAATTTACTGGTTTTAAGTTTTGGTCTTGAGATGCGATATATTAAGTTGACCATATAGTGTGAAAGTGGTAATTGGAAAATAAACCAGGGGATTAACAACGCCAATATAAGAGCAAATCTGGTATTGGATAAAGCTATTTTAAAGTAATGTTTTCGGCGGTGGGAGGATTATCGAAACTCCTTTTTGTGTACCGATCAGTCAAGTTCATGAGAAGTGATTGTCTCATATGGACACATCCTTTAAAAAATTCGTCCCTAATGTTTAAACAGTTTGTATTTGAGTCAATAATTGCCCTTAATATGTAATATTTTTCTTCGTCAAGGGCATAAGAAAGCAGCAGAAAGAAGACCATCGTATACTCCAGCCATAAATAGTACTGATGTTGTGCTAGTTTTTAAGTACCAAATAATATATATATATATATATATATATATATATATATATATATATATATATATATATATATATATTGTGTGTGTGTGAATTAAGGAACCATATTTTCATTTAGTCAAATATGATTAAATAACACGGAGTGTTTATGATTCATAAGACTTTTCTTTCAATTTTACGCATGGTTCATTAAGTATTTCGGTCAAATTGCTGTGTGTAAGTTCCATGGGTATTTTGTACGAATTTCTCCTGTTTCGTGAGTACTTAGGATTATATACGTCAAATAATCTTCAGGCGGTGTTAGTCTTCGTTTCTTAAAAAAAATATCTTTACTGTTGAGTTTTTTATTATTCGAACGGCCAGTAATTTACAACTTGAGAGGAGCGTCTATAATATTGAGTATGTTTAGTTTTCATTTAGAGGGCTTCTAGAATTTGTAAGATTTTAATGTTTGTATCGTAGTGTATTATTTTAGTATGGTTGAATAGTGTGTGTCTATATAATGAGGGCAGTCATTGTTTTTTATGTGTTGGCAAATGGAGATGTGACCAAGTGCAAACTTAATGGGCGAGCTTACCTATAATTAACAAAAATGGAATCCGATCAAGCTCCATCACAGCACACTTCTTATTCCCTCTCTTTCCTATTTAATATCTGGCTTCGGTTTGGCGTTTTCCTATGCGAGACTCCGAATCTCTCACTTTAAATTTGAATTTATTTTGGTTCTGCCTTTGGAAAAATGTGGAAGCACACATTGAAACGTTGGTAGACTGACGAAAGGGTATAATATTGTTTATGTAATTTATAAACGCTCTTCTTGGAATTGAGCACTCTTGAAAACTTGGTGTCATGTTCACTTTATTTACATATTTGAACTTGATCAATTAAAATTACTCTTAATACGTTGAGTACAGTTCTACCGAATTTTTCAAATCATAAACATGGAGATTGTGAATTACGGCATCTCACTAAAAATATTCCCACAGCAAGCAATGAGGAATATAATATGAAATAGATCGAGACGACTTAAGAGCTGATCATAAGAATGAGATAGAGGGTTAATAATTTTCTTCGTGATAAGGAAAATGACACCTCTAAAGAGACATATGGTTTCAAAAGCTTGAATGCAACATTAATTGTTCAGCTAATGAAAGGTTTTGAGAGTGACCAGTTCAGCAGCATATGCGAATTAGAGTTTCACAGTAACACTACAGAGTTTCCCAAAAAATTTAGCAATACTGAAAAAGAAATTAGGCAATCAAACAAGCTGTTTATGAAGGCGGATAAGACAATACACTACTCTGAGATGAGTAAAACGGACTACAATAGATTAGTGACTGAAAACCTTACTAAAAATTACAGAAAGGCAAGAGACTGGGATATCATAAATGAAATCAACATAGACAGCAAAAGCATCACGGATAAACTAGACATCAGTCACAGGGTGTATGAACTCAAACAAAAATATACGTATATATTATTAGAGAACTACACACCGGACTTAAAAAAAAAGCCGGCGACTTGATTGATAAACACAACTAGACCCGACATTGGGAAAATCAGCAAAACGAAAAGAAACCATCAAAATAAGCTAAACCTGAACTAATGGGTCATCACCACACGTTGATTGATCCAATAAAATAGAAGATGAGAAACACCGTACCTTCATCTAATTGGACACCATGGATCATTTATAATAAAAAAATTATTTTCCAATTCGACATCATGGATTATAACCATTCTATGGCAAATTATATATTCCAGAATGCTATACACTTCGGAAATACGCACACGGCTATTACCGAGGAGGAAATATACATTAGATACAAGTGTCGGAAGAATGTACTGATGTTGGATAACAACTGAATCTACAGACTTATTCGATGCAGCAATGGGGACTGAACTGTGTGACTTGGTGGATTTGACATAAACCTACATAAACTAGTACGATTAATGTTAAAGATATAGGGCTATATAAGGACGGCGGGGTAACTATAGTTAGAAAGATGAATGCCCCTCAAAACGTAATAATGAACAAATTTATACACGCGGTTATAAAAACCTAAGACTTAAGGTATAACTCGCGGCGGGTATTAAGATGACAAACCGTCTAGATGTAACATTTAATCTCAGCGAGGGCAATGAAAAACCTTATATAAAAGATAATCACGACCATATATAAGTTAAGATAATCACGACCATATATAAGTTACCCCCGAATCGAATCACCCAACTAGCGTAATAACACCCATCCCAATACCGATTAGCCACAGTATTAGTAACAACTCATTTAAATAATAAATATTTAACAATAATAAGAATACATACAACAACGCATTTAGAAGTAGCGGTTATAATAATACTAACATTGAATACCAAGATAGAAAGAATTTATTTTCGTTCTGCCATTGAAAAGATGTGGTAGCACGCATTGAAACGTTGAGTGATTGACGTAAGACTAGTATATTGTCTATGTAATAATAATTATGATAATAATAATAATTATATATATATATATATATTATTGGTAAATAAGTATATGAGAAAATATAAAGGATTTAAACAATGACGGTGAATTAATTCAGTATGTGTTTCATCATAGGTTTATATTTCGAAATAAGAATCCACAAGTTTCCTATTTTCTGAAAGTGACAAGAACATGTACTGTTATATTATGTTGTGTGTTACTACATGATGCGATGGGTTTGTTAAAGAGGATACGCGAGTATTTACGTGAGTTGAATGCTTACTTCCGATATAGAAGCTATTGTACTTGGCAGATTGCAGATTTGATACTATATGGGTACGATGACACAGGGTAGTTTTGGAAATAGGGTAATTTATACAGGAACACGGTGCTGTTGTTAACATGCCTTTTAGGTAAATGTATCCTTAATGTGGGGCCAGTGTGGATAAGTTAAATATGTAAATTGCTTTCAAATGGCAGATGTGATTTTATCGAAAGGCGATATTATAAAGTGTGGGATGTCTCCGTCAAATGTTTAAACGTATAGATTCACCCGGTACGACATTAACATTGAAAACATACACACCCACATACACACGACAAGATTGTTGACGCCATCCCCTGTCGGGCGTGACTACAATCGTTTCAGCTTGCCGATGATTCCACTGGGCACGGAGATTTACTAAAGATGTGTAAATCTGGCTTTTTGGATGAAACCGCGGTACATTGCTGAAATATGTAATATACAGTAGCTAAATAAATTATATTAGCTGTCTTATATGATCCAGCACTTTATTTGATTTCTTTTCATATACAACCTGACACTCTATACGGCCCACGTGACCGATTTTCTTTGGGATTGATTCGATATATATATATATATATATATATATATATATATATATATATATATATTCAATGTTAAATATGAATGCATATATATATGCATATATATTACACATTTAATTATTAATTAAATTAAATCTATTATTTAAAAGAGAAATGTGTGTATGTATTTATGTATGTATGTGTTTAACGTATCTCATCTCAGAGTACTTAACAACCAGTCACACAGGGTATATCATTCGATACGGTCAGCCTTCAGATGTATGCTATGTCATAATTCGAAAAAAAAATACTCTTTTTCTCAAATGGGGGTAGCATTTTTTATCCATTTTCCAGTTTCAGAAAAAATGCCAGTCATCGTTGAACCGAAAATGACATCAGAAGAAGAGGGTGGCAGAAAGAAATTCACCCCACTACGCCTATTTTTCCCTTTCTTTCTCAATTATAGACGGTAATATTCCTTCCTCTTTCCCTTGATCCCTTTCCTTTCTTCCTTCCTTCCTTCATTTTCTACTCCCTTTTCTTCATACCTTCCTACCTCCCTTTCTCCCTTCCTCCCTTCCTCCCGCCCTTTCTCCCTCCATCCTTCCTTCCTTGATTTCTTCCTCCTCTCCCTTTCTTTCTTGATTCCGTCCTTCCTTCCGTCTTTACTTGTTCTCTCCTTCCCTACCTTCTTCCCTCTCTCTCTCTTCCTTCTTTCGTCCATCTCTCTTCCTCCATCCCTTCCGCCATTCCTTCCTTCCTGCCCCTCCCCCTCTCCCCCTTCTTTCTTTCCTCCCCCCTTACTTATTTCATTCCTTTTTTCCTTCCTCCCTCCCGTTACATCCCTTTTCCTTTCTTTCCTTCCTCCCTCGATTCCTTCTTTCCTTTTTCCCTTATTCCTTACTTTTTTGTCTCCTTCCTACTTTCTTTCTTTCTTCCCCCCTTTCCTTCTTTCCTTGTTTCTTCCATTACCTTTTTCGTTCCTTTCTACCTACTTTCTTTCCTTCATCCCTCTTTTCCTTTTTTTTCCTCCCTCCTTTGACCCACCTCCTCACTTCCTTTCTTCCTCGCTCCGTCATTTCCTTCTTTCCTTTTATTCCTTCCTCCCTTTCTCAATTCATTCCTTTTTAACTTCCTTCCTTTTTTCCTCAAACCTTTCCTCCGTACCTTCTTTCCTGCCTCCCTGTTTCCCTCCAATCCTCTATCCATTCTTTCTTTCCTTGTTCCCTTCCTTCTTTCCTTCCTCCCTTTTCTTCTTTTTTGCCTTCTTTTCTTCCTGACTAACTTTCTCACTTTCTTCCTTCCTCCCTCCCTCCCTTCATTATTTAATTCCTACCTTTTTCTCTTCCTTCTTTCCGTCCTTCCTTCTTTCCTACACCCCTCCTTCACGTCCTTCCTTTCTTTTTCCCTTCCTTCCTTTATTCTCTCCCTCTCTTCCTCCCTCCCTCCCTCTCTTCCTTTATCCTATAAACACGTTAGATAAATATGGTCAATTATATTTCTGAAAGTACATAAACATCAGTAAAGTATGGTTGTTCTTGAACAAAGATTGTACAATACTATCGTGGGGTCTGCGTTCGCGACGAACCTTCATATAATACAAATATGTCACACCGTCCGTTCGTCCGTCAAGCTACGTCTGTCCTTCCAGCTACGTCGGTCTGTCCGTGCAGCGACGTCCGACCGTACGTCCTTCCGTCCATCCCTCCGTCCGCCAAGCTACGTCCGTATGTCTGTCAATCCAACTACGTATGTCCGTCAGTCAAGCTACGTCAATCTTTCAATCTTTCCAGCTACGCCCTCCGTCCAGCTACGTAAATCCGTTTGTCCAGCTACATCCGTCTGTCCATCCGTCCACCTACGTCGACGGTCTGTCCGTCCGTCCACCTACGTTCGTCCGTCAATCAAGCTAGGCCCCTCCGTTCAGCTACGTCTGTCTATCCGTTTTGCTACGTTCGTCTGTCCTTCAATCCAGCTACGTATGTCCGTCTGTAAAGCTACTTCCCTCCGTCACTCCGTCCGTCCATCCGTCCAGCTACTTCCGTCCGTCTGTCCTGCTTTTTTTCCTCATTAGTGATCTTATTAAAAATTAGTAATATAGTTAATAATAGCATATTAAAACATGAGTATCACAACTTGTGCTTTGATATAAAGAGGAATTTGCGTTCGCACTTGGCATTCGAAACAGAAAATACGTTTTATTTAATTTCTTCTCGGACAGGGGAGGGGGGGCGGTGAAAAACATTTGTTTAGTTCTTTTAACAAGAATATTTCTTTGGGTGGGGAGAATAGAACTTTTTTGGGGGGTGTAATTTTTTTTTTAACTAAAAATATTTCTTTGGGTGATGGAGAGTAAACATACTTTTTTGGGGAGATTATTATATTAACTGAAAATATTTGTTTTAGTGGGAAAGAGTAAAAAAAAAAATTTTAGGGGTTGGCGAGTATTTTTTTTCTAACTAAAATTTTTTTTTTTTGGTGAGGGAGATGTAAAAAAATATTTGGGGGGGTATTTTTTTTTCTTTAACTGAAAATATTTCTGTGGATGGAAGAGAGTAAAAAAATTTGGGGTTGGGGGGAATTTGAAAAAAACATTTCTTTGGATGGGTGAGAGTGATTTTTTGGGGGGGAGGGGTAAGGGAATTTTTTTTAATTCACAATATAACTTTACGTAAAAAATTGGGGTGGGATTTTCCTTTTTAACTAAAAATATTTCTTTGGGTGAGGGAGAGTAAAAATGTTTTTTTGAAGGATGGACATTTTTTTTACTAAACCTATTTCTTTGGGTGAAGAGAGTGAAAAAAATGGGGGGGGGGAGAAATTTCTTTATCTAAATAAAAATATTTTCGGTGGCTGAGAGTAATCATTTTTTTAAACTAAAAATACTTATTTGGAAAGGGAGGGTAGAAGAAAAAAATGGGAAAGGGTGAACATTTTTAGGAGGGTCGGCGTGGGTGAGATGAGTTCTTTTTTTGGGAGAGTGACAAAAACAATTTTTTTTTCATGTTTTTGGTCAATTTTTTTAGCTTTTTTTTCGAAAGTTTGATGTTTTGTGATGGTTTTTGTTTTCATACTTTTTTTTCCATGTTTTTGTCAATGTATTTTTTTAAAGCAAATATTGATGTTGTTTGATGTTTATTGTATGTTTTTCGTTATTTTTATCAATGTGTTTTCTTTTTATTCTATCTGGTGACAATTATTATGTTTCTTTAAAAAAATGTATTAATATTTATTATTTTGACGTTTTTGACGTTTTTTTTGCAATTTTGGCGCCAATTTTGATGGTTTGGGATATTTATTTGTTTTCCTTTGTTTTTCATGTGTTTATGTTTTTTGTCTATTTTTGTTTTGCTTTTATGTGCAGATTTTGATGTTTTTTGATAGCTTTTTTATGTTTTGTCATTTTTTTTCAATGTTTATTTTTTCTCTTAGGCGCCCATTTTAATATTTTCTTATTTTTATCTTTTTCTTAAAGATTTTTATGGTTTTTGTCAAATTACTTCTTGTTTATTTGTGTTTTTTGGTCAGTTTAAACAGTGCGCCTGACTGAGATACAGTCAAATCTGGACGCGTCAGACGATTTTCCGTCGAAGTGTAGAGGTTCTGTCGTATCTGTTCTATAGCTATGATACCATCCTTCAAGACATTACCTCTTCCTCTTTTGAGAAGTGTGGAGTTAGCGTAGTATCTATTTTGTTGTAATGATACCATATTCTAGGCATTACCTTATCCTTTTTGAGAAGTATGGGGGTAATGTAGTATCTGTTCTGCTTCCAAACTAGCATAAATATGCAACCCGGAGCTTGTGCAGTATACCGCCTCATATGGAATACGTTTCTAGGGGCTTGTGCAGTATTGCACCCCTGTGGAATACGTTTACTTCTTCTTCTTCTTTTTCTTCTTCTTCTTCTTCATCATGAACAGGGCCACAAAAGTATCATATGGGTTATTTGATACAATAGGCACGCATTAATATGAGTTCTTATTTATGATAGTGACGCTACATGAATGACCTCGATTTTTGTTCTTTTATATGACAGGGGCGCATTAATATGAGTTATTTTTATGATAGTGACACAACATGAACGAACATACTTTTGATTATTTGATACAAGTGGGGCGCATTAATATAAGTGCCGGATCAGCGATAGGTATGCATATAGTATGGGCACCAGTGCAGCGATAGGTGCATATATAGTATGTGTACTGGGGCGGCGATAATACGTATATACGTACATATTTGTTCCCTTATTTAATTCGTGGTTTTGGAACGGGTCAATTCCCTAGTGCATTACCATGCGTATAGTGAGGTTGTTACGCAAAAGCAAAAACTGTAGCGATTGAATAGATACTTTTCGGCCCGTTAACGATGCTAAACGCTGAGTTAAAGATGTTGGCCAATATTTAAGTCAATCGTCTGCAGGTTGTTTTTGCTGGTTTAATAAACTCTGAACGGATTTGTGCTGTAAAGAAAATGATAATTCAGAATAAGTTTCTCTCGATACGATTAATCATAGATAAAGTCGACCCAGAAGCAGCGCTGATCAATTTAGATCAGTCAAAAGCATTTGATAGGGGGAACCATCGTTAATTGGAGGCTGTTTTGTCTGCCGCCAGTTTTTGCCTACAATTTCGTTCTTGGGTTCGGCTTTTGTATGCGAAACCCGGTGTGCTGGTTGGGGTTAATGGTCTGAGGCCAAAGCCTTTCATGTTATCCAGATCTATTCACTAGGGATGCCCGCTTTCACTGATGCTCTATCTGACTGTGTTTGAGCCTTTCCTTCATAGGCTAAGGGTGAATCCGGTCCTACGTCGGATTACTTTGGAAGGTGCTTGCACCACGTTAAATTACTCCGACGACATGACAGTGCTTATAACAAGTAGTGCAGAGGTTAGTGTCGTCAACAGAGAAATTATAATGTATGAAACGGTTTCAAGGGACATAATTGGCGCCTTAGAGGGTTTATCCTTACAGGGGCCCTTTAGCTGGACTGGTTAGTACCTGAACTTTAGCTGGAGAAATATTGGTCGGAAGTATTAAAAGCGATTCGGGTTGTAGCTTGTCTATGGACGCTTAGATATCTTTTATTAAAGAGGAGAGCGGATGGGTGTGGCTTGAACATTTTCCCGATCATACTATATTGTCTCCCAGTACTCCCACTTCCGTTGGATACGCTGCTTGAGATGCAGCGGGCTCTTTTCAAGTTTAAGTGGCTTGGTAACGCCCCATTTGGTTTGTCGGGAAATCTGTTATCTACATCCTTTTAAAGGCAGTCTGGGTATTCCTCGAGTTGAGATTCGTCCACATACACTTAGGATATACTACTTCGATCGAATTCGTACGCCACATGAGGGAAACGGTGGCTTTCGGAAGGAGAACATTAAGCACACCTTTAAAAGTGTGCACTTGGATGAGGGTGAGGCACACAATTTGCCCCGATGCAAGTGCCCGTTTTATCGCAGCTGTCGACAGGCTTTGAAGTTTCTATTGGTGTGGGAAAGTGTTTCTGACCCACTGTTGTTATCCTTAATGACAGTATATCAGGTCATTTGAGATAAGGTTGTGGGACTCGCCTGGTATTGGACGCGTGAGCTAGGGTGTTTCGATAACTGCGAGGCATGTCTGTCCTGGCTGGTAAAAAGAAATGAACTCTGGTTCTAGAAGAAGCTTAATTCAACTGGCTTGGTTAATTCACTGGTGTGTGCACGATCCAGTGACGAAGGCGGGACACTCAGCCACGCCTTCTTTTATTGCCGCATCATTACACTACCGATTAGGTTTCTTGCACGCCTCATGGTTCGCATACAGAACGTATCGTTTTTCGACCTGGAACCTATCAATGTATTTAGCAACTAGGCTCCGACAACAGCTAAGAAAGAACGTGTTGTGTTTTTAAGCTTACTAGCCGTTATAAGAAACACGATATGGAAAATACGTATGAAAGTAGTCTACTGAAAGTAGGATTCGAATTATTGCAATTTTCAAATATTACTTGAAAGCCCGCATTTAGGCCGAGAGCGTGTGACTATTCTCCATAAGTTTTAGTGAAATGTATCTGAGAGTTTCGCGGCTGTGTAGAGTTACAGGAGATAGACGGAAGTGTTATTTAGACGTACCTTAGGTACATGTTTTTACGTTGCATAAAGGAACGTTTACTATGCCCCCTTTAAGTCTAGTTCTGATGTGGTTTGGCTAATTTTTAGTTAATAATTTATCTAGTGTAGAAATGATTTTATTAGGCCCACATTTATTTTTGTCCTTGTCCCACATTTTTACCCGATTTATTCGGTGATAATTCCCCAATCCCTCTCCCTAAAAAGGTTGCAGTGCGCTCGATTTGCCAGAACTGAAATTTTCGATGGAGGTGAAGTTATAAACTGTTTTGCCCTGCGAACCCCTGTTTTCGACTCGTAAATCTGCATATCAACCGCAGTTTTGAAATGGAGGGGTGTATATACTACACATGTTTTTCTATTGTATATATTTCTCATATTTGTTTGTATATAAACTTTTATTTGGCAAACCCCCCCATTGCATGATATATATATATATATATATATATATATATATATATATATATATATATATATATATATACATATATACATATATATATATGGGTAGTTGTAAGTAGTTTAGTTATGGTGTGGATTATTTTGGGGTAGGTGTATGGGTGTAGTATAAATGTGGTATTTTGGTGAGGGAAGTTCACGAATGAAATTAGCTAAGTTAGATCAGTTAGCAAATGTTACAGATGACAAACCTTAATCCGCACCCTTTTCGGCCTTGTGCAACTTTTTATGATATTTTTCATTAAATAAATATTCACTTGTCTGCTGAATAAAATCTAGGTAAGATTTTTATGTTTTGTGCCTTTTATTTTTCATAACACCCGAAAAAAACATCGATATTTAGCAAGAAAAGTATACAGAATTGGTTCCGCGTATTATATGATTCTTATTTTGGCATCTTAACTGTTCCACAATCCTGCCTCTTCTCCTAATTAGTCTTCATTTCTTTCATAGCGTTGGCGTATGCCTGTGCACCGATATATACAATGTAAGGTACCGAGCTCGAAACGGGTGCTCTAACGGATCTTGATATTTTCACAACTTCTTTAAATCTCTCTCCAGATTGTCAGTCCTATGTTAACTAGATACACGGGTTATCCCTGAGGGGTCACACGTTTTTTTTTACTTAATGCATGTTCCTTTGCAGAGTCGTTCATGAATCTACAGAAATAAGTTATTATTTCTCTTTCCGATGTTTTCACTTGACCACTGTTCTTATCTTATATCAATTTCTTTGCGAAATGTCCGTCATCTTAGTTGGGGGAACAGTATATTGGGGGGACTGTGCTCTGTCGTGTGTCTTCTTGTCCTGCATCTCTTTTTCCCTAGTACTTACAACTACACGTTGTTATTCGTTTTTTTTTTTACTCAAGGGATTTTTTCCCACATCTGCATTTATTTGTTGTCAATTGGGCAGTTCCGTTCATTTCCGTTAAATCCGTCTTGTTTGTGATACCCCCTCCTATTGAAGATCTTTAAAAGTATGAGGCATTTGGCTAATTCGCTGCATTTCTCGGCATGTTCTCCCTGCGAAGAATACAATATGTGTAGCTAACCTGCCTTGCCTCTTTTCGCGTCTTTTCGGAATGCCAATTGTCTCCAATCGTCTTTATAAACTACTAAATAATTTATTGAAAATAGAAAGATAAATACAAATAAATAATTTTTATACGAATTATATCTAAAATTTATTTACTAGTCGACAATTAAATAAAAATAAATTAACTAAAAAAACAAAAAAAACAATCATAATAATTAATGATTAAATAAAGAAATTAAAATGTTAGTATAAAATAATACTATATAATAAAAAAGTGTATCATATAAGGAATTGATAAATAGCATGAATAAGAAATAACAAAATTTAATAGTGAATAAATATTTTTTTCTGCAATCTTTATCCTTAAGAAGAGTAGCTATCTTTTAGGTTTCTCTAATCTTGACTAATTTAAATTGTGTTTCTCTTTTTTTGAGAACGGGTGCTTTTCTCCCAAAATATCTAAATATGTTCAGTCACCCGGATTTAAAAAAATATTATAAGTCTTATTTTTTACTAATATTATATGTTGAAAATCTATTGAAAAACTAAATAAATAATTCTGAAAAATAAAACAACTATTGTCTTCGATTGTTTATTTTTGTTAATCTTCTCTTACACCATTCTTGTGTTCTGCATTGCTTTCAGCCTTAATAAATTCTCATATATATATATATATATATATATATAAGGTTATATTTATGTAATAAATATTGTTATGAGGCCCTTTTATAAATTTAGAGTTGCGTACTGTTCGGGGAGTAAAAAATAGACTGTCACTTAGCTTTACGCAAGGTTTGTTGAACCGACTGTCTACTTTCTGTTGCATCCTTCTTTAATGAACAAGTAGAACTTTATTTCCCTTTTTAAGCGGGGATTTACCGTGGCTGTGAGGTGTGAGCGCTAGTCTGCGAAGTCTAGGCGATTCTCTAACAAGGTTCGCGCTCTCCGACCGTCTGAAATTATTACTATGTACACTACACTAATAGGCTAAAACTTTAAATGTTGACGTCTGTAGGTAAAAATAATATAATCCTTATTTAATAAATATTATATATATATATATAAATTATATATATATATATATATATATATATATGTGTGTTTGAAAGTTTTATAAACAAAATATATGCTTAGGTATGCACTCTTTATAATCATCGAAATTGTTTCAAATGGCAAGCTCAATGAGATTTTCTTACAAGCTTCAGAGCGTATATATTTTTGGTTATATTCCTATGACCAACAGAAAAATCACTCCATTACCATAATGTTATTTATTTATTCTCAATTTCCTCATTTTTTAATTCTGACGAAAAACTGTATTCTTTTATTTTGTCTTACAAACATAATTTATATATAATGTGTTCCAAGTTTTTATTTTTTTAATATCTTGCGTCTTACGTGCGTACGTTTGTCATTGGAATATGTCTAAAATGTATATATATATATATATATATACTTGGAACGGGCATTTATCAAGGACGAATGCACACATTTCGCCCGTATCCTTGATATATATATATATATATATATATATATATATATATATATATATATATATATATATATATATATATATATATATACATTGTGTAAGTTATGAAAATATATTCATGGCAATTGCCAAAAATATATTTGCATAACTTACCACCTAACTCTACTCACGTATTGAATACTCTTGAAGTAAATACTGAAAATCAAAACCTGTAATATTATATATCCTTATAATATTTTATGGGGATACATGAAATAATAAATATATATAAAAACAAATATATGCTCCCTCTGGTCGCACAATTTTTGCTATTGTTTTAAGTTACATATAACATATATTACATTTTAAATTAAGTAAAATGTAACCGCAGGGAAAGTGTTTAGAAAAATTTTAAAAGTATTTACGATATATAGAAGAAAGCTGTTAATTATTAACTGTTAGTTATTTTATTGTTTCTGAAGACGGTGTAACACACTTTATATGTGGCGGACTTTAAGATGACCCACCCTCTAGTCTAACATCTTGAATTTTATTGGACAAAAATAAATTAAAATAAATAATTTGATGTTAAATTTGATCCCCCCCCCCCAAAAAAAATAATATCCATGATGTCACCAATTTATCTTTCTGGAATGTAAGTCATGTAAGTTCGCACTTAAATACAATTCTGCGGGCCTATTTTTCCATTATTTAGCATTTTAAACGAAACGCAACTTAATCTTTTATATGAATTTGAAATTTTTCTAATTCGTTTTTTTTAAATAAAAAAATTGATTCAATAAATTTGTGCTTTAAAACATAATTTCTAATACGATTTACAAAAAACAAAGACACTCGAAACGTTTTAATAAAAAAAATTAAAAGATATATCCTTTTGAGCGACTCCTACGATACATCTCAGACAATGTGTTGTTTTAATGTTATCAATCAAATAACGCGCCCCTGTCTTGTGTACATCTCTCTCTCTCTCTCTATTCTCTTTCTCTTTCTCTCTTACTATCTCTCTAATCTTACGTCATGTTGACATACATGTATATATATATATATATATATATATATATATAGACAATTTTTCCTCATTGAAACTTGTATTAAATTAAACATTTCTTCTGACATAGGTAATATTAGCTTTAAAACTATAATGACGTCTGTAAATAATTATTTAGCGTTAATAACAAGTTTGACGATGTTCTCATCGATCTGTTATATTTATTTTTACAAAAGACACAAAAATAAAAAAATATCACTAATCAAAAAATGTATATTTTGTTTGATGAACGCTGTTTTGATAAAATGAGTCTGCATAAATAACCACATATACTATTTTCACGTTTTTCATTTAATTTCACTAATACGTTTTATCTTGCACCAAAAGAATAAAGCCGTACACTGAAATTTAATAATCCTAAGATGTTCAACTTTTCTAGAAAAAAAAATGTCTAAATAAAACTAGTCTTTGTCTGCTCATACGGTCATTGTTTCTAGTCGCTCTGAAAGTTACCTTGCCACTATAATCAGGCACTGCTCGTTCAAAATAAGTGCCGTGGGATATTACGCAACGCTTTCTTCAGTATAGATTTGTAAGGAATACAGCCTTACGGGGGATATACTTTTGCTATTGAGAGTCAGGAGAAGCCAAATCATACACTCGCACGCACACAAGCATACATATACATATATATATATATATATATATATATATATATATATATATACATACATACATTCAGATGAAATGAATAGAACATCTGCCTAATAGATATATATATATATATATATATATATATATATATATATAAATATACATATAATATAAATCTATACACATTTTCGCAGTGTCTTCAATTTTTGTGCAATGCAGCATTCTAATGAGGGGAAATCGAACAGCACGTTATAAGTCAGGATAAATCCTAAAGAGATTAAAGGCTCCAAACCCAGTAACTTAAATCCAACAATTTTAAGCCGATAAAATCGATTACCTATCAATAATATTTGCGCATTGTAAGGCTTAATACCTAACAAGATTTTGCCGTCATTGTGGCAACAGCGGGCAGCAACACGTGAATATAATATGGTTGACAATTATTTGTCGCCCAATAAATTATTACTTGAATTCTATTCATCGATTTATCTTACTTAGATTACGTTTGTTTGAAATGTTTGTTTCAGCAGAATAAATGTCTAACTATAACCAATATATTAGCGTGTTTGTATGCTAACAACTGTCCGTACAACAATACGATCGTATCTCCCATTGCACGGACGTCTTCCACATTCATTTTGACATCAATATTTATATGCCACTTTTTTCAAAAGTAATTGTTCGAAAATTGAATAAGACGTCAGAAATAGAATGTGATCATCTTTATAGACTTAAAAGTGTTATTCGTGTTATTCATAAACATGATAGTTAGCTTACAATAATTTACAGAATAAATAATCTTCGGATGTCCACGGGTTAGTGTTAGGGTTAGGGTTAGGGTTAGGGTTAGGGTTAGAGTTATATAATCTTTCACTGTAGTATTTTACTACTAGATAGTCTATCCGCCTTTTTTGTTTATTAAAAAAACAAAAAAATGTTTACATTAGGAAAGTTCTGAAAAATATAAACAATTCTATAAATATTTTATACCAGGGGAGTTCAATAAGTAATGCTCCTGACCCACTTCCTGTTATTTGATCTTGATAAAATTTTGCATGTGTAATGATAAATCTCTGTATGTAGTATGTTGCAAAACACAGCTCTGAACTAATTACGGTTTCGGATTTACAGGTGTTTGAACTGAGGCAGGTGTGAAATTGAGCCACTGATAAAACAACGGCATCAAATATCTCACGTTTAATCTTAGTAGGATGATTGGACTACCAGATTGCTTTCACCTTGTCAAGTCGAGCCCAGGATTTGCTTATTCGTAAATTTAGTTCAATTTTTCTTTGCAACTTTACTGTGAAGATCAGTAAATTCCTCGACATTTTTAGAAAGTTCTATTCAGGGAATATATGCTATTTCAAAAGAATTAGATCTGTTTCGCTTGTGTTTACAAACACCCAAATCGGATTTCACATTTCCCCGAGACAGTGTAGTAATGATAGGATAATTAACACCAAGTAATTAGTAGATGTTAATCTTAGGTTTAAACTATGAACATATAGTAAGGAGAGATCGCATAACACAATGTAGGTGAAACTGTATCTGCAAAAAACTATAGCGCTGCTCATTCATGTAGGCGTAACCAATATATATGCAGGTATATTATCGGAGAATAGTATCTAACAAACTGTAAATGTAAAAGTTTTATTGTCTTTCGGAATAAAATAATGCGATCAATGTATTAAATGTCGTTAACAAGGAACATAAGAATAAAGAATCACTTCATAAAAACAAAACTCGTTTAAATATCTTCAGTAGCTAAAGGAGAATTATTATGATAGTATGGACAGAAAACAAATCAAAAGTCAGTGTAAACAAAATATGCCTAAACAGTTTCGAAAAAAAGGCCAACCACAATTAAGATGATGTGATCACGTGTGTTTCTGAACTTAATGATCAACCTGTCTGTTAAACTGTGTAATGATCAAGGAGTTCTTGGAGACAGTATATATAATAGATGTTCTTCTGCAGGATACGAAGAACACTTTTGATGAATAAAATAAAAACATAAATAAAACAGACAAAATAAAAGATTAGGTATAGTAGATCACTCAGAAACGAAAAACACATATTGTAAGTTTAAACGCAATAAATCCCACATTTTCTTTTCGATCACTGAAAAAGTAGTTTTTTATACATACCTCACACATTGCTATTATGGAAGCATTTAAGTTTATACCCGATAGATTTTCGACAATGAATATGAAGGGGACACATTCAATACTAATCTTTATGCAATGCTATTTCCCAACACTGCCGAGGAATCCATTAAAATATACGAGCAAATTCAATCGGTTTAGATAGGAGTTGCATATCGATAGTGGCTGATTTTACATACATCATGTGTCTATTCTACACCAGATTTACCTCTGCGATCAGAAAATGTATTCTCCAAAACTCAAAGGATAGAAAAGGACTTGATGCTTATTTGTATTCAAACAACTAGTGATGGGACGATTGCGATAAAACTGCGGACATTTTCTAAATTACCGATTCCGATCCAATTACTGATTCCGATTTCGATTCCAATAATGAAAACGATTTAAGGTTGTTCGTATTGAAATTTAAAGATATTTTGAGCTTTTTATTTCGCAACCTTTTTAGGTAAAAGTGAAATATAACAAGGTATTTTAAATAACTCAACAATACATTTTTTACGTAAGGTTTTTTGCGCTTGAACAACATCCGTAAAGAATAAATATGGTAATGTTCTGTATCCAATCGACAAGTTATGAAAAAACAATATACCTTTATAAACGTGTAGCTGAATTAATTTCTTGTCTTATGATAGGATTCTATGGATTTTTTAGCCATCATATAATAGCCTTTACGACGAATCTGTTGTCGAAGAATAATTTATCCCAACTCATTTGACCAACTTGATATTTTTCTTCTTGAACCTGAAGAGATTTTTGGCTAGATATTTTTGTATACAGTTTTAGGAGATTAATGAGATGTCTGACGTTGAATAGGTTTATTACTGACAAACATTTAAAAAAATATTTTATGCCATGTTATGGAAAATATTTACTTAGGATTAAAAATATCTTCATTAATTAATAATTACATAATGAATGATTATTCTCATTTTAAAGACGTAAACATTACTTCGTAACTTAATTCAATTAACTTGTTTCAAAGGGAAGAGAATAATATCATGATGCTTATATATATATATATATATATATATATATATATATATATATATATATATATATGTTTTTAAATAAATAAACACTTTTAGTTGACGAAACATTAAGAAAAACGTGTTAGTTTTTGTTTATGTTTTTGTTTTGCCAAATTAACTAGACTTTACACATTATTTACCAAAAAATTACAAAGAAATGTATAGTAAAATAAAGCCAACAAAATACACATTTCAAGTTTTATTATAATTAAAAGATAGAAACATGTTCTCAATTAAATAGCAGAACCTTTTCTTTCATTTTACTTTTCTTTGTACACACACTTTTAACAAAAAGAATATCTTTGTGCCTTATTTGGCAAAATATATGTTATATTTTTTAGCAAATAAATAATACAAAGTTTAGCATCTGTTCTGATGCTACACTTTATATTTTCTGTCCTCGGTCAGTGAAGGACAAACCCTTCTTAACTGAGTTAGGTTTTACGTTTGTCTCAATCCAGGCTACCCCTTTTTCGAGACGTGGATTTTCCAAATTACAAATCGACATTGTATCTAACTCCTCCCGTGTGGGGAGACAACTAAATAGGAACACACGTAATTAATACAACTCTCAACTAAATGAAAACATTTTTTTATCTCATGCGATTACGTGTGCAAATTTTGAAAACTTAGCAGATAGAAGAAAAATAACCCAATACCATTATTTTAGAATTTAGAGTAGGGGACAATTTGTGTATATAAATTTAAGGTAAACTTATCCTCATTTCCCGGCATTTCTAAGTTTATAGGGATATTCATTAAGTATTGTAAGACTAGTTCGGTTATGAAACCACGCCCCATCGATTTAAAAAGTACCCCTCAATAAAACGCACATAATTTACCTCCCAAGAGAAGTTTTTGTTAACTGCCCCAAAACGCGAGAATAGCACAACAACTAGGCCTATTTCACGTTAAATTAACTTGTGAAACAGATCATCCAATGTGAATTTTTTTTTTTTTTCCGCAAAGTTTATTTTTACAGTGGTCACACGTAATCGCTAAAAAGTAAGATTCCATTTTTCTTTGAGAGAGGGGTATTTCAGCTGAGGGTGTTAATTAGTGTTTGCTTAAATAAAACACATATCACATTTAGTTATAATACTCACATTTTTATGTTAGCAAATTTTTACTGTCTGTCACGTAGTTACTTTTTTTTTTATTAACTTATGTTTATGTTTTACTGGGGATCGGCTATCTAACCGGATGTCAAACATTCACCATTTCTCTCATGACCGGGGCACCTGGAATTAATGTTCCACAACAGCAGAGATAAACAGATAAATAATCGAATTTAAAGAAAGGACACTTTATTGAAATGTTGGCGTTGCCTTTTTTGCTGCTAGCAGCGGTAGGGAGGCATTGCAAGCTACTGATATTTGGGGTCATTATCATCGATCTTAATTCATTCTCTACCTGCGCGGTTCGCTCTGAGATTTCAAAGCAACTTCTCACTTATTGTTTACTCCACCTTCTTTTAGCCACGTGACGTAACGTACGATTCAGGTATACACGAGGTGGTGTTGACATACGAATACACTAAGCTGACTCTGACTGAACCATATTTCTTGTTATCTTAAACTACCAAGATTATACTCGCCCACTATTTAATAATAAAAAAAATGGTTGAGTTACTCTCGGTGTTCTCGTCTTGTTTTGAACGTAAACCATTTGCTTATCACAATTAAGTACTCTATAGTGTCTAGTATATAATGTTGAGATCATATACTGGACACAATAGACTGTATACGTATTAAAACCTTAATGTTTGAATAACAATGAGTTTAATTATCTGTATCAATTAACACTTGCTACTTTATGTTTTATTTGGCAGGTATGGAATCGAATAGTAATTCAAACCGACGAATTAGCGTGTCGTGTTCGAGTTCCTCTGTAATCATCGTACTGCTTTCAGTAGGAAAGTAGTACGATGATCTCATGTTTCGTATTGTGTAAAGATGACTCTAAGAAAAGAATCGGCGAAACCAATTACAAAACCTAATCAAGAAAGTCAATAAATCGATATGTGGTGATTCAGACGGATTGCACGTTTTTATTTCTATTATATTCATTTGTAAAATGTGCGCCCATAAAAAAGACTCCATTAGTTTCTGGACAAGCTTATATATGAATGTCATCATGAGACCGCTTTTTCCAAAGTACGTCGATACGTATTATTTCTGAGCGGGTCACCGTGTCGCAGTCCTCAGCGAACAATAACAACATGAGAACAAACAACACTCAAGTCAATAACCTATCGTTCGTTTCTCTCGGATTAATTTTGTTCGTTTATTTTTTTAACTATTATTTATTTAGTGTGCCACTGTACGTGCGCTAGAATTTAGAACAACTCGTAACTTTAAAAAATACAGTAACTTGTTTACAGTGGATTATAGCTTATCCATATCATAGCGACTTTTTAATTAAGACCTGCAACAAAAGCGTCTAACATTTTTCCAAGTCGTTCTAATAATTCAACACGCACGCACGCACGCACGCAACACCCATTGTGGGCTAAAGCGCGGTTTGAAGTTAAAAACATGAATCGTATTCTGGGTTTCGAGCCCTACGAGCAGTATGAATAATCATCTCGACATTGACGATCCCCGTAAGGATGAAACGTATTCGTATGTAGATACAAATAAATATTTATAATTGTTTGCCCCTCCTAAATCTAGTAAGGGCACTGTAGTGAGTAATATAAACACAGCCGTCATCGTAGCTCTAATGAACGTTCCTTCAGCAGTAGAACACTCTCTGTACGGCTGCCGTTGAGAGGTTTAATCTCTCGCTGATTTATCGCGTTGTTTATAGTGATCATGTGGCATTGGACGTCAGAATTTCAGTTAAAGACGTGACTCGTATTCCTTCGACCAGTATGACTATTCATTTCTACACTAACGATTCACGTATGCAGAACCATATACGTATGTTGATAAAACAAATATTTATAATTATATATATATATATAATTATATATATATATATATAATTATATATATATATATATATAATTATGAATATTTGTATATATATATTTATATATTCATAATTATAAATATTTGTATATATATGCATATATATATATATTTATATATATACATATATATGCATATATATATATATGTATATGTATATGTCTTTATATATGTGCGTGTGTGTGTATGTGTATGTGTGCGTGTCTTAGTGCATTATCTGACCTTGAACAGGTTACTATTATAAGTCTTTCTCTCTCTCCCTATCCTTGTACCTCCTACTTTTATTTGTATAGCATTTCCACCAGCTTTATCCAGCTTCATCCATATTCCATTTATTATATAATAATGTACCGTTTACAATGGGTTGTACTCTATATCTACCTTCTTCCAAAGAGTTTCTTACTCGCGATATAGATGTTTCATGATTACACGTGTTGTATTCCACCTTCTATTGATGTTTCTGCATTAGTTGCACTTTTTTTTCAAGCAGTGAGTTGGTCGTGAACACTTATTTCTTGAAAGCGTATTAAAGATTTGCTTACTGTTCTTTTCTGTGTAATTGGTTTACAATTTGAGTACATAGTCCATATATGTCATATCTCTGACTAAACGCGAGGAGGCCCATTTATGTCCATACAACATCCTTAGTTCTAGAATTGTTATTCTTCCAGCAACCTGGAAGATAATTATAAAATAACAATATAAAAGATATTTAAATAATACAAAATTAGGATGAAATGTGAAAACACATCTCTATAATTGATTGACTTCAGTTAGGACGTGTTCATTACCCGTTCTCTCTTTATCTCTATCTATCATTGTCTCTCTGTCTCTTTCTCTCTCTTTCTTTCTTTCTCTCTTTCTCTGTCTCTCTCTCGCTATATATATATATATATATATATATATATATATATATATATATATATATATAAATATGCTGATTGCCACTTCTTTAAAGAAGAAGGCACTGCCTACAAAATTACATTGCCCAGTTGTAGTTATGCAGATCGTTTAGACAGCCCGTTTAGACGTGTTCATTACCCGTTCTCTCTTTATCTCTATCTATCATTGTCTCTCTGTCTCTTTCTCTCTCTTTCTTTCTTTCTCTCTTTCTCTGTCTCTCTCTCGCTATATATATATATATATATATATATATATATATATATATATATATATATATATATATATATGTGCTGATTGCCACTTCTTTAAAGAAGAAGGCACTGCCTACAAAATTACATTGTCCAGTTGTGGTTATGCAGATCGTTTAGACAGCCCGACATATTTATCGCCGTGGGTCTTGTAGGAATCTCTATATATGAGATGACCATGTTATGTGCTTGTACAACATGTAGAGCAAGCTCTCTTTCTACAAGGTCTGGTTTTAGTTACAAGTACAAAGCAATATAACTGAGAGACGATACAAATCGTAGATTTTATATTAGAGTTTCCGTCTTCGAGATTGATGATATACCAACATCTACAGGCCTATTTCGCCAGGTAGAGTAGCATAGCGTCTGGGTTTTATACCAGATATTATAAGGCCCCCACCTATAATAATTATCTGAATAATAATAATAATAATAATAATAATAATAATAATAATAATAATAATAATATGTGCCTTAAATTATATAAGTTAGCAAACCATTTATATGGAACAAAACGTAGATTTAGTATAAGGAACGTTTATGTTTTTGTCTTTTAAGGGAAGTGGGGTCTGATCAACTCTGCTGGGAAGCACGAAATTAAATACTGTCTTGTTTTTAAATTCCCGAAACAGTTTTTCATGGTAAACAATTGATGACCCCTTAAAATGGTGTTAGAAACAAACTAATATAATAACTGTAAAAAATAAATTAACTTACATCAGTGATTTTCCACTGGAAGATTTGGGACTATAAGTTTGTTTGTTTTTAAAAAAAATTTTTTTAATATAGTTTTAATGGTTGAGAAACTTCCGAGACTATATATATATATATATATATATATATATATATATATATATATATATATATATATATATATATATATATATATATATATATATATATACATATATTGTGTTAAAGAAATACCTTCCGATATCGGTTATTATTTTTAAATTCACAAATGTAACGGCACTTATCGTTGATTTTGCTGTCTTTGTATTAAAAAAAAACAAGAATTATTTCCGATTGAATTCAGTCAGAAAGGCACGGGCGAATGAAACGCCTTCCAGTATTGATGATGATATTCAAATTCACGGAGCATCGACACTGCTCAATGTTGTCGTTTTATTGAAACAAAATAAATTCCTTCTGGTTTAATCCACTTAGAAAATCACGGGCAAAAGAAACGCTATCCAATATCGATGATAATTTCATAATTCATGAAATAAAAACGACACTACCCGTAGTTGTTATTTGTCTCGTTGTATTAAAAGAATACTATATATATATATATATATATATATATATATATATATATATATATATATATATATATTATTAGAAGTATACATGCCAATTTTTCTATCTTTTTACAAAGATCAAATTAAATATATGATGTTAAAAAACCTTACATTCAGAATCCTTTTTTCCAATGTTGATCAAAATCTATTACATACTAAAATATTTCTTAGGCTTAATGTGTTTTCAGAAAAAAAATTGAATTTTACTTTAATTGTGTCTAATTATCATGGATCAAATGTAATGCACATCTGAAATCTTTGTATTATATATAAGTGAAACCTATATTACCCTAATTTACTCCTAACATCTCTGTTGAAAAGTGTATAATAGTAGGTAAATTAGTTTAGAAGTGTATTTTATTCATAAAAATACATGAACATATACACACACCTAACTTTATATAAATAGAGATAAAGAATTTTACAAAATTAAAATAAACATTTAAAAAGAAACATACAATCATGAAATATTTTAACTTTTTATAAGTGAGAAAATACCAATACAACAATTTTAAAGTTTAGCAACATTGATAACTTAAATCTATAATTTTGCATATGAGAGACGCGTATACTTTAATTATAGAAAACATCACACATAACTCATTACAATTTGAAAACCAATATATAAATCGTTAAAGGACAAGTGTTGATGGTTTTTTACAATATATCGAAACAGGCAAATAAACAAAGATCGGTATTTAAAAAATAATCTTTAATAATTAAAACGAAGATATGGATATTCAGAGATGATTAATATCTTTATTTCTACATCTGTAGAGGCGTTAACATAAACAAGAAAATCATCTCTTCCTTTCGTCTGAATTCACAATCACAGGTGGTCTTTCAGAAGTATCGGGACGTTAAGTGATACTCCCTATGCTAAATGCATTCAATTAATAAAACATGACGCATGGCAAATTACAACTATTGATAAAATAATGGAACATTTTTCCTCAAAGCAAACACACCAGTTAAAATGTGTATTTTTTTTCGATTCAACTTCCTTATTAATTTCATCTTTTTCACGAATCACTTTTATCTCTTTTTTTACAGGAATTAAAACTTTTTTAATGTATTTAAAAACAGCAAAAATCTCCGTAAAGATTATATTTTTCAGCTTGCCGATGGTGTAGTAAAACATTGGCGCTACAATTTCTTCGACTGGAAGTCGTGAGCTTATTGGCGTAATGGATGTTGTACTTAACTGCTGATAACATTTAAAAAATGTTAAAATGCTATCTAAAGAAAATAATAATTGTGTATATAAAATCAACGATAGAGATAAAACAAAAACAATAGGAATGCTTCCGACTGAGAACATAAGTTGAAATTATGTCAGCATGTCTAACTTGACCGAATTTTTATATGTCCTTGTGACAGATCTTGGTCAATGTGATATGAGATGTAGTACTTCATTGGCTACAATGTCGACTATGTAGCGAGTCTCTACATTGAACAGAACCGAAGATATCGTCACAATGGTGACTTTTTTCTTTTCTGTACGTTTGACCTTGAACTTCGATATAGATTTGCCAAAATAAAAATCAGTTTTAAGTAAGATGTTGCCTAATATTTTTTTCATAGTTAGGTGGCGATTGGTCAAGAAATGTATAGAAAGGTTGTA
The DNA here is from genome assembly GCA_963556195.1 of Sepiola atlantica. Classification (NCBI taxonomy): domain Eukaryota; kingdom Metazoa; phylum Mollusca; class Cephalopoda; order Sepiida; family Sepiolidae; genus Sepiola; species Sepiola atlantica. Next base: position 26,458,533 of record OY744546.1, on the reverse strand, counting down.
CACAAACTAACAAACAAATCGACCCAAAACGTAACCGCCATGTAGTAGCATGAATTTAGGAACGTTATTTACATAAGTTTTTTATCCGAAGAAGAAGAAGCTGGAAGATAGCTGCAACTTTTCTTGGTTTATTATGATGAAATAGTAAGTTCTAGGTTGTTTCTTTGAATATGAACTAGGTTGTCGTCTGCTGAAACAGAGCGTTACTGTAATGAAAACGCCATTGAAATTGAGACTATTCGTCCATGGTATGAATTCTAAATTGGCTCATCGATCATAAGTGGATTCGGATATAGCCACAAGACGTTCGCGGAAGTGTATCTAACAAAATTAATGGAGGAATATCCAATTAAAGAGATAGGTATAATAAAATTTAAAAAAATAAATTTAAAAATGTCGTTACGGAAAGAAAGGAATGAAATGATATAACTTGGCGCGCGGTATTCGTTTTTGAGTTTTTGATGGACTCCTTGATTGAACGAGAAATAAGTTGAGAAATTGACGAGGAAATCAGCGGACGTATGCGTGGAATGGCGAACGCACATCGATAGATTGGGTGATAACACCACTGAGAAAATGGGAAGTGAATCAGAGTGTAGATTGAAAGAACGATTGATTCGATGGCTGACTGATTGAATAAGTGTGTAAGTTTGTGATTGACAAAGACTTAGAAAACCTTGGTAACTGAAGAGCGGCTATTGAAGTGTGATTTGAGTCCAATACCTTATTCGATCAACGCGTTTTCTTCCGAACAAAGGCCATCCTTAACAGTCTGTTTGAATTTTCTATGGAAAGAAAATGACTTTCTTAGATGGAAGGAAACAGATAAATTCTGAGCAGCGAAGAATCAGACATGCTCAATGTTTATTGAGTTCTGAACTAGATTGTTAAGCTATATAATAAAGGTAAACGTACGTGTGTCTGACTCGCTTCAATAATCACGCGTGCAAATATATTTTATAGCTACAGAAGCTGACGATTAATCGTAATAATATATGATTATAAAAATAAAGTAAAGAATAGTCACGTTTGCAAACTTCATTTGATTAAGAAAAGATAACTGATCATAAAAAAACAAATACTTTCTGTGACTTTTAATATTGCCATAAAATATTATATTATTATTTGAAGTAGTAGTAGTAGTTTTTTAAGTAGTAATAGTATTATTATGAGTAGTAGTAAATTAATTTTGTCTTATTTTACTTAACACTTAGTTATTTTCTTTTTATCAATTAGTTTGCCTTTTTCTTATCTATTAGTTTTGTTTCATTAATCCTATGTAATGAGTAGGAACCAACTTGCGAAGGGATAGCGAGCGTGTGACCCCAACTAGTTTTAAAATAACCATTAAACGGTACATTTTAACTATGTAAAAATGTATGTTCATTTTTATACATTTAAGTATTCCTATAAGTATAAACTATACAGGCACATAATGTGTATCTGTCACGTTTTAGTTTGAAACAGTATTTTCATCGCAGATGGAATAGACGCATCTTATTTGAGATGAGTTCAACCATTTCTATTCGTCTGTCGGTCTGCCTTGAGTAAGTTTGTCGATATAATTTACGTTCGACTGTCACACTAAACGTAAACAGATAATCTATGCATCTTCAGATGCAGTCAAAGAACTCCTGTGTATTGCTTGTCAGCCAATCGGTCTTTCATGTTTCATTTCCAAATAGCAAAATAGCAATTTCCTTATTCTTGTTTGTTCTCTTACGCTTTAATTTTATATTTAAAATTAAAGCGTAAAAGAACAACAAACATGTGATTTGAATCTTAAGCCTGACAGAATAAGGACATTACCATTTTGCTATTTCGTTTGTCTGTCACGCTTGATATATATATATATATATATATATATATATATATATATATATATATATATATATATATATATATATATATGAGTTTAAGGTTCATATTTTTTTTTAAAAGCATCTATTGTTAAATTTAAGAAGGAATAGGTAAAATAAATACCTTTTGAAGCATTAAGATGCGATATCAATTTTTTTTTATAAAAAAGAAAAAATAATAAATCGAAACCGATTTTTTTTTCTTTTTTAAAAAATTAAAACTAGCATTTTTTTTGTTAGTTTAAAGTGATACAGATATTTCGCCAAAACCTGGCATCCTCGGTGTGTAATATATCCTGATGTCATCAGATTTGTATTTTTTATCTCGTTACCGGCTTGTTGTTATACAGCCGGGCCAAATGGGCAAGATGGTGTTTCCCATCATCAAATATGAAGGACGTGAATGCAGCACGTGATTTGTATAAGTGTTTAAGGTTCATATTTTTTTTAAAAGCATCTATTGTTAAATTTAAGAAGGAATAGGTAAAATAAATACCTTTTGAAGCATAAAGATGCGATATCAATTTTTTTTATAAAAAAGATAAAATAATAAATCGAAACCGAATTTTTTTTCTTTTTTTTTATTAAAACTAGCATTTTTTTTTGTTAGTTTAAAGTGATACAGATATTTCGCCAAAACCTGGCATCCTCGGTGTGTAATATATCCTGATGTCATCGGATTTGTATTTTTTATCTCGTTACCGGCTTGTTGTAATACAGCCGGGCCAAATGGGCAAGATGTTGTTTCCCATCATCAAATATGAAGAACGTGAATGCAGCACATGATTTGTATAAGTGTTTATATTACAGGATATATTACACACCGTGAATGCAGCACGTGATTTGTATAAGTGTTTATACTACAGGATATATTACACACCGAGGATGCCAGGTTTTGGCGAAATATGTGTACTACTTTAAACTAACAAAAAAAATGCTAGTTTTAATAAAAAAAATAATCGGTTTCGATTTATTATTTTTTCTTTTTTATAAAAAAAATTGATATCGCATCTTAATGCTTCAAAAGGTATTTATTTTACCTATTCCTTCTTAAATTTAACAATAGATGCTTTTTTATAAAAAATAATAACCTTAAACACTTATACAAATACCGTGCTGCATTCATGTTCTTCATATTTGATGATGGGAAACAACATCTTGCCCATTTGGCCCGGCTGTATTACTACAAGCCGGTAACGAGATAAAAAATACAAATCCGATGACATCAGGATATATTACACACCGAGGATGCCAGGTTTTGGCGAAATATCTGTATAACTTTAAACTAACAAAAAAAAATGCTAGTTTTAATAAAAAAAAATTTTTTAAATCGGTTTCGATTTATTATTTTTTCTTTTTCATAAACAAAATTGATATCGCATCGTAATGCTTCAAAAGGTATTTATTTTACCTATTCCTTCTTAAATTTAACAATAGATGGTTTTAAAAAAAAAATATGAACCTTAAACACTTATACAAATCACGTGCTGCATTCACGTTCTTCATATTTGATGATGGGAAACAACATTTTGCCCATTTGGCCCGGCTGTATAACAACAAGCCGGTAACGAGATAAAAAATACAAATCCGATGACATCAGGATATATTACACACCGAGGATGCCAGGTTTTGGCGAAATATCTGTATCACTTTAAACTAACAAAAAAATGCTAGTTTTAATAAAAAAAAAAGAAAAAAAAATCGGTTTCGATTTATTATTTTTTCTTTTTTATAAAAAAAATTGATATCGCATCTTAATGCTTCAAAAGGTATTTATTTTACCTATTCCTTCTTATATATATATGTATATATATTAAATTCCCGAAACAGTTTTTCATGGTAAACAACTGATGATCTCTTAAAATAGTGTTAGAAACTAACTAATATAATAACTGTAAAAAATAAATTGACTTACATGAGTGATTTTTCCACTGGAAGACTTGAGACTATAAGTTTTTGTTTTTTTTGTTTTTTTATATAGTTTTAATGGTTGAGAAACTTCCGAGACTATATATATATATATATATATATATATATATATATATATATATATATATATATATATATATATACATATATACTCCTGATATCTTATAAATACATTTTACTTATGAAAGATTGTGTTTGCTAATTTCGTAAATATTCATATAAAGCGTGTACAAAATGTGCCATGCCTTAACAAAGAAAAGTCATCAGTGCATAACACAACATTCTATTTCTTATACTTATTGCACTACTAAAAGCTGCGACTTTAGTCGACTATTTCAAGGGGGTATATAGCTTTACCACGAGTATTAGTAAAAATGACAGAGTTTACACTCCGCATCTTACACACTACACCACACAACTTCATTAAATAAAAGTCCCTTCTTCCAGGCAGTTTGAAAATGTCAATCAGCTATAGTTAATGAAAACAACAATAAGAAATCATCATCGCACACGATTGAGAAAATTAAAAGAATAACGAATATTGAATCAGAAATAATAGAAGAGATCACAAATGAATGACTCATTTTCGTTCAATTAGTGTACGTTTAATCAGCCATCAACATATTATTTCTCCTTAAAAAGAAAGACAGGCTCTTATAAGTATACGCCCATCTATCTTCTCGTTTAGCGGTGGAAATTCTAATAGACCGATAAGATAACTACATGAAACTTAAGCGTGACAGACCACCGATGCTTCAAGCCTTAGCCGGATAGACCAACTGACCGATATACCATTTTATAGATATGCAGAGACATATCTAAAATAAAATGTGTTAATTTACGTTCTGTTTTGCGATTTAAATGCTATTTCAAAATTAAGTGGGACAAACTGACGAACATTCTATTTTAAACTTTAGATGGATAGTCTGACTAATAAATCTTTTTTGGAAGATGCTGGGGCCGAACTAAAAGAAAATGCATACATTAACTTTGCACATTTGACGATGAAAATGCCATTTCGAAATACCGTGAAAAACCGACAAAATGCTATTTTAAATTTTGACGGCTGGTGAAACTGGTGGTAGGCCTTTTTATTAAAAGGCATGGGTCACAACACATTATGTGTATTCAATAAAGCTATGCATTTGGCACTTTACACATAGTTTCTAACTTAGCTGTGGTAGACTGACGAAAATATTATTTCAAACTCTAGATGGATAGTCTGACAGCTCAATAAATACTTTTATAGAGGCGCATCGATATATCTATTAATAATGGAGATGATGTAACCGTGTGTTTGTCTGAAGCCGCCACTATATTATTGCTCCATCATATTCCCGTACAATCAAATTTAATTACGTAACCTAATGATATAGATAAAAAACAATGAATTAAATTAATTCTATTTATAATTTTATTAAGATTATTATCATCATCGAGGAAAATAATTTAAATTCATCTGGAAATCTAAAACAAAACAATCATGAGTGTATATTTGCGAATATGAATTTATTAGAAGCTTAAAAACAAATTAATTCTATATATTAGAAAGACGCGTGATGTTTCGGGAAGTATTCGAACGGGTATATATAAGAGCTGACATCTTATATATACCCGTTCACAAAACTTTCCCACACATAACGCGTCTTTTAAATTTACATAATTTTGAAGAATATTTTGATGACAATTAATTTATACGCTAATCTTATTGGCCCACCAAGCTCAAACCTCTCTCACATAGCTGCAACGTTGCATCATTATGCTTGTTTTACAAATACTTTACTGCAATGTGTTTCGTTGAACTCGCTGATCTGGTGCCTGCTCGAAGTAAACACCCTCCAGCAAACCGACAAACAGCTAACTCCAATCCATTCACTGTGGAGGCCCCTTGATGCCGAAAGCCTTTTAGTCTAATAGCTTCTTTCCTTGAGCTGCCGGCCTTTGCAACTCCTTTTTCCCCCTATTTCTTTAACTGTATTGACATGCAGAAATCTAAAACTAATGCGAAGAAACATCTCGCTGCACAGCTCCTAATTTAGGATTACCCCACAACGTTCACTCGGATTATCAGTAGCTCATTACGTCTACAGTGCAACTTGCATTGTTTGGGTGAACTAAATTTGGGGGAAAAAATCAAAAGAAGACAAAGAATATTTATTGTTTTAAAAAGAATTACATTGATACAGTTGTAACTAAATAAATAAAGAAGATACATATTTGTTTTATTTATTTAAAGAATATTTAACTGACAATTATTTTACCGAACACGAAGGAATCATACTTTATTACTTGTATTTACCTTAACAGATATTTATTATTTCAAAACAAATATTATGTAGAAAGCATCGTCAAATTGCCACGGAGATTTGTAGTCAAAAATAATATACGTAAATTCAACATGCGCCTTTAGCGATTGAAATGTTATTTAAGTTTTACGCGTTACGCCTGACGAAAATGCTATTTCAAACTTTAGATGGATATTCTGACTTTTAGAGCTATTCATACAGCTACTTCGACCTATCTAAAATAATATGTATTCACTGCAGCTCCGTATATAGCTAGTATAACACAATTTCGAAGTTTAGTGTAGTAGACCGACAAAGTTGCTATTTAAAACTGACTTATAATGGAAGAAAATGATAGTTCAAACTTAAACGTGACAGACTGACAAACATTCTATATACACTTGAGCGACAGATCCTCTTTTCAAAATGCCTTTGCGCACACATAAAGATTAAAAATAAATAGATTAAAAATGCAAGGTAGATAAACCCAATTCTTACTCCCATCCCCTCATTCCAAATGAGCACGCCCACGACTCTGCCGACCTCCAAACACAAGTGATCATTCATTTCAGCTTTTCAACTAGCCTCTCTATCTTTGTAACTTTTACAATTTGAAAGCTTCGACTGATAATAACCCAAGGCTCTTGATAGTCGTGCATCAGCCCCGTGAATCTTTGAAACACTTTTTCAATGGGGAATTTTTATTTAGTCCAAGCAACGCATCAGAACCGACAGATTCTCAACCGAAGAGACAACGGGTTTCCATCAAAGCCTCAGGGAATTAATTTAAACTCGTTAATCGATAGACTCTTTCTGAAATAAGGAGGTTAAAAGTGTCAGCGTATACATTTTATTGTAAAGATCTACTAATGAAGCCAAGCGACCAAATATCGATTTGAAAATAGATTGGCTTGTATAACTCGTATTTTTCAGGTTTGAAACCCTGGTCAAAACTAACCTGATCAATGTTGATACTAGACATACATATATACCTGAACGATAGCATTTTATTGAGAGCATTTTCTTTAAAACAAAGATCGTAGAAGCCATTTCGTTGTCTGATGGTGTTGGACGCTGTGATTAGTGCTGTTTCCAGTAGTCTTCGCTGAACTTTTTTATGAATGTATTTGGTGATTTTGGCCTGTTCAAATTTGAAAGCATAATCGTTCTCTAATACATGGGAAAAAGTGCACTGAGAGAGTTATTGTTTGTATGCTCCGTTTGTGTTTGCTCACATTTGTTTTCAATTAGCGTTGCGTTTCTCCCACGTAAATTTGATGGCAGTTGTTGCATGGGACAGTATATAAGCCGGCATGAGATGTGTTTTTTTTTAAATGTCTTGCTGTGTTTAATGTTTGTTTTATGGTTTGTGATGTGGTTTATACTGTTGGAATGACTATTTATTAAGTGTGCTGCAGATGGATGTGTTATCGGAATGCGTGTGTAAGAGAAAAGGTATGTCTATGAGAGAGGTGTTGTGTGTTTGATGTCTTTGTGTGTTGTTTTTGGAAACTATTTGAAAGGCTGTCCTCTTGGCATTTGGTAAAAAATATATCTGCAACACACTTAACAAACAATGCATTCAACAGTACAAACTACATCATGAACCATTAAACAAACATTAAACACAGCAATACATTAAAAAAACGCATCTCATGCCGGCTTCTATACTGTCCCATGCAACAACTGCCAGTAAATTTACGTGAGGGAAACGCAACGTGAATTGAAAAATGATTGAGCGAACACAAAAGGGACATAAAAAACAATAACTCTCTCAGTGCACTTTATCCATGTATTCGAGCACTATCATGCTTTCAAATGTGAACAGGCCAACACCACCAAACACATTCATAACAAAGCTTGGCGAAGACTACTGGAAACTGAACTAATCACAGCCTTCAACACCATCAGACAACGAACTCGCTTTTACAATTAATCCCCCTTAATAAGCAAAATTATCCTGACCGAACAAAAACTAAACCTAGATCATGGCTAACCTTTCTTCTCTTCGTTCTCAATTGTACTTATACACAATCCCCTGCATACACACTCACGTACCAACACCTCCTCACATACATTTTTATTCACTACGAATCTAAACCACTTAACCACAAATAGCAGTCTTACCAATGAACACAATTTAGACATCCTCACAAATATTTAGATATTTAAACCCCTTTTTCCCCCATTTTAATTTCTAACCATCAACACAGCCGGCACTAAACCACATTTCACCTATTTCTCGCCAAAATTAATATCACTTTTCCCCTTCTCTTTATTTTCTTTCCCTTTATTGTCATGTTCACAGCACATTTCAACACATTCCTTCTACTCACTTATATTCACACACTCCTGACATAACCAGCTAGTCAATACTCCTACCCTCCAAAAATTACACACCTAACCACAACAAAATCTCCCGTCATCCTCCTACCCATCTCACCTTTTCGACTACCTCTTTCCCACTCTTATCCACCCACCCAGACTACTTTCAAATTATCTTCATTTCTTCAAATATTTTTTCTAAAACTATGATACTACCTACACCCCAAAGACACAGAGTTCCCCCTCCCCTATTATTTCTCCAGCCCCTCAAAATCAATGCTACACCTCACCACGACACAAACCTCAGACCTCTCCCCTCTCTTCCACCCTAAGATAAATTCACTAACACTCTCACCCCTCTCTTTTTTCACTCACAATCGTCCACATTCATTTCACTTTCTGCCACTGACTGACTTCTCTCATCTCGGACCTTGGTCCAGCGCTTTTAGTAGCTACGGCAACCACTTGCTCTCATCAACCCATCATGTTAACCCAATATTTCGATGCATTTGCATGACATCTTTCTTAAAATTATCATCCTGAAGAAGGCTTACAATAAAGACGAAACGTTGATGTATATATAAAAAAATATATCTTGGTGTTTCTATTTTAATTTCTGATATATATATATATATATATATATATATATATATATATATATATATATATATATATATACGTTAAAGATACAGCTTTAGAAACATATTGGTGAAAATACGGTTTTCAGGTGGTATATTGTTTTAATATTAATAATAGTAAGAGTACATCCAACAACAACGAAAACTTAGAACGCAATAAGGCAGAATTAGGAATCAAAGAGAAAATAGACAACACACAAAACAAATATCCTTCTTTTCGGCTAAGGGCAACATTTATTATACGTTTTGAAACTTATGTTTTCTGTCCTAGGTGAAATAGAAATCCTTCTAGAGAAAGGCAATTTAAATTGTTGGCCCTATCCAGTGTGTCCCTTTTCGTGAGTTTTATTTCCTTACATTAAACACTGAGTTTGTGTTAAACTTTTGTGGATAGCATACACAGCAATCTATTGTTGGTTATATTTCTCTATAGCCCATTTCTAACAGAAGAGACGTATATTTCTTTCTCTACTTGATCGTTATTTGCATGGAAAATGCTCGACAAAGCTTGAATCTCATGTTCCTCCGAGTCAAACTTTTACAGCAAGAACTCGTCTTCCTGCCAACAACTGTAAAGTATGTTCTATTCTCTTCCTCGTATGCCTAACTTCAAATGAAATTCCCATGGACAGAATGCATTGCTATAAACTTCTAATTTGCACAACACAATTTTACAAGATTACTTTCATGTTGGCTAAAACATTTGTCAATTTGTTTTTATTCATTCCATTCATTATTTTCGATCTTCTCATGATATTCCTCATCATTTAAATGCCAATCTATGTATTTTGTCTACAAAAGAACTTTTATTCTAAATAAGTAATGGTGTTTTAGTAAAAAAAATGCACTGCGCTGTTTTAAACAGTAGAAATAGTAAGAGAAGCCCTGGGTGCGGGAGACAGCTCTCATAACCAGATGAGATTGACCAAGCACACTTAGACTAAAATAGAATAACAACAACACTAGAAACAAAAGTACATCATACGAAACACAGAACACTGACATTACTACTGTAGATAAGAAAAATCACATCATCTCATCAACACCATCTAATAAAATCGGACACATTGTGTGCTACTGGAAACTACTAACGCCACAAAACTCGTCGTAAACAGCCAACGACGATAGAAAGACCGGAGAGTGAAATTAGTATCCAGACTACAACTGGAAGAGCACGAATAGTACTGGAATAGTTTAGAGTGTATGACCACTAAAAATATAAAGAAAAGCAACTACCATTATCACTAACATATTAATGGAAAACTGCTGTTGCAAGAACGCATAGGTATTTGAAACAGTGATCGAAAGACTGGCAACACTTTGGACGTCCCTCTTGCAGTACTCGTGCTGCAGCAATTCCTTACCCGATAACACGTAGCCACGACGTCTGCATCTTAAAACTACTAAGAATCTAGAGGATTTGTTGTCACTCAGTCCCCAGGAAATACCGCATGTTATAGCTCGTATGATAGTTTCTAGTGTGTAAGTAGTAATCATTTTTACATTCCCACTTTCATTTTTAGTTGCGCCAACCTTTATAATATGAATTTAATATTCAAAATATTAATCAAAATTGCTTATTCATGGAATCAATTATTCATTAAATTTATTTTATGAAAATCAATCATACATGTAATTATGTCTATATTGTTATCTTTAAATTGCCAGAATTTTTAACAGTTCTGGTGAATTTCTCCGGCTTAGGTTGGTTCTTTCAACTCATAATAGAAATAATAATTTCAGAAATCGCAAAATGAGTATATCATCCATAAATTGTCTATTAATATCATTAGTATCAAAATTGAGATATCACTATATTTAATAAAAATACGCTGATCAAAAAATCAATTATTTCTTGAATTTTTCATGGAAGATAAACAGGCATCAATTTATTTTAGTTATTCATAATTTAATTTAATTCGATTTTATTTCTTAATTCTTCAAATCTAAGATGTATTCAGATATTTTGCAGATCTTGTATGATTCAAGTAAGACATCCTATCCAACGTATTTGGTTTAATTCAACTAGTACTACAAATAATAACATTCATATTATCACTAATCTATTTCCATTAGCATTATGGCAAAATCATCTCCACGACCCGATTAAGAGTCGTAATTCTAGTTTTTCTGACGATATTAAATATGAGATTTTGTGAAAAAAATAAAATTGATTTGTTTCTCGAATTTAAATTGATTGATAGGTATGTTGAAGATAAATGTTATCAGTTGCTTTCATCATGACATTTTTTATTTAACGAGATTTGATAAAGAATGATTTGCTTGATAGATTTGTGGGCACTAATGCACTTTACGAACCGGGCAGAAATAATTACGTTTTAATTTATAAACACATTCTAAACATGGAGAGGTGTTGATTAACTGTTCTGTACTTTCACCTAACAATTTATGAAACAAAATATACCGTAAAAATTGAATTTAACTTAGAAATATTATCTAAAACTTAGCCCGGTCCGTAAACTGTATAAGCACTGATTTGTATATCTGACAGCTTCAAAAATCTAATGTAGTGTAAATTGCGAAGTAAGTAATATTCTAGAATACTTTATTTGTTGTCTACATAAATATGTGTGTCTTATATATGAAAATATATTTAGATTCCATGAAAAATGCCAGTATACTGAAATCATATGCCCTTAATAGGGTTAAGATGAAAATTCATATACACTAAATGTACAAAAGTAAGGAAATTACCAAATTTTTACACTTTTATTGTCATTAAGGGTATGCGAGCACAACAGGGCTATGTATTTTACTGGTAGGAATTTTTTTTAGCGCACCTCACACACTTCACCCCCTCATGCACATAGATGTATACTGTAGTGATGTGATAATAAAATAGTTTGGTTGATATGTAGTCATACACTTAGTGTAAAAATTTGGGAACTTCCTTGCATTTGTACATTTAGTGTATATGAAGTTTTATCTTAAACCTATTAAGGGCATATGATTTCAGTATACTGACATTTTTCATGGAATGTCACTACTTTTGTAAAGTCTATGCCTCAATACTATGCCTTCTCATGAGGTTTTTTGGAATTTTCTGGAAAACTAAGGTATATATAAATTAAAATGCCATCAACTAGACCTTAGAACCTTTATCTTTGCCAAAAAATCAGCTGAATCCATCAAATAGTTGATGAGATACAGGGTGGCACATACGTACGTACGTACGTACGTACACACCGATGACATAATTTCATGATTGAACTTTCTGGATCTCTGGGTTGCCTTGACTAATGATGCTGAAATTCTACACACTTATAGTACCTATCAAATACACATTTTGTGCAAAGTTCTAAATAATTTGCTTCATTGGTTTTGAGTTATGATTGATCAAAGAAATGAGATTTCCAGCATAGGCCATTTGTAAAGTCTATTAAGGGATAGAGCGCTCTCGCGCCTCCCTTGATTTTATTTATTAATAAACTGAATGCTACTAAAACCGATGTATCCTCATCCAGGACATTTTTGTGATTACATTTTAAATACATTTTTCATAATTAATTCCGCAGATTGAATGGACGTATCTTTGTCTATCTTATTCTTTCGTAAACACATAGGTATGAGGCAGATTAGATAGGTACGTGTGTGTAGAGTTGCTCGTCCCTCTCATTCATTTATAGCAACGATAGTAATAAGTTGTGTGCGCTCTCTTAAAGTCACCCCATAAGCAACTACCCCACCTAATTATTTGGATTGTTTCCGTATATTTTCCTTCAATTGCTCTCGACATAATACACACCATAGATGTTGCAACCATTTGTCCCCCAGTGAGTGAAGATAAAGGCCTCCGAAATATGTTTGCTCGGTTCAGCAGTCCAAAGCCAAGAAGCCCGACTCTCCTCTTTTCACCACGTACTTCCTTCCTCATGTTATTTGTGCAACGTTATTTCGTATGTCTTTGAGTGTCGGTTGTTGATGAAGGAAATGGAATAAAACTAGCATTAACTCATAGGAAGATGTCACGTTGATCGTCCGATCTGACCAAATGTGACAATATCTGAAATATCGATATTTGAAAACGGTACGATGTTATGCCGATTCGTACTGAGCACAGACGAAAAAAAAAACGTCACAGAAGCGGGATTCACGATGCATTATTTGTAAACGGTAAACCGTCGGGTTTCATGGCGAGAGAATGTTATCCTGAGTATGATTTGACCTTGTATGCTGGAGGAAGAAATACAACTGCCGAGATAAACGTAGCAGTAAAATGATGATGATGATGATGATGATGATGATGATGATGATGATGATGATGATGATGATGATGATGATGATGATGATGATGATGATCTATTTAACATGTATATATTATTTACAAAATGTGAATATAAAAATATTAACATCAAAGTCGCTGATTTAAAAATCAATATTTAATTAATTTCATTTTTCGGGGCAACATTTCTATTTGTAAAAAACGTATTTTAACATCCACGTTTCTTTTCAGAATCGCTGAAAGCTATATTCATTTTGTTGAGCTCTACAGAAAATACACGCAGCAGAATCTATAAGTGTTGTGACGTCATATATGCCGCAGGGAGTTCTTAAGCTAGTAATGAAATAAAAGGTTGAAAATATTTGAAGGTCATAGGTTTTTGGAGAGTAATACGAAATTGATTATTAGAGTGTCTCATTATTTAGAAAATTTAAAAATACACATTTCGAAATACAATTCGCCGAGTATCAACATTCAATTAATACAAACTATTTTCATATAAATTAGGGGTATATCAGCTTCCAGAGAAATAAAGGAAGTTTGAAAGCAAAAATGTAACTGGTACCTTCTTGAAAATATTTAAAAGCACACACAACTGATTAATTTATTTTTTGTGTGTAACATTCTGAATTCATCGTAAAATTTCTTAAAGGTCAATTTTGTATTTATTACCTGGAGATTACTCAACGAAGGATCAAACATGTTTGCATGGAAGATAGATTAATTTATATGATTTTTTAGCACAAAAGGAATCATTAGAAAAAATGAAAAAATAAAAAAGGTATAATCATTAAAAGAATTATGTTATTCTTAACAATGTTTAAAGAAATGAAAGAATGCCGCCTAAATACAAACCCACAATGCAAACACACAATGTGTATGTATATATATATATATATATATATATATATATATATATATATATATATATATCGAGAGAGCGAGTGATATATATATATATATATATATATATATATATATATATAGAGAGAGAGAGAGAGTAGTGTATGAAATACATTACAGATATATTTAACTATGGATAAATATGTGAATGTATTAAAGAACTTGAAAGATGGCATTTTCTCTAAAATAACACGCTTCGGCATTAGCTAATCAAAACGGGTTGTTATGACGTAAAAAAATCAACCAATCAAACAACTGCTACTACGAATACTTCAGTTCTCTTATATTGATATAAATGACCTCTGACCTGGAGGAGACGTGTAATTTAGCTAGTAATAAGAATAAGGTCAGAGGGTATGCGGGGGCAATCGTTTAGCGATAGACAGAACTGCTCTTCTCAGCTTACCATAATCCGATTTAAGCCGATTACGAGGGATTAGTGACGTTCAGATTGTAGCCGCATTACGGTTTATTTAGTCACTCGTGTTTAAGAATGAAAACAACAGAAAGAGTTTTGTGTTAATATTATGAAAATGTCAACAAAACAAAAATTAAACGGATAATTATGCGTAACATTTCAGCTATTGGCGTAAATATGCTGGCGGAAACAATGGGTTACACTTAGCGTAAATTCACCTGTCCATTGCCACTAACCTTTTTGTAATCATGTCAAGCACATGCTATGTATATGTATATATATATATATATATATATATATATATATATATATATATATATATATATATATATATATATATGTGTGTATGTGTTTGTGTGTGTGTGTGTGTGCGCGCGTGTATACACACATACACACACATACAGATACATATATATATGTATTGATAGATAGGTAGATAGATAGATAAATAAATAGATAGATAATCATAAAATATTTATTATTAATTAATAATTTGGACGGTTTCTTTAAGAGAAATTATCTAAGCCTCGAATCTAAGCTGAATGCATGTTCCTGCCTACATGATTTGTTAAACACTGTAAAAGATGCCCGCTTGAAATGCCATAGATAGGGTATGTTTCTCTTCTTGTGAACAGCTGTTGAATCTGGCG
>OY744546.1:26338283-26440783 GCA_963556195.1 Sepiola atlantica | reverse complement strand
TTATCTGATAAGAGATTGTTCTTGCATAACTAAAAATAATTAAATTTCTTCACGGATCTTATCGAAGAAAAATACTTATTATTTTGTCATCAAATATAATACGTGTTTTCTATGCTGCAGATTATATAATACTATAAGATAGCTTGCAACGCTGAAATAAGAGAGTCACACTTACCTCACAGAGATATTTTAAAAAAAAATGTTTAGTCGGTATATTATGAAAAGGCGAGAGAAATACAGTTGTTAAAAAGTAAGAGATGCGTGTCTTGTTTTGCTAATTAAAAGTAAGTCTAATTAGAAGAATTAAAAAGATTTTTCAAACATAACACATTCCCAGAGCTAAGGTATATTTTGTAGTATGTATTGTGTGATTAAAATATATAGGAAAAAAAGCCTTAGGCAACAAAATATCATTGACTTTGCTTTCGTATAACGTCTATCTATTTAAAGTTAGGTATGTGTATATGTTCATATATTTGCATTAACATGATCACTTCTGAACTAATTAATTGGTTGTTATGGATTTTGGGAAAGAGCAGCAAGATATAAGGATGGGTAATGGAGACTATATTTAATTTAATCGATTGTTAAATTTAGATACCTCAGATTTTTGTAACATTTTAACAATAGGTATTAGACGTCAATTCAGAAATATTCTCCAAATGTCAGTTTCTTTGAAGGCTTTTTAGGGGCACTATTGTATGTCACCTAAAGAAAAGTAAAATCAAGACATAATGCTTCTAAATCTAATACTGAGAATCGGTATTCTTATTTGGATCAACATTCATTACATCATTTGGGTTATAGAAAATGGCGAAGCTCGACGCTTCTTACGAATAAATTAAAATTCAGATATGTTTGCATAATTGTTGTTTAACGACTATTGATCAAATTTAATGCAATTTTGAAATATTTGAGATTTTAAATGTTAAGTCATGTCTATGTTTACCATCTAAGAACTGTTTAATAATTCTGCTGAAACTGAAATTTTGTCATTATTAATTGATGTTTAATATGTATGGCTACAATTTTATAATAATCAGAGATATCTGAATTTTCACTGAGACGTTCCAACTTTTTGGTTCTGCATTAAATCATTTTCAATAAATAAAACTATATGTAGCTTACATTACGCCGATCCGTTCTCATTTATAATCATCGGTTAATGAGTTCATGAGTGAATTTAAAACATATACATATATAAACATCTACATATATCTAACTTTATATTTTTACGGTCAAGCCGGAGTTTACTGCACAATCACATGGCCTATTTTGTAATTTCTGTTACTTTACTTTACTAGCAAATCTTATCGTCTTCTGTCGGGCGTTTCAAAATACGTATGTGTAATTTGTATTAAAGAAAATATATGCATTCTAAATGTACATAAATAAAGGATTACGTTCGAAATCTCGTATCGATTCTCGAGTTCGGCATGAAGATTTCCGACTTTGACAAGACGCACTTAAATAAGGTAGGAGGTTATATCGGCCGAAACGTTGTGAGAATAAGATTTAAGATAGGAACAGTAGTCCAAATAATCCAAATAATACAAATTATCATCTAAAAATTCCGAAACCGCATAAATGTGTTCGATATTAAAGACAATTCACTACATTACCTTAAATAATCTCACAACAAAACCTTAATGTGTTCAATTATTTTAACGTGCCTACTTATTTTAAGAAATTAAACTAGAACTGTTTCAATATTGTATAAAAATAAAGCAAATAATATTATTTGGTTATGTTATTCTTGGTTAAAAGAAATGTCTGCTCTGAAACAAAAATGAGAACAGCTGCTTTTTTGGTTTACTAATTTTGATGTGGTGAATTCCAAGTTCCAAACTGTTTTTTCTCTATCAAGTATCTTAGTCACGTCCATTCCAAGAGGTTAGACAGGAAGTCAAAGTATTTCTATGTACCTCCTCACCAGGAGGGTGGACACGAGGTTACATTATTTCTATTTACCTCCTCTACAGGAGACTGGACACGAGGTCATAGTATTTCTATTTACCTCCTCTACACGAAACTGGACACGAGGTCAAAGTATTTCTATTTACCTCCTCTACAGGAGACTGGACACGAGGTCAAAGTATTTCTATTTACCTCCTCTACAAGAGACTTGACACGAGGTCCAAGTATTTCTATTTACCTCCTCTACAGGAGGCTAGACACGAGGTCAAAGTATTTCTATTTACCTCCTCTACAGGAGACTAGACACGAGGTCAAAGTATTTCTATTTACCTCCTCTACAGGAGACTAGACATGAAAAGAAAGTATTTCTATTTACCTCTTCTACAGGAGGCTGGACACAAGGTCAAATTATTTCTATTTACCTCCTCTACAAGAGACTGGACACGAGGTCAAAGTATTTCTATTTACCTCCTCTACAGGAGACTGGACACGAGGCCAAAGTATTTCTATTTACCTCCTCTACAGGAGGCTGGACACAAGGTCAAAGTATTTCTATTTACCTCCTCTACAAGAGACTGGGCACGAGGTCAAAGTATTTCTATTTACCTCCTCTACAGGAGACTGGACACGAGGCCAAAGTATTTCTATTTACCTCCTCTATAGGAGACTTGACGCGACATCAAAGTATTTCTATTTACCTCCTCTACAGGAGACTGGACACGAGGCCAAAGTATTTCTATTTACCTCCTCTACAGGAGACTGGACACGAGGTCAAAGTATTTCCATTTACCTCCTCTACAGGAGACTGGACACGAGGTCAAAGTATTTCTATTTACCTCCTCTACAGGAGGCTGGACACGAGGTCAAAGTATTTCTATTTACCTCCTCTACAGGAGGCTGGACAGGAGGTCATATTATTTCTATTTACCTCCTCTACAGGATGCTGGACACGATGTCAAAGTATTTTTATATACCTCCTCTACAGGAAGCTGGACAGGAGGTCATATTATTTCTATTTACCTCCTCTACAAGAGACTTGACACGAAGTCAAAGTATTTCTATTTACCTCTTCTACAGGAGGCTGGACACGAGGTCATAGTATTTCTATTTACCTCCTCTACAGAGGGCTGGACACGAGGTCAAAGTATTTCTATTTACCTCCTCTACAGGAGGCTGGACACGAAGTCAAAGTATTTCTATTTACCTCTTCTACAGGAGGCTGGACAGGAGGTCATATTATTTCTATTTACCTCCTCTACAGGAGGCTGGACACGAGGTCAAAGTATTTCTATTTACCTCCTCTACAGGAGGCTGGACATGAGGTCATATTATTTCTATTTACCTACTCTACAAGAGACTTGACACGAAGTCAAAGTATTTCTATTTACCTCCTCTACGGGAGGCTGGACACGAGGTCAAAGTATTTCTATTTACCTCATCTACAGGAGGCTGGACACGAAGTCAAAGTATTTCTATTTACCTCCTCTACAGGACGCTGGACACGAGGTCAAAGTATTTCTATTTACCTCCTCTACTAGAGGCTGGACACAAGGTAAAATCATTTCTATTTACCTCCCCTACAGGAAACTGGACATGAGCTCAAAGTATTTCTATTTACCTCCTCTACAGGAAACTGGACACGAGGTCAAAGTATTTCTATTTACCTGCTCTACAGGAGACTGGACACGAGGTCAAATTATTTCTATTTACCTTCTCTACAAAAGACTGGACACGTGGTCAAAGTATTTCTATTTACCTCCTCTACAGAAGGCTGGACACAAGGTCAAAGTATTTCTATTTACTTCCTTTACAGGAGGCTGGACACAAGGTCAAAGTATTGCTATTAACCTTCTCTACAGGAGACTGGACATGAGGTAAAAGTATTTCTATTTACCTCCTCTACAAGATACTGGACACGAGGTCAAAGTATTTCTATTTACCTCCTTTACAAGAGACTGGACACGAGGTCAAAATATTTCTATTTACCTCCTTTACAGGAGGCAAGACACACGGTCATAGCATTTCTATTTACCTTCTCTACAGGAGACTGGACATGAGGTCAAAGTTTTTCTATTTACCTCCTCTACAGGAGACTGGACACAAGGTCAAAGTATTTCTATTTACCTCCCCTACAAGAGACTGGACAGGAGGTCAAAGTATTTCTATTTACCTCCCCTACAAGAGACTGGACACGAGGTCAAAGTATTTCTATTTTCCTCCTCTACAGGAGACTGGACACAATGGCATAGTATTTTTATTTACCTCCTCTACAAGAGACTGGACACAAGGTCAAAGTATTTCTATTTACCTCCTCTACAAGAGACTGGACACGAGGTCAAAGTATTTCTATTTACCGCCTCTACAGGAGACTGGACTCGAGGTCAAAGTATTTCAATTTACCTCCTCTACAGGAGACTGGACACGAGGTCAAAGTATTTCTATTTACCTATTATACAGGAGGCTGGACACGAGGTAAAAGTATTTCTATTTACCTCCTCTACAAGAGACTGGACACGAGGTCATAGTATTTCTATTTACCTCCTCTTCAGGAAACTGGACACGAGGTCAAAGTATTTCTATTTACCTCCTCTACAGGAGACTGGACACGAGGTCAAAGTATTTCTATGTACCTTCTCTCAAAGACGGCGGACACGAGATCATAGTATTTCTATTTACCTCCTCTACAGGAGACTGGACACGAGGTCAAAGTATTTCTATTTACCTCTTCTACACGACGCTGGACACGAGGTCAAAGTATTTCTATGTACCTCCAGACGAGGGTGGACACGAGGTCAACGTATTTCTATTTACCTCCTATACAGGAGACTGGACACGAGGTCAACGTATTTCTATTTACCTTATCTCCAAGAGGGTGGACACGAGGTCAAAGTAGTTCTCTTTACCTCCTCTACAGGAGACTTGACACGAGGTCAAAGTATTTATATTTACCTCCTCTACAGAAGACTTGACATGAGGTCAAAATATTTCTATTAACCTTCTCTACAGGAGACTGGACACGAGGTCATAGTATTTCTATGTACCTCCTTTACAGAAGGCTGGACACGAGGTCAACGTATTTCTATTTACCTCCTATCTAAGAAGGCTGGACACGAAGTCAAAGTATTTCTATTTACTTCCTCACAAGGAAGGCTAGACACGAGGTCAAACTGTTTCTGCTTACCTCTTCTCCAGATAGGCTAGACACAAGGTCAGGAGTGGAAAGTTAGAGCACTAAAGTAGGTCGCTCTTGCATACAAAAATGCCTGAACGGCCTCATTTTGCATTCCCCGGTAAGCGAACCGCAGGCGATTAGCAATAAACTAACCCATTCTCAAAGGGAAGGTAAAGCCTGGGGGGCACCTCCTGAGACTGAACAGAACCATACGTTTGTCCGACAGAAACAAAGTGAATGTCTGACATGTCGAAGATGTATCCCCGACTGGAAAGAACACATGTGCTTTTCTATCAAGTATCGTTCATTTTTCAGTAATTTTTATTTTACTATAATGTAAATATTTTTGTATGTAGTAAAATCAACGTACGTGTTTCCGGCTTTATTCGCTGTATGATGTATAAGAGGTTGGAGGAGAGAAACGAATAGGAAGGTAAAAAAAAATAGCATACAGAGTAGCGGCGCTCTGTGTTGCTTATTTGAAGCCCGATACAAGCCAACAGCTTAGAATTAAGTTTTTTAAGCTGCTGCTTCGAATATTGAATATTTCCTGATTACAATTGTTTTATTTGAATGATTGATTGATTTGTTTGTAAACAGGGGCCTTACGTTTGAAGTAGCAATAGTATGTGTAACTTTCCCTCTTTTCACTTATCGATTAGTTCTGTTGCATTGATTTCAAGTAATGAATAAGTTTAAAATTGTGAAGCGACAGTGTACGGACAAAACCATCTAATAATGAAATTTGTTGATGTAATCCAATTTAAAAATATATATTAGAAAAAAAAACATTGCACACACAACCAAATAGTACATAATATTATAGTATACAGTAAGCTATGAGTGTGTTTTAAATTCGCAAACAGAAATGTTTCGATTGGTGGAAATGGATATCGTGTCGGAAATCCCTACCCCCAATTTTTTTTTTTAATTAAAAAAAATATAGTTCACCCCAAACAAGACAGGTCGCCACTGTCGACGTAAGGGGTTAAAAAGAATTATGGCGTACGTTTAGGGGGTAATTCGAAGTTAGGAGCTGTGCAACGAGATGTCTGTTTACATTAGTTTTACACCGCTGCATGTCGGTACAGTCGGGGAAACAGGGAGCAGGGAGAGAGTTCCGATGGCCGGCAGCAACAGGAATGAAGCTACTGGAGCTTGGTGATAGTTTGAGACCTATTCTGTTGGTGATGCACCAGCCCAGATGTGACAACAATACTCCATACATTGGAGGTTCGTGGCTTTGTAGAGATACAGGATAGTATTAGTTGTGAAAAGTTTACTAGCACGGTAGAGGGAGCCTACCATCTTTGCAGCAGCTTTGGTAATGTCTTCAATGTATTTGTTCCAATTCATATGAATGTTAGGCCGAGTAGTTTGAATGTTGAACTCTCAGGTAAGGTGTTATTTGTCATGGCAATCAGTAGTTGAAGAGCTTACCAACCATGTCTGCCCCCAATCCACTACATCCTGGAGGGCACATTCTAGGGATTCAGCCATTGCCTCGGATATGTACGCGTCTGTTTTTCCCACATGACGAGAGTAGAGCGTGGTGTCGTCAGAAAATATACCTATCTCAAACTCAATGTCATCAGGGAGGTCGTTTATGAAAATTAGGAAAAATCAAGGTCCAAGAATTTATCCCTGGGTACACTAGCATTTATGGCATGTTGCTTAGATGAACGGCCATTGAGGACAACCTGCATCTTTCATTTGGTTAGGAATTATCTTAGTATATTAAATATTCGTCCAGTATTACCATATGAGTGAATTTTTAGGAGGACCCCTTTATGCCAGCCCTTGGATATATTAAGAACTACTGCACTAGCTTCAGTTTAGAAAACGGAGTTTCATGATTGCTCTCAGTTAAACTAATTTGATATATGTCTGATTATTTTTAATTCAGACGTACTAATTATTTCGGGTTAATGCACTCACTTTTGCTATCGTATATATTTCGGCAGATCTATTGTTATCTGTCTCTATTGTCTATCCACACTGATTTGTTTTCTGTATACTCTGTAACACTGTTCATTGTTAGTTGTGCACACGTCTACACCTTTCGTTAAAAATGATGGAAAATATCGTTCGCTAAGTTTAGACTTACTATTCATATTCATAGAAAATAACGTCTAAACAATAAAGTTTAAAAATAGAAAGAAAGAAAAAAGAAAACATCTCAAATGGGAAATATTCAAAGACAAGAAAATTGTATACATCGATATAGAAAGCAGAAAGAAAAAAAAGAAAGACAGTCTCTCATTATTGAAATAGCTTGAAAGCGGGCTTTGACTAAGGTGTTATTTATTTCATTTATTTCCCAAAATACGTTGTCCTGCAGTTTTTTACTCGCTATTATTTGTGTAACGGGACTGATATATATATATATTGGATGAAAATTTCAAGATAAATATTGTATCTTTAAATAATGAGTTACCGTGAATATAGAAAGCTTAATATATTGGATAGAGCAATAAATCAAGCAGATGAATGATTAAAATAAAAGTGGGAAAACTTAGAAATTTAATTCATTCATAAAAGTTCAAAACAATGAATACTCTCAGGAACCTTTACATATAGATTTTCAAAGACAAATACTTTTTATCACAGAACAAAAAACGCATGATTTATGTATTGCTGATAAATACAACTTTGAAATGTATATCTATGGAAAAACACTTTTTTGTTGCCTCAAAGCATCTTACTTAGGGCAAACAACCCCAATACAAATAATGTTACAATAGAATGAAGAACTACTCACATTTTCAAAGGTAATCACTAAAGTCAGGGTATTGCAAGCATCAAACCAGAGAAAACAGTATAGTCCAATGCGTAGATATCAGTGCAGAATTGAAAAACAAAATATTTAGTCCGTAAAATCCAAATTAGAAATCCAAATTTTGATGAAAAGTGTTTCTCTTAAGAAATCCATGGGTTAAACATCGTGAGATTTCAATTTTTGATGAATTAATACAATTTGTAATAATTCAACCTTGTTATTTTCTTCTTTCATTTTCTTGATATAAATATATATATATATATATATATATATATATATATATATATAGATAAGAGAACTAAAAGCGAACATTTAGGAAAAGTAACACCTCTTGTTAAAAGTATACAGCTCAATATACCAGATACATGAGATAGATAGATAGAAGGATGAAAAAAAATTAGAAAAGCGACGGAGACAGATGTTTTTCAATTCAGTTGCTCCATGCAAGGTATATTCCACAAAAAAGCAATTAATTTAATTAATATTTTCCTTAAGCCAGACTTTTCAAAGATCAAAATATGATCATCAGAGAAAATTACTGAGATAGATAAGTTGGCGAAGAGCCATGATTTAATAATATACCTTGCATTGAGCAACTGAATTGAAAAAAGATCTGCCTCCGTCGCTTTTCTAATTCCTTTTAATCCTTCTATCTATCTATCTATCTATCTATCTATCTATCTATCTATTTATCAATCTATCTATCTATCTATCTATCTATCTATCTCTTTATATATATATATATATATATATATATATATACGAAACCTCATCGACAAATAAATAACAACGAAGGGGGCAGTAGCCCGAAAAAAATAATACAAATATCATAATTTAAGATACAATAAGAAAGTACTTAGAAGTTGCCTTTTTTATTTTAAATTTCAATAAAAATAAATGCACATATTTTAGTATTTTTTCACTTTAAGTTTCTTGGTTTGTTTTGAAATGAATAATCAACGCTCGTTTCAACTAGATCTTTTTGTTACTCTGCTTCCGTATTTTTTTATTGTGTGATGTTTTTGTATTTTAGTGGAATTGTATCCGTATTATACTCTTACCAGGCTTCCATACTTTTTTTATGTTCGAAACGTAAACGCTTACATCTATCGAAGAAAGCGTTATTTTTCGGCGTGAAAAATCTACCAAACGTTTTGTTATTTTCGTTGTCATCAGATATTAGAGTGAAGCAGACGACACATTCCTCCGATAAAAGAGACAACCAGACTTTTTTGACATCCATTTTTTAAAACTAAAACGACAAAATCTGTAAATGATTTAATGTCTGCTTCCCAAGGCGACATGTTCTTCCTTTCATCTTTTTTCTCAAAGAATTAACGAATTGCGTTCTGGGAATATCGATATAGTACCTATGAAATAAAATCAGACAGATTTTGTTGTTTATTACACGCAACATTGATGATGTAATTGAAGAGTTTTTAAAAACGGTGTGTTATATCTTTCTTTTAAAACAGTTTTTATCTCTCTCGACATATTTTAAGTCATGTTACTTTTTTAACACATATCTTTCCCCGACTGTATCTATATCACTTTCTAACAACTGTTTACATATAATAGAAATAAACCAACAAATAAACATCGGCGTAACTATTTGGCTCAGTTACAGTGCTGGTTTAGAAACAAGGACTCATACGAGTAAAAATAGTATTGTTTGTTTTTTCCGAACACTCCTTTGATTCTGCTGACACTATGAAAATAGATATTACAGTATTTCTTATATATATATATAGATATAAGATTTGTAAGTGAAAAGTGTTTATGCAAAACGCGATAACTCCAATTACTTTCAATTGATACATCAAACAATAAAAGACTGATATATTTAATCTAGATTTCGATTAAAAAAAATTTTTAATTGAAAGCACACAAAATACTTGTATCATATTTTGGAAAATATGATTTTAGGGTATTTTAGGGTGTTGAAACCCCACACTTTCTGTAGTGATGACTTCATAATTTTGAGGCGTTCATTGCGTTTTGCATTAACACTTTTTAAGTGTATTTTGTATTGTTTCTGCCATTTAGCCGTACTTTACAAAATTCTTTGATATAATAGCCAATGAAGTATTTAACTTCCTTTCTTATCGATTGCATAATGGGAAGTTCTAATTGAAGGTTCACAATTTTTATTACAATTGTATCGTGTTGTAATGGAGAGTATGTCTATATATCTGTCTGCAACCGAAATGCTATCACTATATAGCTCACAATTATATTTAAGGTTCTTAAACACTTATCTAAGATTATTACATTTTCATTTTCATTATTACATTTTCAAATCGTCAAAATGTATTATATCATGTCTTCCTATATACGTTTAATACCATATTACCTTTTTTCTACCACAAAATAATGGTTCACATGATGAATGCTATAGGTAATTAAAATATTGATTAAAACAAATGAATAAAAAATTAGTTCCTAAATATTATTGACTTCAGATTTGTTCATTTGACATATATCTAGACTAAATGCATAAGTTTGGTCTGTTTGTCGCACTAACATTTAAGTCTAAACGTCCTCTTTCAAGTTAATTTAGCTTTCGCAACAGAAGCCCGGTCTTTTTTATATATTCATTTTTCATATGCGCTATCAGTCGCAAGGTTGACTAATTTGCACATTGGTTACACGCCCCTTACATATCCGTGGCAGTATGTATGCCTTGTCTGGAGTGAATTAAAGTTGTAGTAAATATATATATATATATATATATATATATATATATATATATATATATATATATATATATATATAGACTGATTTTTTTGTTATTGTTTTTCACTGACGATAGTCGACCGGTGTTTACCGTTGCGTTTTTGTTATTTGTCGCTACCCTCATGCTGATAACGGCTCATAGCCAGAAACACGTGCCCGTGTATTCCTTTTGTGCACTCAAAACTTAATTTATAAACAAATTAATTAATTAATTAATTAATTAAATATCTATCTATCTCTCTCTATATATATACATATATATATATATGTGTGTGTGTGTGTGTGTGTGTGCGTGTGTGTGTGTGTGTGTGTGTGTGTGTAAAACACTGATCCAACGGTCATGGATTGTTTAGTAATCAATAGATGTTTGCTTAATTATTTGTTTCTTTATATAATAAAGTAAAGTGATTTCTTCTTGACCGCATCAAAACATAATAGGTAAATTAACAAAACTTCCATATGCTAACTAGTTCACCATTCCAATCACGTTAAGACCTCATGCATGTTTCCGGAAAGTATGCATTGTTTTTGTCTAATTTCAATATTTATTGTAGTTTATCCGACTTTGCGGACTCTCTAAAATAAACCTTCTAAAAAAGAGAGGGACTGGGATTTTTACTAGCTACTATTTATCTACTCACATCCCTACCCGAAAGACCGGCCCCTTTCTTCATAGAAGAGTATTTTATATTAAATCAATTTAATTATTTTATTTTGTCCTGATTTAATATTGTCTACATAATAATATAGGTTTTACATCCAAATAACGATCTAACCCTTTTCGCAGATAATCGGAATACGATTCAGGTGTTTCCAATGTGTGTTGCTTAGACGTTCTGTAAAATATCTGATCTAGCGGGGTAAACTTGAACGAACAGATAAATGCCGACATTTGTTTTCAGACGTAAGTACGTTTTTTACATTCGAACTTGCCCCAGTATACACGGCGAATACAAACACCCACTTCCTCATGAATAGTGTGTATAAGATACGTTCTAAACACTATATTTTAGATATAAAATATTTAACATGTATTTTAAACAGACTGATTTATTTTACTTCCTTTCTACCCATGCAAACAATCTATAAGACTATTTATGAAACTAACCCATTAAAAGATGATGTTTCTATTATTTGTAGAAAACCCCATTCTTCAACCCCAAACAAAGATAAACTCAGTCTACAAGGATTTTGTCTTAAGCGGAATAAAAAACAAATCTTCGAGAATAGTATGTATTGGTTACGTTATTAAAACAAATGGTCCAAGGTACGATACATAGCTTGAGATTAGTACTAGTCCAGACGCACTGAAAAGCTTTGATATTGCGAAATAGTCTCTCTGTGGACAACTATTATAAAGTATTTACAAATTATATTCAAACAAAAAAAGTAAAACATCGATTAAAAACAGACAAAACATTGGTTTTCAGTATCATTGGTTAAATAATGCGTTCTTCAAACAAAATAAAAATTGCCTCAGTCTGAAAGAATGTCAATCAAGCAAAATAAAACACATTTTCACATATTATATATTTTTTACGTCATTAAGACTATATTTTTTATTATACATATTTATAACGTATTTTCAAACAAAAAAGACATCCCGCTCCTCAAACAAAAATTCTTGATACCTAACCCATAAAACTAAAGTAATTCCGGTGATTAAAATAAGGTTAATCATGTTAGCTCCTACTTAAAGGGGAGCCCAATCATCCGACACATGGAGACATCTGTTTTGTTTGATTCAAAACAATAAATACTTATTTAACAAATCCCATTTTAAAAACCTAAGTTAGTCACAGTCAAATGAGTTATTTTTTTTAAATTGATTCTCTAATATTTCTTTACATTAAATTAAATCATTTTTATAATTTTCACCGGTCAGATACATTAAAATCATCACCCACAAAAATACAAATTACCAAAAGTGATTAAAGCATTGAATAAAAATTCGATTTTCAAGGCACTATGTAGCGATTTAGAAGCTTGTTTTTTTACAATAAAGACAACTATTTACAATTGAAGGAATTGTTAATCGCACAACGTACACAGTTTTATTTGTTTATATTTTTATTAGTATACTATTCATCGATTGTTTATCGACTTAACTTTCTTAAATGATTTAGTAGTTTTTCTAATATTTAAAAATTACAACAAAAAAATAAGTTCAGGTCCTCCCCCCTAATAGCAGGGGAGGCAATGCCTGGAAGGATGACACCCAAACAGAGAATCTGTTGCCACCCTAAAGTAAGAGTAAAGGGTGAAAAGTCAACTTTTATTTTTATCTTCATCAAGATTACCCCATTATTGGGGAGTTAGATTTTATCCACGCTTAAAAGCGGCGAACTTATGTCTAACTCTGACCTGGTGGGGAGCCAAAGAAATAAGGACTGTAACTTAGAACTAATCGTTAATCAAGTATACCCCTGTGGATTAAATAAGTTGAGAAGCATAATCAGGAAAGACATTGTAACCTGGAGTAATGTCTTTCCTGATTATGCTTCTCAACTTGTATGACCTGGATGGACTGTATGGATTCAACAAAAAGTATGTTTTTGGATTGATATGTTTGACGTTATGTATTTTTATGTATTTATGTATATAATTTTATATATTTTCAAAGCGTAATTTTATTACCTGTAGTAGTATAACTGCGGTAATGGTCCTCTGAAGAGAAGAATTATCTTTGAAAACTCATGAGCTAAGGACTTAAGGATACTTTGCTTGAACTTTGAATTCTAATAAAATTTGATTGACACCTTATTTTATTACTTCATTTTATATTATATCCAGTATATTGATCTTCAGTTTTTTATCCGGATGTTTCACTAATTATAAGATATTAGTTGACGCTTATATCTTTTGGGCGATTGTTTTAATATATATATATATATATATATATATATATATATATATATATATATATATATATATATATATATATATATATAATCAAAGCAAGCGTTGTTGAACGTCACGGAAGTTTCTCGTTTGTAAATCTACTTCGTGAGGTTCTCAAACCGTCGAGCTATCCTTCTGGTTTCACAATGACCGAATTAAGAACAATCGAGGAAATACTCTACGGACTGTCACCTGAATCAAGAAGGATAGCTCGACGGTTTGAGAACCTCACGAAGAGATTTACAAACGAGAAAGTTCCGTGACGTTTAACAACGCTTGCTTGGATAATGATTTCCTGCCTAATCATATATATATATATATATATATATATATATATATATATATATATATATATATATATATATATATATATATATATATATATATATTCCGACCTAGATTATATGGTCTTCCTAAAATACACAAGGAGGGGGAGTCACTGAGACCTATATTATCTATGATAGCGTCCGCCCAACATTATTTGGCTCAGTGGCTACTCGGAATCTTGCAACTTGTGCGTGATCTATACACTACGCACTGCATCCCTGATTCCTATCGGTTTACTGAAGTTCTACGTGGGTTAGATCCGGATTCTGAGACATCATTTATGTGCTCTTTTGATGTCTCTACTCTCTTTACTAGTGTACCTTTAGATGAGACTATAACTATTTGTGCCGACGCTCTCTATGAAGGTTGTCTGACTGCCCCTTGTTCCCCTAAGGAGATAGAATTGATACGCTTATGTACCAAATAAGTCGAGTTCAGCTTCGAGAATATTATGTATAGAGTATGGGTAATCCATTGGCCCCTACTTTAGCTGATATCTTCGTCGGATATTACGAATCCGTTTTAGTTAGGTCTGTAAAGATGCCCACTACTTATGTTAGATATGTGGATGACACTTTTGCGATGTTTTCTTCGCAGAGTGAAGCAATGCCATTCTTTCATAAGTTACATTCTATTCATGAGGCTCTTAAGTTTACGATGGAAAGTGAGAAGGATAATTGTCTTCCCTTCTTGGATGTTCTTGTTAGAACGTTCAAGGAGTGGTTTTCTCACTTCCATCTACAGGAAGCCTACTTTTACTGGCCTGTACGTAAAGTGGTCTTCTTTTGTGCCTAAGTCTAGAAGGATAGGCTAAATTTACACTTTGCTGCATAGAGCCCTGGTGATTTGTTCTCCAAGTAGATT
Organism: Sepiola atlantica; assembly: GCA_963556195.1. Taxonomy (NCBI): domain Eukaryota; kingdom Metazoa; phylum Mollusca; class Cephalopoda; order Sepiida; family Sepiolidae; genus Sepiola; species Sepiola atlantica. The sequence continues at coordinate 26,426,087 of OY744546.1, read as the reverse complement.
AGAGTGTGAACTTAATAGGATCAGGGATATATTCATTGATAATGGTAATCCCGAGGACCTTATCAATGATTGCATTAATAAAAAAGTTGTTGACTTTAAATGCCCCAAAATATTTGGGCCTGTAAAATGCCCCATTTATTTGAAATTACCTTGGATAGGGGGAAATAGTATTAAACTAGGTAAACAGATTGTTGATAGCATTAATGATTGTTTCTACTCAATTTCCTTACGATTAGTTTATGCTACTAGACCTGCTTTTCCTTCCTTTCGCAAGGATAGATTGCCCTATACAAATTATAGTAATATTGTATACCAATTTAAATGCCAATGTGATGCTGGCTATATAGGGCGCACTTCCTATAATTTGCTGACCCGCATAAACCAGCACATTCCATCAAAAATACGTCAGGGAAGGGTAGGATCTTTGGTTACCCCTCCTCTAATATTTTGGACTCTGCTATTGGCCAGCATTTGGTTGAAAACCCTAGCTGCGCCAGTAGCTATAAAGTTAACCGTTTTGAGGTCTTGCATAGAGCAGATTCCAAGAACCATTTGAAAATATTGGAGTCTGTCTCTATCGCTATGCGAAACCCTTCCTTGTGCCGGCAGAAGGAATTTGTTAGATCGCTTAATCTCTTTGGGGAACTTTGAACTCCCTCCCTCTTTTTTTTCTCCCCTAACGCAGTGCCTTATAATCGTTTTTTAAGTAAATCATTAAATTGACTTTTAATCGCTCTATTGTTAATTTAGGCACTTTCAAATCCCCATTTGCTATTTCTTTCGACAATATTATAAATTAAAACTATCGATGTTCTCCTGACGAGATAATAGTCGAAAGGGCCTTAGAGAGATTTTCGCGTATCATTTTTAAATGTATATATATATATATATATATATATATATATATATATATATATATATATATATATATATATATATTATGTGTCAGTCCGGGCGTCAGGCTCGTACTACTAGGTTGAATCTACGAACTGCGTTCGCGCCCATACGACTGCCTGCAACCACCACTCCTCCACAGATGAGAGTAAAACCCCGAACCGACGTCGTCTTTAGGTATAACTAACTTTAATATTTAATTAAAATATTTATAGTAAACACGCCTTAAAGATTTAAGTCTTAAAAGTAGAGCCCCGTTTGAAATTAAAGAGTGTTGTCATCCTGCAATAAAGCAAAGTTCCGATCGATTGTAAAACATACTCCTCGTTTCGTACATCTTATAATTAGTGTATGTGGTGATTTCTCGCGGTCGTGTCGATAATTGCGCTATGTTCATGATTCTAGGCTGAATCTACGAACTGTGGTCAAGCCCATACGACTGCCTGCAACCAGCACTTCTGCACTGATGAGAGTAGAACCCCGAACCGACGTCGTCTTTAGGTATAACTGACTTTAATATTTAATTAAAAATATTTATAGTAAAAAGGCTGAATCTACGAACTGTGGTCGAACCCATACGACCGACTGCAACCACGACTACTGCACGGATGAGGATAGGAAGCTCGAAACGACGTCTTCTGTAGGTATAAACCACTTACTATTTAATTACACATATTAATAGTATATATATATATATACATATGCACATATATATATATAGTTTAGCCAAACTGAACAGCTGTGATACAGCGAAATAGTCTGTCTTACATTGCGTACTGTTGTTAAGTGATGTCGCCTGCTGTTACCTTGCGTAATGGAATGCTATTAATAAAATAAAACTTTGAAGCGACGATATATATTAATATAAATAGACATTGTAGATATCATTAACGAGCGCTTATCCCGTAGCCTAGTGGTAAGAGCTGTCAACTATCAACTAGATGGTTCATGGTTCGATCCTTGGCTTGAAAGCGGTGCTAATCTAGCCGCACTGAAAAGCTGTGATACAGCGAAACAGTATGCTGTTTGTGTACGATTATACATATATATATATATATATATATATATATTCTTTCGCATATGAATTTATATGTTGCAATTTAAAATTCAATCAGATTTTATTCGAAAATAATAAAAACATCAACAGCAGAATTAAATACGAGATATATTCTAATAGTCTTTATGCAACAATTGACACTTTCTCCATTATCTCACCCTCTTTCTCTTTCTCTCTCTCTCTTTCTCTCTATCTTTCTTTCCTTAGACGCTATATGTTAGCCTTTGTCTTTCACCCTATTTTTTGGTCATAACGTGATGATTTCCACACGCGACTACACAACGTTGAGGACAGGTCAAATTTGTATCTGGCTTCTTCACCAGAACCAAAATATAGTATCTGTTCTCATTCTAGACTTCATCCGTTCTGTTAACTGTCTGCGAAATAGAAAAGATATCCATATTTTTAGATTTCAAGATTTTCAAAGTTTTTTTATTTGTCAAAATACAAGTTCTATGAAACAATACCAATAGCGCTCTACAAAAAGTTCCTTCTTCGACCCACACATAATGTACCATCCTATAGCTAAAACGAATCGTCTAATGGGCCGGATCTGGAATCAGTTTACGTAACATTTTTTATGCGAAACTGATCCCCCACTTTAAGTTATGAAATATGTGTCTTCTTCCCGCAAAGATTTTTAGATTATGTACACATAATTGCCTAAAAAAGTAGAATCTCAGTTGTTTGCCGGCGATGAGAAGTCAGTGTGTTATGGTGTTCGTTTACAATAACACCTAAGAATAATAAATAATAGCAAGTTTCATCATACACTTTATGGCGAAATGAAAATTTCCATTTTAGTTAGTAGTTAATATTCTAACTTTTAAATATATTTAACATTTTCCTCTTTGAGGGCTTGAATAGAAATTCTGAAATAATACATACAATAAGCGTTTTTATCTCGACGTTTTACGTGCATTACTGTTTTGAATGTTTTTTGTATTTTACTAAAACATGGTTTGAGTAAACATAAGTGGTTTGAGATTGTACGAGACCCATTTCATTCTAAATATTTTTGCTAACCGAAATATAAATTAGTCAATATTTAAATAATTGGTGTAACACAACACAAACGTATACAAAATGAATCACCGCATATGAATGGCAAAGGCCACTCGAGGATAAGGGTTAATGAGATTGTCAGTTGACGATGAAAAACACATTGAGAGGATTGGAAACATAACCAACAAAAAATCTAAAATCACTGACGGCGCTTCCCTCACACTTATGTTAGAAATTTACAGTAAGATATTAGTTTCACATATACATTTAACGTAACATTCTGACGTTTTTTGTATTAATGTACTTAAGAAGTATCCCAAAATATATAAATATAAACAATGACCGTGCTTGGCTTCCTAATCATATTTTTTGTGTGTTTCCCTATGAATTGAATACATAATAGAAACACTCCCGTAATTAAATGTTTTGGCGAAGAATTATTGATTAAATATAGTTTCCCGGGTAACGCAGGAATACGAGCTTGGCTACTTTTTATATATAGTTGAGTAATCATTTTCGGCGAGACTTATGGCCAGCTATGTATATCGACATAGTTTGTAGATATAACATTATTTGCTTTTATTTTGGGAAATATGCGTTAAGACTTTGATGGTTATTTTGTTTGATACTGTAGAAGAAAAATATCAATGAATGTGAACACAATGAAACGCATTCTGATAGTAACGATACAAGCGACCCCTCACTGAACACGTGTTATGACTTCAATTCTCAATGCGGTAAAGATAAGGCCCTCTGCATTACATATGATGAACCGATTATTAGACCTTACCCTACCCTCTCAGCCTATCTCCAGCTTTTCTCTTCTCCTACTTCTGAAAAGCCTCCACAGCAGCCCACCCTTCCCGTATAAGTTATCCATTGCATACCTACAATTATTAGCCCTTACCCAAACGTCAGTGAAATGTACATCTTGCGATGATTATGGAAATATTAGCGGAATACATAAAACTGCAATGGTTGTTTACGAAAAAGCCGGATCTACTTTTCTTGTATTATCTGTGCATTTCTATTATTTTAATAAGTGATCGGGTTTCGAATATCATCGTGAACACTCCTCGCGTCTACCACACCGAACAGACTTGATACGGTGAAACAGGTGTCTGTACATGTCAACGGTTCTCCTCTCCCGTTTATCGAGATCTCCAGTAGGATAAGTAACGATTACGATGTAATATCACGCATATTTCCTTATAATTAGAATAGACTTTTCTCAGTAACTGGTAGTGGCAATGTAAACAAAAATACATTTAAATGACTTTTATGGTCGGGCATAATTGGGATAATATCAACGTCTAAATAACTCAGCAGGTCTAGCCACACAGCGAAATAGTTGTGTATAGATGATTATATATATCAAGTATTTTATACAAGAAAAATATATAATAGAGTATCTGCTGGTATGCAGGGGTTTCATCGGTCTGGACTTTTGGGTACTTGGGTAAAAACTGTCTCATAGTATCAGACCAAATCTTCACAACTGTTCAGTAGACGAAGACTCCGAAGACTTTTTGCGTAAAAAAGTATTCGAAGTCTTCGCCCACTGAACAGTGATGATGATTCGGTCTGACAATGTAATACGGTTTCTACCCCAAAACTAGAATGTCCAGATCGATTATCACCCGGTAAACTCAACACATACTGTAAGCTACAGTTTCTGAATAAACTACTTTATAATTTGTACATCCTGTAATCGAGCACTTTTGTTTTTTCTACAAATTTATCATATATATATATATATATATATATATAAAAGGAGATTGTAGTTTGCTTGAATATATATATATATGATAAATTTATTTGCACAGACATGTACAAAATCTGCGGCGCTGGCATGTCGATGTTATCGATAAACAGTTACTATAAACTAAATAAAATTATCATATATAAAGCTCTATTTTGATATTGAGCACGTTTTATAAACCCGGTTAACATTCTCTGGATAACCACCCTGTGGATATTTTTTACCTGGATTATTACTATTATTATATATATATATATATATATATATATATATATATATATATATATATATATAATTATTTTAAATGAATATTTATATCTACAGGCAGGCATCTTTTGTATTCATTAAAACTCATCAATGTAACGATATACACTTTCTCGCCTACTGCATGACTCAAACTGTGAACGTATGTCTCCATTGGATGTTTACATCCATGGTATTTAGTATATATTAGTGCGTTATATTAAGTTGTTTACTTTCAACGAAAATATCTCCGCATTATATTTTGACAACACATTTATCTTTTTAATCAGAACTAATAGAGTTATGTTTTTATTGATATTATATCTACAGTATATTTAAAACCCTTATCGAAAACCACATCATATACGATTACATTTTAATAAACTATCCAACAGCAACTCTGACAAACATCCCTATATCACTAGATTATAGACTAACCACTAGTGTTAATGATAGAAATATGTTAGATCAACACGAACAGACTAGGAAAACGCTTAAAAACTGCAGATATGAGGATACATTAATACTTAATAAGAATATTAACCGACACGACAATAATAGAACTATATAATCCGGTGCCATCCACCTTAACACAGGAAAGGGGGTGAAACACACACATGTAATCTATTATTTAACATAATAGGCAAACATTTCCTTAAATGTAATACTAACATTATCAATATTTATAGCCTTAATACAAGTATAGACTTAAAATGTGTTACTGTTTCATAGATAAAACAATCAATAATAAATATACCAATTTAAACTAATTAACAATAGTAACTGTAAGAGTAGTAGTAATGCTCCTGGTTAGAATGATAATAGACATTACCCAATAATGAATAAATGTTTAAAATCGAATGTCATATACAAATCTAAGATAAATGCAATGCAAACGGTGAGCATAAAGTAACACATCACTCAAAAAGTGTCTGGCTTAACTTTTGTGGCTAGTGAACAGTAATCGCTGTGGAAATAGATGAAGAAAATGGAGGGTGTGGAAGTGGAAGACATTCGAAGTGCAATTAATGTAGACTTGACATTTTTGTGATCTGCTCGAGACATGTCTTGGTGAAAAATATATTTTCTGCGTTATTTGTGTCTGTTTACTGGTGTTTTCTTTCTTCAAATGAAGCAATAATGCTATACATTATTCGCTATTTATTTGTTCTCCCTTTCACAAAGTAATCGATGGGCGACATTATTGAACACCTGAAAATAAGGAGGACAACAACTTGCCTGCTCAGGTTTGCCTTTGTCGCTTTGGGTGGCTGTTAACTGCTTCTGTCGACTGACAGATTTGACTTGGGAGTGAAGGCGTGACATCGTGTTAAATCTTTTGTCACATATATCCGAGAAAAAAAAACTATTGTTTGTTTCGTTGAAAATGTTGCCAATAACATACTGAATCGTCGACGCTAAATTAAATTAATTTGGAAATCTTAAGATTAGTTTTACTTCTAGAATTGTAGAAATGATAAGTTATGCCTCGAAGAAATGTATGAAACAATACACTTCAGAAAGCAACTAAATTTATTAAACAAAACAAGACTTACAACTAAATGAAGGCGCATAAACATCGACTTGCTTTGTTATTTGATCCTATAAAAATGCGCCATTTTATGAGGAGTTGCGAACATATCGTTCAACGCTCTGTCAAAATCGTTATTTCGTTACCAATCTTTTTTCGCCAAGGTTCGCATTGCCTTCGTGGAACCTGCCACATCTTACTTTGTAGGTTCACGACGAACTGAGTTGTGCGAACAAAATGAGAAAGTTTGCAATGATCTATGCTGGTATCCCCAGCTTTCACATCTCCGTCACACTTCACCAACTCACATTTCACGGCCCTGCAGAATACTGAGCTACATCAAAGATTTTCGAATTTTAAATCCGCTGCAGGATGCAATTCACTCTCCTCTAATCTACCGGTACTTTTCAGTCGTCCATGGTTTCTATCTCTCAAATCCAGCAATTTCATTTTACCGCTCTTAGATACTTGAGTTGGTTCTGAAATTAAATAATATAAAATTATGATCAATTTTGTCACGTTCAAAGCTCATTTCATTATTACAAGATTGGTAAAAAGCAAAATCTCAAATAAAAACGTTCAGTTTTTCCTTCGCTTGGTCATAAATGCGTTCGTTATGAAACTGTCCTCACAAAGTGTGTGCCGCTTTAGATCGTCTTAGATCGCTTGAGTGACGAGCTGAACATCTAAAGAATGATGAAAATGTACCTACAACTAATCTCACAAGTTATGTAGTTAATTTTTGTTTTCGTATTTACTAATGACCACACTATGTCTGCTTCATCAAGAGATCGAAATACAATAAACGTTGTATATGTTTTATTATTGGCAATGTATTTCCGACATATGATATGCATTGTGTTGCTTTTGTGATGCTAATATGTGTAAACATTAGTAAAAACACCACCAAAAAATGATGTTAAACTTTCTGGTATTGTATGTTCTTTATATTCAGCCCCGACATATTAATAAACCATCATAATGCATAACATATGTTCGAATATAAATTTTAAATATTAAAACTATATATATATATATATATAAATATATATATATATATATATATATATATATATATATATATATAATAAAATAATATAAAAAAGTATAATTTGAAAAAATAGATGAAATATTTTTTTTAATTAAAAAAATATATATTTATTTATTAAAATATTGTTGTATATGTATACTTATTATTTCATGCATACACATATATTATACCATAAAATAATAAACTATACATGTTTATATAATTTAATTATTTACTTAAACGATGCTCAATTCGTGGACAGAGCTTAGTATGAAAAACGTATTGTCAAACATATTTTATTACTTTATAATATTATATGTTTTTATACATGTGTAGCTTACTTGTCATTGATATATTTTCATACTACTAAATATATATATATATGTATATATATATATATACACATATATATATATATATATATATATATATATATATATACTTGCAAATACACCCAAAGTTGCTCGGGATTCAATGAGGATCACTACTACGTTCCTTTAGAATATTGCTTTCTGTTTCTATTCCCTCCTCTCTCGTTTCGACCCCTAATTTAGTCGGAAGAAGCTTATATGTTTGACACCTTTTTGGTTTAAATTTCATGAAAATCGGATATACGTAGTTGAATTTGTAATGCAGTTATACACGCATGTGTCATTTAGAAGTGGGCATTACATATATATTTGGTACATTGACGGTAAGTGTAGATGTTCGGGATACCTCCGATTGTCTTGGCAGGAAGAGTTCATGCATATGATATACATTTCACCAAAATAATTATATTTGAAGTTTTACAGGCGGTTCGGCCACCATCGCTTTCTAAGTTTAGGAGGGCACTTAGAAAATTGTGACCACCTCCATTATCTTACCAAGAACATTTAAAGATGATATAGGATACATCTGAACATGTAAGGAGGTTGCTAACTCATATACTTCTTCTGAAGCACTTAATGATTCGTGAACATTTCAATTGCCTTTACCCGTACATTATATACACTAATGCACTTCTTGATTTTATGGTGATTCTCTAACCTTTATTTCTATAGGGAACATGCACACATCACACACACAGACACATACATTGAGTTGTATATATACATGTATATATATATAAATATATATATATATATATATATATATATTGTTATATCGTCTGATTGAGTAATGTTGCTTGAATTCATCTTCTACTGTCATATGTGTTTAACGCAGTTTGCATCAGTGCTCCGGGTTACTGTATTAGAAATGGGCTGCACCTATCCGGGCAACTGGATTAAGAATATTTCCTCTTCCTGGTTTTCTTCATAAGCGTAAGATTTGTGTATGTTTGGAATGTGTTTACCCTAATATGCTGTAGCAATTTGTACACACTTCAACGTAAGTGATTGTGAGTCAATGACAAAAACATGTTAGTAAATATAAACTCTGTCAACCTGACAAGAACGTTGAAAGTTTGTAATTGGTTCGAATCAATCAATTAATTTTCGATGAGTCAGGAGAATTAGTTTGACATTCCACTGATGACATAATAAATATTATATAATCATGCTAAAAAATTCAGCACTAACAACCATTTTTGTGTACATATCTTTCAGAAATGTTTTATAGTGTCGTATTCAGCAAAGATAAATCTACTTATCACTTCATTACAAATCCAGGAATTGTTACATGATTACAAACACATCAGAAAGAAATCGCCCTATCACTTCGTTACAGGTCAAAGTAACAATATAAGGTTTACATGATTACAAAGACATACAACAGAAATCACCCCATCACTTCGTTGCAGGTCAAAGTAACAATGGAATTGTAACATGATTACAACGACATAAAACAGAAATCGCCCCATCACTTCGTTACAGATCAAAGTAACAATGGAATTGTAACATGATCACAAAGATATACCCCAGAAATCACCGCATCACTTTGTTACAGGTCAAAGTAACAATGGAATTGTTACATGATTACAAAGACATAAAACAGGCATCGCCGCACCACTTCGTCACAGGTCAAAGTAACAATGGAATTGTTACATGATTACAAAGACATACAACAGAAATCACCCCATCACTTCGTTGCAGGTCAAAGTAACAATGGAATTGTAACATGATTACAACGACATAAAACAGAAATCGCCCCATCACTTCGTTACAGATCAAAGTAACAATGGAATTGTAACATGATCACAAAGATATACCCCAGAAATCACCGCATCACTTTGTTACAGGTCAAAGTAACAATGGAATTGTTACATGATTACAAAGACATAAAACAGGCATCGCCGCACCACTTCGTCACAGGTCAAAGTAACAATGGAATTGTTACATGATTACAAAGACATAAAACAGAAATCGCCCCATCACTTCGTTACAGGTCAAAGTAACAATGGAATTGTTACATGATTGCAAACACATCAAACAAAAATACACAACTTAATGAAGAAGCATTATTTTTTCTAAATATTATTTTCTATTGTTTTATGGCTGGCTATAATAATCGGATTGCTGAGTACAATATATGATTAATGTTTCGATTATAAATTGTCAGAATAAATAAGCATCATTTAATAACAGAAAATTTGATAGAACTTAATATAACTGGGAACTATATACGGACTTATAAGAATGTTGCCATATTTGTCAGAAAAGTTATACACTAGACCTTGGAAACTAATTATTATTTTAAACAATAGTCGATGAGACGATCGAATTCGGTTATGGAACAATTCATTTTACAACGGGTAAATTCTTAATTGTCGACATTAGCGACATTAGATTCATCACATGTCACAAATTATCTCATTTTTATGCATGTAAACCATTAGCGTATTATTATATAAATACCCTGTAAGATTTCTATAAAGTTCACACGGGAGTATATATTTAAACGCAAGAGATGTCACAATATAGGTTGCCTTGTTTTCTACAATCATTTTCTATAACGAAATGTACATTATATTAAATATCGATATTCTTTTAGTTCAGTGATAATTTCTATTAATTTATTTCATTGAAAATAGAAACTTTATTTTGTATGTCTGTAAATTTAAGTAAACAATGCAAGACTCACGAAACTTTTTATGATATTATCCTATGACGTAATAAGAACGGAATTTATTCTCTCCATAAAAATATCTGAAAAATGTGAAAAGAACAAAGACATGTGCAAATCGATATATCGTAAATTTCTATCGTATTAAGTAATACGTATTTTTGGTAGAGTAACAAAAAAATAACCCTCATAAGCTCAATACTGATATATTTGCAGTATTTATTTGCATTTCTCGAAAGGTCTATGGTTTTATATCAGCATCATTATTTTAATTCAGTGAAAGTAAAAAATTTTAAAATGCATTTTTTAAGTGCAAATATATATATATATATATATATATATATATATATATATATATATATATATATATATATATATATATACACATATGGAGGAGGATAACATCAATGGTAAGGATAACTGTCGTTATAATACAGATGTAAATACAAATTCAAACAACGCATAAGAATATACTTCCTGGGATAAATCCTTTTGTTAAAAATGTATAAGTTTGTATTGTACGTAGAAATGCGTTTACTTGTGGATTCCTCAGTTACTTACTGACAAGAAACTATGGGTTGGGATATTTTGTAAAAAGAAATGAGAAAGTACAATCACAATTTACTTAAATAAGTTTTATGACATAGGAGTATATAACAATAGAGAACTTGCATTTGTCGAATGTTGGTCGGTTACATTATGTGAACAAATAAACATATCTATGTAATATAACAAAAAAAATGTTTAGTAGAATTCTGTATGTGATTGATTAGTAGCGATGCATATACATGATATACTCCGGGCTGCTAATCATCGCATGTTTGTTTTCCTGCACGTGACGTTATACGTAGTATTTTCTTTTACAATGAGATAGATGAGGTTAACGACAAATTATTACAGTTTATAATCACTATTAATTTGGTAGAAATATGTTTTCTGGGATATAAATTGCATAACTGCCCTTCTTTCATCGGAGCGCTTGCTTTTGAATTTCTCTTTCTTCTCACTGTTTTCCCGACCGAACCAACATTTATAATTCAAATGTAATATGACCATACACATTGCTGCCCAACTTTCCACCCACATTACCCATATATATATATATATATATATATATATATATATATATATATATATATATATATATATATATATATATATATATATATATATATATGACCATTTGTCACAATCACTCTTTACTCTTCAATGGCAATAGGTATTGCTTGGGTCAACTACAAGTAAACATTTCTATCAATTTGATTTTTGGCATTTTTACAACAACCGGTCGTTGTACTTAGCGCCTGTCTTGAACTAAGTTTTCTCGTTTGCAGTTTAAAATATTTAGGAAGTAATTGCCTACAACAAAATATATCTGAATGCGTTCGACAAGTAATGAGACGTGGTTAAAATAGGAACAACCGATGTGAAGAGATAAACCGACATATGTAAGTAATGAAGATTATAATAATCTCATCAAATATTATTGATATAATGCATCTAAAGAAGTTTCACAAATGAGTACATGTTAGATATACGTGATGGCACCCGTATCTCTCCAGGTGTCATAGTATAGTCAGTAACATTATTTAAGTAATAATAGTCACATCTTGTAAAGACAAAAAACTACTCGACGATCACGGTTAAAAAAAAGATGGATTGTCAGTTGCATAATAGAAAATATTGAAATGGAAAAAATGATAAATGAAATGACAAAAAAATGATTACGTATCAATACCGTATATATATATTTTTTCAGGCATGTGATGAGCAAATATACATCAGACAGTAAGTGTAATATTTGAAGGACACTCCAATCTTTATGAAAAGTACAAATGTTGCTTCTTCTTCTTCTTTCGTGTGAATCAGATGATTCTGGCGTTTGCATTAGTTTCTCCGATGTTTTTCTAGTTAGAAATCTTTCTGGAAATACATCGGGTACTTACGGGAAGGACCACAACAAGGTTGCCAACATCCCTAAGTGAAAGTGGTACTGTGGTACCGACTGTCGTTATCCACTTAACCACCTTCACCTCCCACAAATTTTGCTGAAATATGCTTAATTATACTTTTGGCTCCATAAAAAGGGCCTTGCGTGCTAATCGGTCAACAGCATATCAACTATTACACTCATTTAATGCTAGGAACTATTGTTTAAATTTTAAACAAATGTTTTAAGAACAGTAGTTGTACTATTTAACATGTGATTGCAATGTGACTATGTTGTCGTCTGCGGGGAAGCAATCACGTTTTAATGTGTTACACAGGTGATAGGTTCTTTGAACAGTGCGCATAGGACGTAACTGAATGAGTCAAAGTGGCATAACGCATTTGCCCTGATGTTGACATTCCATTGTAAGCCCAGCTCGACTTGTGCAGCTTCTATTGCGCATTGGCAAGTCAACTACAAATGGATAAAAATGTATAGCATCGAGAAACCATTGTCAGCGTATAATAGCTGCAAGTATACTATGATAACCAGAAAACACATCAGGTCAACGAAATTAGAAACTTATGATTTCTGCAAAAATGTATTATACCGTTGTAAACAATAAGCAATCAGCAATCCCCTTACTAATAAGCTACTATGATGTCGTCTGCACGAATATGGATAAAAATGGACTGCATAGAGGTTCGCTTTACACTCCACTTTGGACTCCACAAACAACTCACCCTAATTTCATATTACGGACGCAACTCTCAGAAGATGATCTGATCATCACCTTTTTCAATGTACTGGATATCATTAAAGATCGTTCACAGCTCCAAAGCGTGTGGACCCGACATTCTCACTGCTAACGTAATAGGACCATTCTATGCTGAACCGACCTCTTCTTTCTTCAAACACTATCACAGATGACTTGCAGAATTTTGCTTCCTTAATAGCTGAAATGTTGCCTCTATCGTACCAGTTCTCAAAAACTCTGGTGAAAGAACCAACCTGCGAAATTAAGTCCCATGCGTTTGCTATCGCTCCTTACTTTAAATCATCAATCAATCAAGCGATAGTTCATCACCTCGAATATGCTTAACTTGATTTTAACCATCAGTATTGATTTAGACAATCTTATTCTATAGCAGCTATCCTAACGGTAATCTGTGCACGCATATACAGTAGACAGGATAATAGATGCATGTGCTGGTTTTACAAGTACTTCCGCTGAATGTGCTCTGATAAAGTTACTGCACTTATACACTCTCAGCGTAAATACTTTCGTCAAGCAGCAAAATAACACTTCTTCACCGTAAACGTCCCCATATTTCGGAATTTTTTTTACTGTAATAGATTCTTATCATCGGACCCATTGCATTTGGAATACCCTTTCTGTTCCCCTTTTCCCCAACTGTGCCAACACGCATGAATTTAAATGTAATGCAAACAAACATCTGGTCACATACCTCCTCACTTAGAATGTCTTTATATATCTGGCTAATTATATTAGCCTTTTATATCTTAATGGCAATATCATTTGTTTGGGGTGATAAAAAACTGTGAATGAGAAAGTAGGCCAACGGGGGAATAAACTACATTTATTTAAAGTTTTTGGTAGGCAGACGAGTTTTTGCAATAAATTTTGACAGAGTTTATGTGTGTCATACATTTGGTAATGATTTAAGTTCATCTTGAACTCGGGTCGGCGACTTCATTAACCGTGTCCTAAACCACTGCACAATACAATCAACAATATTTAATTCCATTAATGTCACCTTATGTATAATGTTGGGTACTCTAGCTAGTTTTTTTTTAACGATTATTGTGCACTGAAAATGCTTCATTTTATAAATTCCATTCGAAACTACTAGTAAAACAATTAAAATAAAGACAATTCTGCAAATAAAAAGGAAAGGAAAACCGATGCAATTATTGGCTTTCAAAGTAGTTGAATACGAAGTTGCTGAAATAACGTTGAAAACAAGTGGTTTTCTTAAATCAGTTAATATAGAAAGGACACAATCGTAAGAGGTGCGTCAAAGCATTTGTTTTTACAGACATGCGCAAGTGTCGTTCTTAAGCGAAATTAATGGAAGTGAAAAAAGAAAAGAAGGCAGATTTGTCCAAAATAAATTGTCCTAATTTCCTAATGAAAAGCTAAGACAACAAGTCGTTAATTTAGAGAAAGAGAGTGATAGATATGAATCGAGAGAGGAAGATAGATAGAGATAAGAGAGAGCTTCAAAAAGTTAACATTAAGACCATGAAGGTTGACATGCCTTAAAATGAAGCAATTATATTTCCTATTCCCCGGCCTCTTAATCTGTTCTGTTTTCTGCTTCTCCATCATCATCATCATCATCATCATCATCATCATCATCATCATCATCATCATCATCATCTGTTTTTCTACTTTTTTTCTTTTTCTTCTTCTTCTTCTTCTTCTTCTTCTTCTAATTACTATTTATCTGTGTACTTTTCTTCTACTTGTATCGCACTCCTCTTCCCCTCTTCTTCATTCGTTTTACTTCTTGGTCTCTACTCGCCTCCTATTTATTTTTTCTTCTTTTTTTATTCTACTTTACCTTCTTCTCAAGTCGCCTCCTCATTTGCATTTTCTTCTGTGTGTTATTATCATTGTTTGTCGTGTTCCTGTCTGTCTTCTTCTCGCTACTTTTCTCTTTTCGAATCTCCCACACTTCTTCTTTTTCTTCTTTTTTACGCAAAACATGTTGGTGGTTTTGTCTATTTTACGGAAAGTCGACCCATTTTGAACTATATGATATACAATTGCAATATATATTTTAAATAATTTATTATAAACAATTAATTTCAAACATGTTGCTACGTTAAAAATAGCTGACAAATCTGGTAATAATACACTATGCATGCACTGAATGATTATACGCGTGTGTAAACATGGGTGAATATGTATTCAAGTAACAGCAGTTATATAAGTCACGTCGTATTCCCCATATTTTTTCCTATCAATATATATTTGCTTAGCTATTTAAGCCTTGATAAAATATAAAAAATACTAATGCGCTTAATCTAACTTGCCTCAAAAAGGAGGTGAGCCACTAGTGCACCATTACACAAGGATAAAACACATGCAAAATACAACGTCACGTGTATGAATATTGTTAATGCTTGTTGGATGTTAAGTCGTTCTTTGTGTATAGCTTTGCGAATGGAAGGAATGATTTTATCGCTAAGTAAAGGGAGTTTTTAGAAGCATGTACTGGAGAGAGTGCTCTGTCTTCCTATTTCGGTCTTATTTAGGTGGGTTATGGCGTTGGTAGGGTAAGGGTTAGTTAGTAGGGTCTGATGGAAGTCGTGACTATGTGCTATTTTGTTGGTAGTTGAGGAGCATTTGTTTCGTATGCGGGTAAGTTAATTGTTGGCGTAAACTAATTTAGCTTTAA
The DNA here is from genome assembly GCA_963556195.1 of Sepiola atlantica. Lineage (NCBI taxonomy): Eukaryota > Metazoa > Mollusca > Cephalopoda > Sepiida > Sepiolidae > Sepiola > Sepiola atlantica. Next base: position 26,410,162 of record OY744546.1, on the reverse strand, counting down.
TGGGCAAGGCATACTTAAAATGTATGAACAGATTTTTGCAGGCAGGTTTATTATATAAGTTTTATGTCTGGAAAGATCTTTACTGATGTTGAGGTTGAAGTCAAAGAGTGAGAGTGAGCCGGAATCGTTAGGATGTTGTTAACATTGTTAAATATTTGAATGGCTTCATAACGAGAAGATGTGAGGATAATAATGTTATCTACATATCTAGGGAAGAATATATAGGGAGTGGCAGGTGCTCAGTGTTAGTTGTTTACGCCGATCCATGTGAGCGATGGCTCGGAGGCCAGAAAGACTAGACTCCATTGAGAGGCCAGTAATTTGCTTACAGTTGTGTAGCTGAAAAGTGAAGTAGGTATTATCGATGATAATGCATACGAGTTGGTGTATGTTAGTATAAGTTTAGCCGAATACTTTTTGTTGAATATGTGGTCAGTTATGGTATCTATTGCTTAGTGTGCGGGTATTGCATTGCAGAGGGAGACCGGGTCGAGACTGTATATGCAATTATTAGAGCGTAGTTGCTGGTGTGAGTGTACGTGTAGTCAGCTAATGGCTTTGTCTAAGTTGCTTGCATGTGCAGCGAAGGTGGGAAGAACGGTTTAATTAGTTGAGAAAGTAACCAGGACATTTTAAAGAGTGATCATTCCATGCTGTAGACGATAGGTCTAATGTGCATGTGTGTGATGGTCTTGTGCGTTTTCATGAAGTAGTTAAACGTGGAGTGTTTGCTGTTTTTGGTAGTGAAGTTAAGTTCGTATTTTTTGGGAAAGTTACGTATGATGCAGATTTAAGACCAGTTATTGTTAATTGAGTTTTATATTATATATGGCTGAAATATAAGATGCGAGAGTATATAGGATGTTGTTGTTGAAGTGTCCAAAGGAGAGGGTGCTGTAGGAGTGTTGTGAGATGATACATATGTATTTGTGACAATACACAAATAATAGGGCTACACATTATAGACGTAATTCATACACGAACCCGAAGAAGAATTTTGCACCCGATTACTTTGAAAAGTACCAAGTTAATCTACCAAGAAAATCTTAAATTCAAAACGTATAAAATATACGACACTAAACTACTTACAGAATTACAGTGCTTTCCAAAACAAATCTGTGACAATAGTAATACCTCCGAATGGTTCCATCGGATAAAGCGAAAAACGTTTACTCTATGATCTATGACTAGTAAAGACATATTATATATACACAACTTCAACAAAATGATAAACCTACCTAAACTGATACCATTCACTATAATTATTTAGACGCTAAGAAATTATTGTCTGAATTAAGAGTAGATAAATACATATGTATTTTAGTTTTGGGCACACCAAAGTTTACTTTAAAATACCACAACTTAAACTATAATAATAACCCTCTCATGAGACTAATTTGCACCTTGAAGTCTAAGTTAGCTTTAGTAAGTAAGAACATTTCCCAAAATATAATCCCTACGATTAAACTAAAATGAAGGACTCACTATGAATTTCTTCTGATCAAGTATCTTATTCGTTTAGCAATTTAAAATTTAAACACATTATAAACTTCTTAGCGTTTAATATATATTTCAGAACATCTCACCTATATTATTAAATGAGGCCTTTTTTATGGAAAACATACTCTGACATAACTTCAACTTACATAGGTTTTATTATATTATCCTGGAAATCCATAGTGCAATTTTACGGTTAATACTAGACTAGGAATGCTACCCCAAACCACTTTAAATGTTTAATGGGATTAACAAACTCTCCGTTGGTTGCAGATTTGGCAGGATTATTTTTACTTAATAAGATTTAGCAGCAGTTTAGTAATGACCTTACGTTGGAGGGTGGCCTTTATAGAGAGGGTGCTCTGCACGTAATTAGGTCAACAAATACAATTAGAAAGCTCAAGTTTTATCCAATTGTATGCATAAAAGTGATACAAATATGACTACTTCAACGTACTTTAATCTGTTACTGATTACTTTCCATTCTCTCTTTATTAAGGCTGACATTAATCTACTCGATAGATAGTGTTCTGTATATGTAGCTTTTTAGCTAACCTCATGTTTTAAGGTCCTACTCTAATAGGTCTGCCCCTAATTTAACATTCATAAGTTGAAGTGACTATACGATTCATCAGTGTGTTAACTGTGTTTACATTGTTTTTAACCTCACCAATTAACGCATTATGATAATGTTCACCTTGCTTACTATTTAATGATAAAAAATTAATCTACACTCTCTATTTTTCAATGTACATTCCTTCTCCACTGTATTATTAGTGTACTATTAAGATTCTTAACGTTTACTATCTCCATAGATGATATGCACCTTGCGTTTATTTAACTAGTATATACACTTGTAATTTCATTTTAAATTCAACTGGATTTATAATTCATTTATTTTAATTTAATTTCATTTGTTTATTTACTTTACTCTTTATATTTTGATAACTTATTTTAACCCTACATTATGTTAATTTTATTTCTACCTATATTATAATACGAAGTGCCTAGTTACATCATGCCTATTTTCATATTGTTTTCTACTTGAACGTTTAGCATTTTCTACATTAAATCTGAAATTAATCTATTACTTTGCCATTAAGTAATATTTTAATATTCTATATGAATATATCCCCTTTTCTGCACGAATAACACATTTCTTACCTTCTTTTTCTATATGTGTTTTAACATTTATTTATTTTAATTTCTTACCTATTGATTTTTCGCCTAAAAGGTCGACAAAATGTAGCTCTGACAAGACTTACTTCCCTTTCGCTATCTGATTTAAGCCAGAATACACCAGCGGTTCCTTTAGCAACCGTTTGGTTTCATTGTTTTTTCAAATTCATTCACATCCGGTTCTAACGGACACATACAGTTCTATTGGTATACAATACTCACTTATTTTAACCGATTTCATTTTAGAAACTCTGTACAATCATTTATGTTGGTTTGAACATGAACTATTTGAATTCACAATTTTAAGACCGGGTTGATAACATTTGTAAAAACTATTTTACTTACCCCCTCTTTTTGATATGGACCCCATAAATTTACTTTCTGCTATTGGAAAATGACCATGTTGTATGTCTCTAAACCGTGTTCTTAAGTTATTTTTTTTCTGTGTAATTGTTGTGTTTTATGTAACTTTATTTATTACTTGCAAAAAGTACCCGCCCTCCGAGCAGTAAGTAATCCAGCTAGAGTTGATGTTCTTTTCATATTTAGAAAATTTTAAGAAAAAAAAGTGATTGTAATTGTGTTGTTGTGTTACTTGATATATTCCAATGGTGAGATTCAATTTTGCATAAGTATAAAAAAAAATCATTATAATGAAGGGATTAAACGAAAAATCTGAGCGATTGTCAAGAATAACAACAGAAAAAAAGTGGTGATTACAAAACAAATAATCAACAAATAGCTGTTACCAAACGCAATAAAGTTGTTTTTCTACCTACCTGCGTATCTTTTTGTGTTTCATAGTTTTTTTAAAGCGTTTTTATTGCATTTTAATAATTTCTCTAAATCCGATCGCGTTACATTTCCATTTTCAAGATGGCGTATTTTGATATCCCCGAAGTTGTTTTTTCGAGTTTTATTGTAAACTAACAAATAAATAGTGAAACAAATAACTGTCCCAAACGCTTTATGATGCACTTTTCTACCTAATTGAAGGGAAAATACAGAGAAAAGACACCAGAGTTCGTAAACGGCCGGGGAACGACTGTCATCCATCTTTTTTCTTCAGTATTACCTAATATATTTGACTGAATTTTCAATTTAAATAATAAAAAAGATACGTTTGAAGTATTTAAAAACACAAATAAATAAGACAGGTAAGAAGAAAAGTAACTTTTATTGTTTTTGGTTACAATTATTTGTTTACTATTTGTTTTTGAGCACTTTATCGTTCTATTTGTTATTTTTGACAATCGCCAAATGCGGAACGTTAATTGGTCAAATAAAATAGTTATATATTCCTGAGTAATTTAAAATGGTTACTTTGTGTTTTGCGTTTTTATTATTAAAGACATAAATATATAACTTAACTTAATGAAGATTTTAAAAACTACGATTCTATTTTTTGTAATTGAACAAAATGATATTTGGGTGATTCTTTATTGTTTTCTTTAATGGAAAATGTAATACTTCATAATCATAATCATTTTCATCAGCATTAACATCATCATCATTGTCGTCGTTGTCGTGTCGTCGTCATCAACACGAACAAAAGAAACCGAATGTTTGCTTTTGAATTTCAAAATAATAATTTTGAATGTTAAACGTTTTTCATTAAATCTTTCTAATTGATATTACTACTACTAAGTAATATTAATATGAAGAAATGTATTACATTGATGTCAAGAAAGGGGAGTACAAAAATAAAAATGAATTGTGCAGAATATTAATTAATGTAGAGTTTCTGTAAAATTATTATTCAAATGAAGCATCTTGGTGAGTGTATTTTGGCAGTGTTCTGTTCGGTAGATATAACATGTTTGCAATTAGTTAAATGTAACATTGAATAAAACAATCTTAACGCGTTTGTATATGAATATAGTCGAAATAAATAGTAACAACTTTGCATTTATTGATTTAGGTATATTTGTTACCTCTTTTTTGTGTATACATATATGTGCATGTATATATATATATATATATATATATATATATATATATATATATATATATATATATATATATATATATATATATACGTATTCCCCTTGTGTTAAAGATTATGTTATTGTTTCTTTATTATTATGTGTACCTTTTTGATTTATTTACTTCATATATTCTATATTTTATATTTTTTATTATTAATATTTGGAAATGAGTTGTTTTATTATGACAACTCTTTTTTATTTATTTACTTCCTATATTCTATATTTTATACTTTTCATTATAAATATTTGTATAATGTATTTATTATGATAACTGAGAATTTTGTCCAGATTAATACTGTTGATGTTTTGATAGACATTTTCAATTTGGTTTACTCCCTTAAAATGCTCAACATTTTATCAGTGTAGTCATTATTATTAAGAATGACTACACCGGCACTCTTATCCGGTTTGATAATATAGATCTCTTTATTGGGCTTTGGAAGTTTGGAAGCCTGGTAGTGGATATTGCTCGTGGCAAACTCTCGGGAAATGATAGGAGAATTAGCGAACATATGTGCTAGTTCAGCTAAGCTTGCTTTCATATCATCGTTAGACTTCGGCTCATGATGATTAATTTGAGACTGTAATAATTCAAATTCGGCAAATACACTTTCTTTATCAACTCAAAAGAGAGGGAATACCCACATCCAAACCTCTAGAAAGTACAGCTGTCTCCATGTGAGAGAAACTGACGTCTGAGAAGTTGAACACATGTTGATCAACATCACTCCCTGTACCACGCCTTGCACGAATAAGCGCGTCAAAGTAATCTGGTTCTTGGAACAGGCTTTGTTGCTGCGCAAATTGGTCACCAGTCGATAGATATTTTAACAACAATTAAATCACGTATACGACTAAAATGCATGCATTAGTCCTTGATGAAAGCTCGTTCCAAGTTGAGGCTTTTATTTTGACAATACGCCTATAATGTAGCCAGGGGCTACATACTCGTCCAAACAGGACTTGGGAAACTCCATTCTGGCTCTCAACGATTTAATATTGCTCTTGATAGGGGCCATGTCGTTTAAGTTGTCTCTAACAACCTTTGTGTACCTACTCTTGAAATATTTGAACAGATTCTTTGTGGTACATAATCTGTAGGATAACATTTCATCGATTGTATCTCGTTGATTTATGCAGTACAGCCCCGTGGGGTGTCCGGCACAAGACCTGCCTTCCTAGTCTTTCAGAAAGATGTACTTTCTACACTACAGACAAGATTGATAATATACATATTCAAATGTCAGTGTGAAGTTGACTATGTTGGTCATACTCTTCAACGCTTGGGAGTCAGAGTGTGCCGGCATATCCTTGCATATTTTCGCAGATCACGTGTAGTAAGGAATATATCGACGGACGCATTCGGGTCTATACAAATAATATCCGGGCGTTTACAGAGAAATTCTGGGCGCTCACAATCCACGAGTCATCCATTTGACACAACTTTTATGATAATAAAAACTGCGGTGAGGCGCATTCCGATGGTTGTTTCCGCATTGTACACAATGCCCGTTCTACACACCATCTTGAGTTTTTGGAGGCCGTGAGTGTAACAATGCGAAAGCCATCGCTCTGTAGGCAAAAAGTATTGTCTCTCAAATGGGACTTATTTAGAGCCCTCTTAAAATATATTTTGCCTCTATCACGTCCATATATTTCCTTTTCTGTTTATAATGATGATATTCAATCTTACTTTGTTGTCTCTCCACGTTACTCTATTCCTCGTTTTCAAGCGATATTCGTCGACGTTTCTCTTAAAAATGTGTCGGTTGAAAGGTACCTTGGATTTAGTTTACCGGTTTTAGTCGAACTTTTAAAATTCTTCTTAAATGTTTTTAATCGAAAGTTTTCCGACGATTAAATATATAACTATACTTTTCCTCTGTTTTATTCATCTGATATTGCCCTCGACTCGCTATATATATATATATTTTAAAGCTTAATATATATATATATATATATATATATATATATATATATATATATATATATATTTTAAAGCTTAATATATATATATATATTTTAAAGCTTAATATATATATATATATATATATATATATATATATATATATATATATATATATAGTTTGAAAATATAACTATGGGAAGTAAGCTAGACATTTTTTCCAACAGGAAATCATCAGGCTACGCACTGATTCCAAGCACTTAACCCGATGATCCCTGCGCAATTGAAACATAGACGCTTTTGTAAAGCTAAATATCCATAGGTATATTGTCATACTACTACTAAGCTCTACTCACGTATTGACCACTTTTGAATAAATACTGAAGATCTATAAACAATATATATCTTCATATATTAATGAGCAAACATTGATAGATAAATAATAGATAGACGAAATAAAATTGTTTTCAGAAGTTTGATATATATATATATATATATATATATATATATATATATATATATATATATATATATATATATATATAGTTATCCTGATACACATGTTCGCTTTATTACAGAGATATGTGTGTATTTATATATCTATTATAGAAACTATCAAAGTTTGTCTTATCAATATTAGCCTCAATTCAGATTTCCCAACCTTGTTTGCAAATTTGATTACTGTTATTTATATAAGTTGGCGTGAGAGGCCATTTATGGCGGTAGAGAAAATGGTCGCCCCACTTTTAACGGTGCTGATTGATATTGACTCCATTCTGTATGCGAATCACGACGCGAGCGAATCGCTTAAATTCAACCTTTCTCTTCTTCACAATAACGGATTGACGCCGAACCATATCCGACTTCTCGAGCGGAACAAGACACGCATCTTGAGATTTCTACATAGCGTAATTAATGGCATTATTTTAGACGAGACATAGAGGGGATAGAGAGCAAACGATAATGACCCTTTCTTTAATGTCGGTTACATTTAAGAAATATTCGTAGTTTACGCGAAGAAAATAGATATTGATGTGAAGGTTGTCTTTCTAGAAGCTGAAGCTGAATACATTAGCACAAAAATGATTAATGTTTTCAAAATAATGTGGTCACCTTATTATTTAAACCTCGGTTTATTAACGGCATTATTGAAGTCGAGACGCATAGGACAGAAATACTGCGTTCCGTCTCTTAGCCCTAACCTTTCCCTTGCAGAAACTTGTGTCAATAAGTAATTGTAGAAAAAGATGCTAATTATAAATTAAATCCAAAGATTACTAATTTTTTTCCAAATATAAAATGTTAAAAAAGTCTATTTAATGTCAAAAGAGAGAAAATAATATATTGTATAGAAATTACGTATCAGATAATGATATTTTATGTATTGATTTCATTTAGACATCTATATTATAAAAAGTGTGAGCTATGCTTAAATAATGCCATATGTACATTTATTTTCATTAGCAAAGAATGATGATTTATCTTAATATAGGTACGTGCAAAATTAATGGCCGCTTACACTGACCCTCGTTCTTAAAAGTGTCTTTTCTTAAATTTTTAAAGCAGTTTTCGTTTAACTTTTGATTGTGTTTGAAAGATAAAAGCCTAATGTTATTATATAAAAGGAAACAAATGTATATTTACGTTTGAAAAAAAAATTAGAATAAAAAATGTTGTCAAAAACCCCTATAAACGTTAAAAATTGATCAAAACTGCACATTCGATGAAACACGTTTTAAATTCGTTGGAAAGATAAATATCAATTTTTTGGAACTATTTCAAAGAAAATTATTAAATTTAGTCTAAAGAGAATGAATTAAAAAAAATTGCCCTTCATTTTTCTACTAAAATTTGCCGAATTATCCAAAATAAAAAATACGTCACGAGCGCATTTTGTTGTTTTATGTAAGTGTAAACAAAATTTGGCGACCAAATCTGAAAGTATGGAAGCCCTGAACTGCAGTAATATTTATTTTTATTTTTTAAAAATTATATGGAAGTTATGCTTTATAGAAATTGAAAAATGATTAGACCTTAATTTCTTTATTTTTTAAGGTTACGAAAAATATATCTACATTAAATTGACAAATATGGAAGACACGAATTTATTATTTTTTTGAACAGAAGGTTTTTTAATAATTTTCCCTTATTTTTATTTTTATGTACTGGTGCAGATTAGGACCTAAGCTAACTCTGACCCTAAACCTATTACATGTCTGGAGTTTGGTTTCAGCATTTGCCAATTTTTTTTACATGTTAGATATTCTAGCATGCCACTTTTGTTTTGTACTGTTGAATTTTCGTTTTTAAGAAGGAAAGTTCTTTTTTTACTTTTGCTAGTTTTGTTAACAAAAGTTTATTAGTTGGAGAAGTAGAGGCAGAAGCAATGGATGCAGTTGTTGATTGAGTATAAATACAAGAGGTGTTAGTTGTAGTCGAGAGGATACATGCATGGGCTTCAGTTTTGCACACGTTTTTGAAGGCGGTTAAATGTAAATTATGCCTTTTCTTGAAAAATTCTTTCAATTTACAAATCATAGAACTGGTTATTGGTGGGTAACCATTTCGTCTGTTTTCCACCGTAGCCCATTCTTCTATTCTATTCTGTGAAAAATCCTTATCGATAAATTTCTTTACTATGTGCCCAACTAAAACTGGATAAGAATTCTGAACTATAGGATACTGCTCCTGGATATATGATAGCATAGACATCTAAAAATTAAAAGAAAATGTAATGATAAGAAAGTTAATTAATTTAATTTTTCTGTAATGGAAAAAAAAGAAAATCTTATTTAATTATAATATTTTCGAATGTACAGAATTAAGATTTTAATTATTTTATCTACAAAGATTTATATTTAATGTTATAACTTAAAAAAATTAACTTTTTTTAAAACTGAAGAGTGGGGTCTAAATGATTTTAACAGTTTGGGGATCCCCACCCCATTACAAATCTTTTGCAAAATAATTCATGGAAATGTTTAAAAAGTAATAATGGTGCTTCTTTAAGCATATCTGTAAAAAAAGAGCTAAAGAAATTGTTTATCAATGATTTCCTTAGAATTTGAAATAACTTTCTTTCAAATGTTAAAATTATTTTTACGTTAACGTTACGAAATCCTTCAATTTGATCAATTATTTTTACATGATGATTGATTAAAAACTTGAACAATTACATTACTCGATTTATTTTTATAGAATTAATTTAATTTTAAAATACATTAATTCTTTAAAAATAAAACTTAATGTGTATTTTTTTTATTTTAAGCTAAAATAGTATTTAATTTTCAGTGTGAAAAAGTAAATAAATATTCATTGAAACAATTAAAACATTAACAAATTATTGTTAACGTTTTAATTTTTTGTTAATAACAATTATTTATAATTAAATAAATAAAATTCAATTTTAAAGAAAATGTCATATTTGAACTATTTATTTATTAATAAATTTTAAACTTTTTAAAGAATATTTATTAATGAAAAAAACAAAGAAAAACTTACGTTTTATCTTTCCAATGGATTGTGAAATTAACGAAATAGATGAATCTCTGAGAATTAAGCGGGAGTAGTGAGAGTGAATGGTGGGAGGTCTAATTGCGCTTGATTATTACATAGCGTGCTTTCCATAGCCTTGCGAATCGATCGTTAGTAGAAATTATTCAATTTTTTAAATTATTTTTTTCGTTAACTTACTGGGTCACAAATGTGTAAATGTTTGGTTTATTTTCAAGATTATAAACAAGAAATTCTTGCGCTGATGATGACTCGTTTCTCTATGAAAGGGAAATATAAGTACGTCGCATTTTTTATTTTTCCAAAAACTTTAATCATTAAAATCGCATGAAATATTTTTTGCAATTATATTATTTTTTAGTGAAAATATTGATTAAACAATGCTTTATTCAATAATAATATCGCTAATTCAAAGAATTAATTTTTCTTCGAGTTATAGTGATTTTATTAACACGGTATTTACTGGCCTTTTTCGTAATATATGACATATTTTGAAAAAAAAAATTATTTGTTAACATCTACGATCCTTTATTTACATAAGTAACATTTAAAAAATCATGCATTTTTTTTATTAATATATAAAAATATAACTTTAGTAAAGGTGTATTTTCTTTTAAAAAAATAGTACATTTTCACTAAGATTTAAAAAAAAATGGTTTCATTATATTCCGTGATTGTTGATTAATAAATATTGAAAATTTCAGTAAAATAAGTTGATTTCCTGAATTTTAGTGTATTTTTAAGTGAAGGGGGGGTCAAAATGTTTTTTCATTTTTGGGAATCGGCCATTGATTTGCACGTACCTATCTTAATAATAACTGATATTATTAAAAAGGGAGAAAAGAATAATCGCGTATGCAAATTTTTTTTTTTAAATCAGAAGGGGAAGCTTTATCTTAATAACATCTCGATTGCTTCACTAACTTTTCGTTGGATGAAAGTACTTTCACTTTTGTTCATTTACTTGGAGATTTCGATTTTTGAGTTAATTCATTTAATTTTTTTTATTTTTATCGATTAGTTTTATTTTCTCATCGTGTAGTTGTTTCTTCTTTTTTGTCGACTAGTTTTGTTTTAGTGATTTCAAATAGTGAATACGAATCACATTGCGAAGTGAGATCAATCGGGTGTAGCCAGCCAGTTATTAATTAAAAAACAATACATAATATAAAATAAATATATGAATACTGATTTAATTTAAAAGTTTTGAACTAATGCCTAATGATAAACAACATACCTGAACATTTCTAAGCTAAGAAATTACAAAGAGCAGACAAATTTAGTGATGCACATTGGTACTTCCTTCCCTGAAGTAGATTTTAATGTACAATCAATAAATGTGCGGAGGATTTAGATACATGCTAAGATCGAGTACTTTTACCACATCTAGGGGAATGCAACTCAGTGCACACTTTCCTGCCTTGACAGTGTAGAAAATCCATTTCGAAATCTCGTTGGGAATGTCCTCTTTTTTCTCTACATCTCCTCACTCGCAGCAGACGGGGAACCCATCTTCAATTTTCTGTAAGCTCTGGGAGTGTCGTTTTAACATATTCTATATATATATATATATATATATATATATATATATATATATATATATATATATGGAATATTTAGTTTATCCCTGCGGGGGCTCTGAAGTAACCGACTAGCATACGGGCGCAGGATATCGCCTCTTGGTGTGATGAACCCGTATACCTTGTCAAGGCGTCCATCTAGGAGAAGGAAAACTCCGATATAAAAACAGTGGTACTGACTATATACGACTTGGCAGCACACTGTTGGAGATGGGGACCTCCTAGTCGTGATCGACTACCTTCCAAGAACAAAAGTCTCGAAAATAAATCTGGTTTGCAAACCTAAAATAGCTTAAGAAGTACATGTGATATGTCTATAGCCCGGCCTTTGCACTCTCTATTAGCCAGGCGCAGTGGTACTAGCGCTGTGACACCTCAAATACACCCAGTAATTGACTAGGACAATGAACGCCGTCTCACTTTCCCTCTATCTGGGCAACTATGGGGACATTTCTTCGTCACTAAGTCTCACATGACATGTCTCGGTCGCTCTGTCTCCGACAGGTAGAGGGCACAAGTTAGACAGCTTATCTGGCTGCCGTTCCCGACTGTTAGTACAGGAGCGCTATCTCTTAAGTAGAGCTAATAACATTTACTCCATAAACAGTTGTATAATACCGTGGGTTACTGTATGTGCCAAGTCGCGTATTTAAAGAGAGTTTACGGCAATCCCTGGTGGGATTTCCCACCGCCAGAACCCCCAGGGATCTAGTCATTATAAATGGACTGGGTGTGTGAGCTTATTGGCACACCACCTGCACCCACTTTCCCTTCTCAACTATCTTAAACTAAAATGACAAGAAAAAGAAAAAAAACAACTTAAAGCAGACATCCACCAACAAATACATATTTCGCCTCCGCCCTTGAGGCTACCATTCACAAATAATCGGGGATTAGAACCAACATCACGACGTAGAGTACTTTGTCCTAACAAACCCCCGGATATCCTAGCACAAAGTGTAACAAACCTACAATCCTCAATCTTCTTACACGATTTTGACATGACTCATTACCTTTCACTCTACCGTAAAAGAACTCTGACAAGCATATGCATGGGATACGAGTTTATTTTAAGAAACCCCCTCCCTGAATATAGACTATAAGCAGATGATCAAGCCTACATGTCATTTAGATTAACCTTGCAGAACAGTGTTAGTTACTTATATGTTTGATACCATTCTCCTTCGACCCAAGACTGTACCTTTCTAAACTCTGTGTCTGATAACACATATATTGCACTCTCACTTGACAGAAGTGCCCAAATACATGTATTTGGGGATGTACATGCACACACCGTGACTTGCCTGGATTCTCCAGCGAAACAGACCAGCTGGTAACTTCACGTATAATTTCTCCGTCACTTACTCCCACTGACAGATTGTCACGTTCACGACCCGCCTCCCTACCTCACGTCTCGACCTGTTCTTAACCTCACTACACGAGGATTGTGTGACAAATGCACATAGTCCGCTCTGGAATGCTGATTACCTTGTTGTAATTAATGATATCACTATAAAATCTCGCCCTGATTCTAGCTATATATATATATATATATATATATATATATATATATATATATATATATATATAAGTGTTTTTTGTTAACTAGTGATTCATGACAGAAATATATGTGCATCACACATTGCGTAAGTCTATGTCATACCCATTACTGGTTTTAATTAACCCGATACGTGCTGTCCTGACAGGTACATTCATACTGAGAATGAGGGTCTGAGAATAATAGCAACAACACGATGTCCCACCCTTTCCTGAAAACTCCAAAATTGGGACTTCATCAATTCATATGTTTTATCATACGTAGAACATTCTAAATGAGAGTAAATACAAGTGATGGTATCTAAAGTTAAATAGAAGAAGTGTTAAGACAGAGCGATCTTTTAATGTGCGTTGCCATATATTAATGAAACCAGGGCCTATCGATGTTTTACTTTATCTATAGATATATACTGAATGGTGGAACGTTGAAACAAGGAAATGATTTATTGAACAAACACGGATTTAATGTGATGCGCCCATGAAATCTGCGCAGTAAAATTCTTAATATCATTTTTAAAAAAAACGTAACCGACTAACTGACAGCACATTTTATGAGACTAGATGCGGCCAGTCAATCTGCACAGTAAAACTGCTAAATATAATAATAAAAACCGTGACCGACTGACGAGGCAAGATGTGTCTATCTAATCTGGCAGTAGAAACTGCTAAATATATTTAAAATTGTGACCGACAGCACATTTTCTGAGACAACATGCGTCTATTTAATCTGCGCAGTAAAAATGCTAAATATTATTTTTAAATCGTGCCCGACCAACGGACAGCTCTGTTTACGAGATAGGACGCGTCTATTCAATTTGCCAGTAAAAATGCTGAATATTATTTTTAAATCGTGCCCGACCAACCGACAACTCATTTTATTAGAAAAAAACGCGTCTATTCAATCTGCCAGTAAAAATGTTAAATATAATTAAAAAATGTAACCGATTGACCGACAGCACATTTTATGACACAAGGTGCGCCCATTCAATCTTAGTTAAAATGCTAAATATAATTTGTAAAAAACGTGGCCGGCCAACGAACATCATATATTACGAGTTAAGATGCGTCTATTCAATCTATGCAGTAAAAATGTTAAATATAATTTTGAAAAATGTGACCGACTGACATAATTTTTATGCGATAAAATGCGTCCATTTAACATGCGCAGTAAAAAATGCTAAATATAATTTTGAAACATGTAACCGACTGACATCACTTTAATGCGATAAGATGCGCCCATTCAATCTACGCAGTAAAAATGCTAAATATAATTAAAAAAACGTGACGGACCGACCGACATCACATTTGATGAGACAAGATGCATGCATTTAATCTGCGCAATAGAAATGCTAAATATTATTAAGAAACGTGATCGACCGATCACAAGCACATTTTATGAGATAAGATGCGTCTATTCAATTCGCTCGCTTATAAGTGAAAATGCTATTTTTAAACGTTAGTGTCACGTTTAAAAGTATTTTTTTCTTATAATTAATTCAAAACGCTTATATTTTTTAATAAAAGTGTATCTGAAACCAAAACTCCTAACGGAGAACCAGGAATTCTTAAGAGTTGTCTGCAAATAAGTTATATTCTGACCCCTTTCGTTCATTGATTCGTATGAAAATTCAGACCAAATTGTACATTTACCTCAGAAACAAAAAAACAGCCAAAGAACATTTTTACCCAATGAATAACACTGGTCAGCAAATTTTTATTTTTTTTCTTTGGCAGACCATCTAGGAGTGTTTTCTGGGGTTTTGAAGGTCGCTGATTACGAATATAACATTGGTTTTGCCAGATTGGTTCTAGTTTAGAAGATACTGATAGCCCCAAATAAGCCTAAACTGCTAAAATTCTCCCTGAAATACTTCAATATAGAAGCAGTAAATAATAATTTTCTGATATTATTGAATCATTATAATGATTATGTATATATTGAAGTATTTAAGGGAGAAATTTTTATATAATTATTTATATAGGGAGAATTTTTATATAATTATATACTGTAATTACTTAATAACATGTTCCATAAATATAGTTGCAGTATAAATTAAACAGTAATTAAGAATTTTCTTTTTAATTCCACAGTTGAAAATGAGTTCCAGAGATAAAATGAGTTCTTCTAGAAGATGTTGCAGATATGAACCGGATGTCTTTTGTTACATCTGTGGACAGTATATGATGGCACAACAAAAGAGGAATATTACAGACTTTGTCAAGAGGGCGTACAAAGCATACTTCGATATGATACTTGGTGACCAAGACAAGTCTTGGGCCCCACATATGGTGTACAAAACCTGTGTAGAAAGTCTCCGCGGTTGGACCAACGGTAAGCTGAAGTTGAAGTTTGCTGTACCAATGGTGTGGAGAGAGCCCAACAATCATTTTGATGACTGCTACTTCTGTCTCAATGACATGACGGGGTTTAACAAGCACAAGAAAGCAAATTGGCAGTATCCGAGCCTGGATTCTGCTATCCGTCCTGTTGCGCACTCTGAGGATGTACCTGTGCCTGTTTTCACCAGTTTGCCTGAAATCGATGAAACCGAAGAGATTCCAGCTGATCTTTCAATATCAAGTGATGATAGCTGTAGTGACTATGAAGAACCCTCAAATGGCCCTCAGCTTTTCAATCAATCTGAACTTAATGACCTAGTGCGAGACCTTTGTTTGTCGAAGGAGCAGTCTGAAGTTCTTGCATCACGACTCCAAGAGAAAAACATTCTTGATTCTGGCACAAAAGTAACATACTATAGAACAAGGGAAGGCAGCTTGCTTCGTTTCTTTTCTAAAGAAGACGACCTAGTCTTTTGTAATGACGTTTCTGCACTTCTTAACTGCATGGGGATCTCATCATATGACCCAGCAGATTGGCGTCTCTTCATAGATAGCTCGAAAGCAAGTCTAAAAATTGTACTTTTGCACAATGGCAATAAGTTTGCTCCTGTACCAATTGGCCATTCTACCAAGATGAAAGAAGAGTATGATGCTATCAAATTTGTTCTTGAAAAGCTGAATTACAACACTCATAAATGGCTGATTTGTGTGGACTTGAAAATGGTGAATTTTCTGCTTGGTCAGCAAAGTGGGTACACAAAGTATCCCTGCTTTCTTTGTTTGTGGGATAGCAGAGCAAGAATCCAGCACTGGAGAAGGGAGAACTGGCCAGAACGAGAAAGTCTCGAAGTCGGCACAGCCAACGTCATCAATGAGCCTTTGGTACCCAGGGATAGAATCGTCTTCCCTCCATTGCACATAAAACTAGGGCTCATGAAGCAGTTTGTTAAGGCGTTGAACAAGGATGGGGATTGCTTCAAGTACATATGCAGGCAATTTCCAGGTCTTTCCATCGAAAAAGCTAAAGGTGGCATCTTCGATGGACCTCAGATTCGAACGCTCATGAGGGATTGTGACTTCACTAATCATATGAACACGGTTGAGTTAAATGCGTGGGTGTCCTTCACAGATGTAGTGACAAACTTTTTGGGAAATCACAAAGCTGACAATTACAAGCAATTGGTCCGTAAGATGCTTAGTGCATACGGAAAACTAGGGGCAAATATGAGCATTAAAGTTCATTTCTTGTTTAGCCACCTCGACAGATTTCCTGGTAATCTTGGTGATTACAGTGAGGAGCAGGGAGAGAGATTCCATCAAGACATCAAAACAATGGAAGAGAGGTATCAAGGCAAATGGGATGAGCACATGATGGCAGACTACTGCTGGAACCTTTTGAGAGACTGCCCAAAAGTTGCTCACAAGCGAAAATCGTATAAACGTCAATTTTAGTTTTGTGAATAAAATATTGTTTTGTGTGTTCATTGTAACTAAGAATCTAGTGTATAATGCTTTGCATTAATTTATGATATATAACTGATTATGTAAATGTTTTTTTTTACTTGGAGAATTAAAATTCAGCAAATTTTTAGCAAATTTTTTGTATATCCTCGAAATCTATGAAAAGTGTTCAGTTATAGGATAAATGAAATGATGTTATATCTAACTTAACTTGTTAGATTGAGATTTTACACTGTCTTTGTGGTTTAAGATCATCATAAAAATCAATATCTGACATTTATGCACTATCTAGCCGTTTTTTGTACGTTTAGCTATGGTCGCGAATGGGTGATTTCAGACAAACGACCCCCCTGTGATAACTCAAAAACTAGAGCCAATTTGAAAAAAACTAATGTCAGATTCGGATTCAGCGCCCTTGAAAACCCCAGAAACCAGTCTTACTTTGCCTGCCAAAAATATTGTGTTGACCAGTGTAATTTATTTATTCATAATTTAAATTTTTACTGATATTTTAATGTCCTATTATTCACGATATGTGAAAGCCGAGTGTAACTCGCAGTGGACGTATCTTCACAATGTTCTCTTCGTTTATTCTCGCTTTGCTTTTCTCTTCATTTTCTTTTTGTGCTGGCTTCTTCTACGCGCTCACTGTTTTTTGTTTGTTTCTTCTACTAAACACATTTAAAGATTTCTTTGCACAACTCATGAAGATGTATATACATTGCGGTAGTTACCAACAATTAACCATGTGGCAATATATTGCTGATTGAAAGGTTTCTTAGGAAAACTCATTTCATAGATTGTCATTGAATGCAAATTTTTGCCTTCAAATGAAAAGAAAAATATCATTTCAATTTCAAGTAATAAAAAACACTGTCAGCGCCGTGGTGTTCATAAAATAGCAATAAAAGAATTATCTAAATGTTCAGAACTTTTTAAAAATATATTCTTCTCTGAGGTATTTTTTGTTTAATGTTATTTTTGTTTCATAAAAGGAATAAACTATATTTAAAAATGAATTTCGTTTCTTAACGGTTTAATATATTTCAGTTATGTTATGTACGTAACTGATACTTTCCATAGTTACCCAGACTTCAATGGTGTATTTGGATACATTGATAAAGTAAACCCTTATTAAACCTATTTAAATGTACAAACTCTTTACATATCGGTGTCTATAACACAAACAACTATGAACTTTTAAATTTTTTTTGCAAGCTTTCGTTGTAAAACAACTTTGTCAGGAGATACTATCTTATAGTTTTTTTTTCTTTTCTTCTTCTTCCTCATATTGATGGTATTAACCCCGAGGGGGCTAATCCCGGTAGAGGCAGAAAAGCAAGATTGTTACACTTTTCCCTAAGGGGTGAGAGTGTGGGGCGTAGAGTAGGGAGAGTGGGGCCGGGATGAGGGGATAAGGGGCCAAGCATGGATAACAAAGGGGCGGGGGAGAGGAGGCGACCGGGGTGGGGACGGAGATGAATGGGCGACGGGGGTGAAAGAGGGGAGTAAGGGAATAATAAAGGAAAGATCGAGATTGTAACACTTTGCCTACGGGGGAACCCAGGCAGCACCGTGTACCCCTGCTAGTATTAACATTACACAAAATACTTATTTAATGCATAAGCTACGTATAGGCGAGACACAGACACATCACTAGACGGACGAGAAATGGCCACACTATCTACTTATAATATATGGCGCTCATTCTCTGTCACGATGCCATGATTTATATATGTCTGTTGCTGAGAAATTTTGTAAACGTAAGAAATAGATTAAGGCATATTCTAACCATTTATTTGCTAGTAAATAATGCATAAAGAAACGCTAAATTGATCGGTCGACAAGAGTAGGAATCGAAACAGGTCCCCAGAAAATATCCCTGTTTATTCATTACAAAATAATCGGTAACAAGGCTATTTTTATTTAAGTCGGTCAAAATATTGTCAGCTCAGCATTCACACTTAAAACTTGCCATGATAGTTGGTTTTTATTTATACCGATACTATTTTGAATTCACAATTATTTTAAAAATAAAATCCGTGTTTACAAAGTTTGGTACGAGATTATTTTTATTTAAAAGTCGGGAAAAATATTGTCGGCTTAGCTCACCATGTTAAACAAAAAAATACGTCGACAAAATATATTTTGATTTCATCAGGAAAAACTTCCATTTAAAAAAACAGTTTTTATTTATTATTTGTTAGATAGTTTGTTAATTTATTATATAATTAATTATATTTGGTTAATAATTACACTTTTTAAATAATATTTAAAACGAAAATACCTATTATAACAAATAGTTTGATTTTATTAATATTTTACAATTATTTTTTTAAAAATCGATGTTCACAAACTTTGGTACGGTAGCATTTTTATGTTAAAGTCGGACAAATATTGTCTGCTTAACTAGCCATTTTCAACAACACCGAACGTGTGACGGTAAAAAATCGAATTTCACTTGAGATTAATTCCTATTTCATGATGTAAATTATTTAAAGTGAAATATGCTTATATTACACCCTTCTTTATATTTTTAAAAACGTAAACAATGTTTCACCAAAAATAATAATTTAGGGTTTGTAATGTTTTTTTTGTGATGCTAAGTTTCATCGTACACGTCAAACGCCGAACTAGAACTTTAATCGGAAAAATATATTTCAATTTTGTTAACACAACATTCAATTTATAAAAATCAGTTTGAATTTATTATTTTTCAGATTGTTTGTTACTTTATAGTATAATTAATTATATTTGGTTCATAATAAACCTATTTAATAATACCCCCTCAAATGTTAATGGTAACACACAGTTTGATTTTATTATTGTTAATTCTTAATAATTGTTAAAAAATCAACCCTTTTGTTGTTATTTCCAATATAAAGGTGGGTAACACCGGTCGAAATGTTAGATTGCAGATATGAAGGCAATGAAGACTGGGCATTTTCTATTACACCCTATCAAAATGAACACCAGCACAATTAAACCCATTCTTAACACAAAAGGAGGTAGGTTGTTAACCTTACGCTAAGGAAAAGACAAAAACGTTGTCTCATATAATGTCGGTACTATGTTGGTACTAATTTAAAGGTGTTTGACTGTTCGGCGACAGCTTGACCATTTCCGTTAACTACAAACATTCGGGCCGATATAGGTCTACTATTTCTTTCCAAATAAGAGTTTAAATTATTCAAATTCACTTACGAATTTGTATTATTCGAACTACTAGTCTCATCTGACTCTATGCTATTCCAGAAAAATCATACGAATCTGAGTTAGATTATTCCGGTTCAAATTCTGTAGTAGCGCTATATGTTTGTCCACTTTCAGAATTTTGTCAGCAATATTCTGTACTCTATACCTCATTATTATGTTTAATTTGTTTAAAATGTGAATTTGTAATATATTTAAATTAACCAATTTTGTTTTCTTATGAATGCAGATACTTGGGTTTGTTTCAAAAAGGTACATATAATCTATTTAAATGGAATTTAACTTTCAAATCTTTTTTTAATGTGTTACCAGACGCAATTCACCCCTTAAACACAATCCGGTTCTACTATTTGCAAACAAGGAATAAGATTTGTAAAATAAATAATCAAGATTTTAGAATGAGGGATCATTTACCAGCATAAATTTAACGTAAAATGAGCATCCACTTCCTGATCAGTGTGCGTTAAACGAGAGCTACTTTGTGAATACTTCATTCTTTAAAATAAATGACAGAATAAAAACGCACACCCATTCTACTGCTAAACCTAACAATTTCACTCTAAATAATTTACATGACTGAGAAAGGAATTGACCTTTAAATATCGCCCCATGTTGAGAAGCATTTCTCTTCTTTAAAGTAAAGACAGGACTGATGCTTGGATCTCAGTCTGCAGGTGAGGAATTCCAATAATTGTTAGGTATTATTGGAGCCGTGCACCTTATTTTAACGATCCCCCTATAACAAGAACATGAGATTCTATATGTCTTACTCGATTCCATGTATGCTGCCTGACATAGTTAGCTGTGAAAATAAAATTTTAAAAAACAAAAGAACACATTTAAAAATTTTTAGCGTTGGGATCACTTTCGTATATACATTTAACGTAAAATGATCACCAACTTACGAGCCAGATAGCTTTTTTGAAAGTTATGTAAAAAAACAAGTTTTAAATCTTGGCTATTTTATTAATTTTTTTAGCGACCAATTTTGTGTTTATTTTGGGGGAAACTAATTATTCTTTGTACTGTAAAATACATTAAAACATGTTATCAATAACATAATTTAGTATTTTTTTTTAAAAACCAATATCATGACTGAATAGTGGCAATGTCTATATCCCTCACCATAAACGTTCCACCTGTGAAACTGCCCACAAATCGCATGCATTGGCACATCTATACAATTGGCTGACTCCCGCAATAATATATTATAATATCGTGAGGTTTCCGTTGGCGCCCGACCTTCATAAAATGAAAATATATCGAAAACTCTCACAAGGTTTTTAGAGATAGACCCCCCCATAACCAGATATATTCTGAAAGTAGATGAACCTGAGTAGTTAGATAAGTATGGTTGAGTTTGAGGTTACATAATAATATCGTTGGGTCGGTGTTCGAACCAATTGTTCATAGAATGAAAATATATCACAAAATTTACTAGGGTTTTAGAGATAGACCCCTTAATAACCATATATATATTCTTTAAGTACATTAACAACAGTGGTTAGATATGTATAGTTGAGTTTGATCAAAGGTTGCATGATAGTATCGTGAGGTCTGAGTTCGCGACGGACCTTCATAAAATGGAAATATATCACAAGCGCTTACAAGGGTGTTGGGGCTGACACGGTAGCCTAGCAAAACTATGCAAATATTACATTTTAGATTAAAGCGCGCAGTGAAAATTAAAATTTGTATGAATTCATTTTGTAAGGGATTCACATTTTTATTGATCATGCGTCATTTTGGTTCACGTGACAGTTTAAAAATTGGTGATTCGATTTACAAAACGGAAAATGTTTTTTAAGGATATTAAATTAACCATAACACTAGGCTTCTGCATTTAAAACTTTTATTCAAGCAATTAAATAAAAAAAGGAATTCAGCCTGACGTTCTACCAACTGAGCTATTTTCACTTTTTTATAAATAGATCTTAAAATGTTTCATTAACAAAATAATTATGCCTTTTCCGTGACGTCATAGTTTTATGATTTACGCCATGTTCCAAAACATCAATTCAACATAAGCGATGATAAACATAAATAAATAAATAGGTAGACATCATCAATAGCGATGGGAATTATTTTAATAGTACCAAACAATTTTTTAGCTTTAATTATGTAATGTATGTAGTTTTTTTTCAATTATGCGATTCTAGGCTGCGAGAGAGAAGAGGTGACGCGGCAGACTATCAAAGATATGCGGCCGTAGGGAGGATATTTTGCTAGTCTTAGAGATGATAATGAACGTATAAATGAACGTATCGTATTCGTAAATACATTTTTGAACGGTTTTGTGGACTTGTAACTTTCGCTTCCCTTTTTATTTTACGCCATCGCAGAACATTAATAGATGAAGGTAATCAATACGCTTCAGCCATACTTCCATTCACCGAGCATTAACTAAAAATTATGATGAAGGTAATATTGGTGATATATTCATCATGCTGGATAATTACTCTCTTGTTCGTCAGATGTTGGTTTTAATAGGATCGTTACGAAGAGAAGCATGACTAATCGAAATTATGCGTACTAAATAGTAAGTACAGAAAAATGAATAGTGTGGAATTCACCAAGAAAAAGAAAGCGTCGCTTACAGATAGACGCATAGAGGCAACTAATGAACCATATATCTCATTTTTATCTCCTACTGACGTCGATTCACTATACAGAATTTACCGAGGACAATGTTAGCTAAAACACAAGGGTGATACGCCTACCGACAGACATACACTACTATATTTTTAATACCGTGTATCAAGGCCACTTGAGGATAAAGGATAATGAAATTGACAGTTAGAAAATGAACAGCACATTGGGATAATTTTAAACGGTGTATAATTGGAGTAAACTTTGATTACTTAAGACAAAGGCTCGACAATAATTTGTTAACATTGGACTTGAAAACAACCAAGCTGTTTTCAGCTGGGAACACGCCCAGCTGTATAATGTTCCATAGTTAGTAAGTTCTTGGAAAAGAACTTTGTTCGTGGAAATTCTGTTTAGTTTGAAATACACATGTGAAGAAAGATACATTCTTTACCGTGCTTGTATTGATTTACTCCTCTCCATGAGTTAGGCACAAGGCCAGTTTTTATCTTACTCCCACAAGAAAGATGTGACCCAAGGTAGGGTCGGGAAAGTGGGGTTTAAAATTTGCCTGGGCAGCCCTGTCGGTATTCCCCGGTAAGGGCGCCTCATGCAGTAAGCAATAAACTTACTCCTCCCCAAAGAGGGGAGGCGAAGCCTGGGAGGGTGGACCTCCTAGAACTGCACAGGACAGACCCATAGATACTACACTTTGATCTTAGCCAAAAGGCCACCGTGCTTGTAGTTGGACCCATTTTAGCTGTAAATCTTTTACAGAGAGGACGAGAGTAATAAATATGTCGACTACTTTCTATGAAAATTATATTATAAAAGATACGCGTCGACGAATATAACATAAGATGCGTCTATTTTACCTGCACGTGTCTCTACATATGTACTTTTTAAAGCAGACCTGTAACATACCGACCGATGGACAGACACTTTTATAAAGATGCTATGACGTATGATGCATAATGTACGTCATTTTCCATCGTCGTGTTTGGCTATGAAAATGTTATTTTAAGCTTGTTACGGCAAATCGAGTAACGAGCAGAAAGAGGGGTCTACTCTCTATAATAATACGCTAAGCAATTTCATGCATATACGTACGTTATCACCTTTCACACACATTCAACAATGATAATCTTCCGATTAACAAAATAGTGATTGGTGATTAATTTGCTGCTAGCAAGTTTTACAATTCCGACTCTACCTTTTTAAAAATTAATTGTGCTAAAATTAAAAAAAATGTGTATAGAAATACATTTTGAAAAGTGACATTCGTTCTTTTATTTGAAGAATATTTTGCTGACAATTATTTTTACGCTAAGACTCTTATGTAAGCGTAAAGCACGTCCTAAGGTGAATTAATGCTTCATTATCTGGGGAGGGGCCGCTCAGAGCACTCTCTGTTACCTAGACAGAATTCAAAATCGACTTCTAATCTAATCGGGCATGATATTTTCTATTCCTTAAAAACCATTTCCTTAAAAGAGACATAATACTTAATAGCCGAAAGATGAATAGTATCTCATGGAATAAAGACGAGAAAGCAATTAACTGATTTTATGAAGTAATTATTATTCTTTGAAAAAATAAAGACGCAATTGAAAGGATAAATAGGTTTCTAGCTGAATGGTTTATCGATGGATAGCATTGCGTCAAAGAGAAATAGAAAGAAAAAATAACGGAAACTTTTCAAGTGCGTCAATATGATTTGTGCGTTAAGCGATGAAAATGCTATTTAAAACTTAAGATAGACCGAACGATAATAAGTAATTTATTTATTTGAATTAATCCATTTTGATAATTAATTTATTTTAATTAATTTTAATAATTTATTTTAATTAATTAATTTATTTTTTTACATTTGTTTGCCCCGGGTAGTTTCCACTCAAACGTTATGTTTTACTGTGATAGGGGCCATGTTTATAGGCAGCAACTTTTCATGGAAGTTAGACAGCATTAGGTTTGTTCACATTACATCTACCTTTCCGCAGTTCGGGGGAACGGGGAGTACAGAGGGGATTTAAAATGCAATCGGTCCGCGGAAGGAGGTTGTCAGAGTAGAACATCTTCCGGCATCTAGGCACCTCTACGGCCAAGGAGTGGAATTTTACTGGGTACTTGGGTAGGTTAGGTATTTTAGTGCTGGACGTTAATCGGAGAACATTCCTTCGAAGAAATTTTAAAACAAACACAAACATAGATATTTGACTTTGCGGCGATGCGATAGAGGCTGGAGTTTTGGCAAAGAGAGCGACCCCTATTAGGTTACTTTGAGTAAATATTGTGACAGAGCAAACACTATGCTATTTCAAACTTAAGCATGACGAACCGATGAACATGTTCTTTCGAACTTGAGCGTTACTAATCGACTAAAATGCTATTATAAAGTGAAGGGTGATAAATCAACTAAAATGGTATTTCTAACAAGAGAGACCATTCAACTAAAATGCTTTTAAGCGCGGCAAACCAATAAATATGCTATTTCAATCTTTAGTATGGTAGGCTACTCA
This sequence comes from Sepiola atlantica, assembly GCA_963556195.1. Classification (NCBI taxonomy): domain Eukaryota; kingdom Metazoa; phylum Mollusca; class Cephalopoda; order Sepiida; family Sepiolidae; genus Sepiola; species Sepiola atlantica. The sequence goes on along the minus strand of OY744546.1, from coordinate 26,384,820 downwards.
ACATGCTACTTTAAATTTTAGCCTAGCTGGTTAACGGACATGCTAATTATAAAATGTAGCACCCTTCCCGAGATTCCAAAGTTAAAACTCGGATATTCTCAGGCACCATGAATTCGAATAATTACATAGATTCTGCCAAATCTGCTACAAAGAATTAAAAAAAAATGCTGATATAGAAGATCATGTATATAATAATACGCTAATGTAATTGCATGTTTGTACGTACGTTATTACTTTCCACTATCTTTTTTGAAGATGGGTTCGCCAGATCGACGAAAACGCTATGCAAAAAAATTATGTCGTTGTTGTTTCGAACGTGAAACTCGAACTACTATCCACTACTTTTTTTCAAGCTGAACTAAAATTCTAGCATCAGATTAGTTTTAAGATGATAAAATAATGTCGTAGGATTTACGTTAGCGTCGGACAAGCATAGAATATAAAAATGTCAGACTCCTACAAAGGTTTATTCTGGAACTATATTACCCACATTACTTGGATAGCATGTTTCAGTGTAACCACATGTTGTACAATAAATATGTGGTATGCGTCTGGTGTACTTACAATGGAATTACTATAAGCAATATAGCAATATACATAAGACGAACGATGCTAGTAAATATTGAAATAGTGATGAAAGGAAACAGTAATGAACTGAGTCAGAATACCCTGTTAAAAGAATGGATACTAAAATAGTATTGGTTAAAAAGAAGTTACGTGAAGCTTAAAAACAAGAAATAGAAAAAAGAAGAAAATAAAGAAAAAAAGAAAGAAATAAAAGGGGGTAAAAGATCAAATGCACCAATAATGTTTGCTTGTGCGTATGCACACACATATTTGCCTCCAGATGTTAGATTAGAATTATGATCTTTGGTCTAAGTTGTAGGGGAGTACCTAGAGTAAATCGACGTATTGTAACAGACTATCTTTTAATATTCATTTATATGATGGCGTATCGAAACTTACGTTCTCGATTTAACATCGATTCTACTTTAAATGCATTAATTATTATATAAATTGTGAATTGATCAATGTTTGTTTTTCTATGACCTTTTCCTATATACTTTAATAACATTAAATGTATGCTAAAATATATCTTAGTTTCTGGATTTGATTATGTTACATAAAATGCTTTAATTGTTCTAATTAACCGTAATTTGACGATCTCTATGTAAGCTAACCGTGTTTTTTTTATCCTCTTCTTACTCTATGTTTATAAACAAAAAACTCTCTAATAGTTCCTGTGCGATATACGCGAAAGGGTGACTCTTTTTCAGCGTGGTAATTTACATACGTTTGTTTTTACACACGATACCCACGTAATCCATATTAGATGCAAATAATTAGTCTAATTCAATCTATATACGAATCAACTAGAATACTTATACTTCTATGTATTTCTAATGGAGATGATATATATGGTTGTCTGAAACCGGAAGTATACTATTGAAGACTATTGTGCTATTGTCGTTGGGAAATCATTTAAAACACAGCCTGTTCGCATGAGATAAAAATGTAATATGTGTATTCTTTAATAAAACCGGTTTAATAGGAACTCTATTTTCTATTACCTTATAATAGAGGGCCAGTAATAACAATGATATAGCTAATAATAAAAGTAATAATGAGAAAAGTAATAATGATAAAGGTAATATTAATAAGGTAATAACAATAAAAGCAATAATAATATCAAAATTAAGAGACGTATTCTACGTTATGAACCGAAACGTCGCAGATATGTCACAGTTTCTGAATTTTCGAATGAAATCAAAGTAGAATACATAGTGCTAGTGGTTGTAACCCAACGCATCGTAGGTCTGTCTAGTCTAAATATGAAAGAAATATTGAGAGGCGTATGAGGTTATGGATACCGTTGAGGACTCTGCAAATGTATATGCTAAATAAAAATTCTCCAATATTTATTGAGGTAAAGTAGATACAAACACTGTTCAAGAGGACAAGTTCCGTAGAGTTATGTGTACAATAAAAACTCGTGGGAAATTAATTGTATACAATGCACTGTTTAGAATAGGTAATTTTCTTATGTTAAACACTTCATAAATATCACAGTGTTGTAGAAACAAACACACCGAATCGTGGAAAGAAGATTACCGAGGTATGTGGCGTTTTCACGATGATTTAATCCACATTCATATTAAACTATAATATGGGTCCACTGAAACTCTAATAATTGTAATGCCTTTTTGGCCGATTTAATACTTAAATGCAATTATATATATATATATATATATATATATATATATATATATATATATATATATATATATATATATATATATATATATATGAGGAATAAAAGAAACAATGTTTCAGACAAAATGTAAAAATAAAAATGGAATACAGGATAAGCAAATCAACAATTAGCAAAAATAAACTCAAACACACATATGGAATAGTTCTACTAAAATATTTCAATTATTAATAAAATCATCATCAGTTGGTAGCAGAACTTTAATTAAAAGCAGAAAAGTGTTCAAATTTATACAAAACACGCAATTTGGAAAAAATATAGTCACGTGTAATAACCAGTAGAAAGGGAGAGAGAAAGAAAGAAATTTAAAATAGAAAAAGAAAAAGAAAGAAAGGAAAACATCAGCCGTTAGCATGTACAAGCCGATCAGAAACGGTGTATATATATATATTTGAAACACAAAATATGTCAGTACTTATAAACTATCGATATTTTAAACTTTTATTGTTGCTTTGTACAGCTCCGAGAGCTAGCCGCCAGTGAAGCGCACATACACTTTAAACATGTATACCCTATTTTGTAGGATATCTATTTAATTCTTTCATGTGTGTGTATTATTTGAAACGATATTGAATGGCCGAATTCTATCTAATGTCGAGAGACAGTGGATACCCCAAAAATGCTGCTTGAATTATGAAACTTGTAAACTGAAGTAAAGGGTTTATAATCTCCAATCGCGATTCTGTTTATGCAGTATGGTTTAGTACGGTGAACGGATACAATTAAAGTCCGAGTTTTCTTTTCTAAAAATACATTTTCTTTACGAAGTAATGTCTATTGTACAATTTAACATATTGATATTCTATCGAATTAAATGTTGTTGTAGTCATTACTGGAAATAAGTTAGACTATTTTTTTTACAGATGTTCTTATTTACTTGTCTTCAAGATCTTGAAAGCAGAGTTAGACACGAGGTCGGTTCTTATTACGAGGTCGGTTCTTATTACAATGGAGGAACTAGATGTTGCCTACAAGCAACATCTAGTGCCTCCAAAAGTGGCACTCTGGATTTGGGCAAACATGAAGATTGGCTCAGTCTAGTAGGACCACTAATTCACTGATCGAAGACAGAAAAAATGAAGTATATAGCAGAACAGACACGAGAATTTGCAACTTACTAAAAGGTCAACGATTACTAATAATGAATTTATTATTGAAACTGTCACAGGTTTCATGTGACGCTTATCCTTTTACCTAAAATGAATGCTCCCTCCATGTTTACAATACTGGAGCATGTGCCTTTATGTTTATTTATCTGTTGTATAACAAATCGATCACTTTTAGAGGGATATGAGTTTTGATTGCATCTCTATTAAAATATATGCCTGTCGTTCAGTCACCCTTAATTTCAAAGTGTATTTGTGTATCGCCAAATGCGCTGAATGCAAACGTTTCTCTCGGATGTGTCCAAACAACTGCGTAAGATACTATGTCCATAATTCGCCTGTCATAGTTTAAATAGCGTTTTTGATCGTTAACTGTGGGCACTGGCTATGTTGAAATTAATACTGGCGTTCTCATCTTGGATGTTGTTCCTACAAAGTCTCGACTGATATAACGTTCGACCTTATTTGGGTGCATCGTATCAAACTCAGGCATATTTATGTTCGATTTGGAAAGCTCTATGGACTTCCAAACTTAATCCTTTATTTAATCCACGGAGGTAGATTGATTTACTCTTGCCCGACGTTACCAGATAGAACTATTTAATATTTGAAGACATTTTATTCTTAGAATCGATTGTACTAAAGATTGAAACTTTCAAATCCAGAAGATTCTCATCGCAAACGGATTACTACTTAGCACTTGTGCATGCTCATGAACAAATCATTAAGACCTACCACGTTATGGCTGATGGAACGAGAGAAAGCCACCACCGTTGGTTTAATAAAAAGTACCGTTTGAAATTCCGTACACGTTCTCGAATTCCGCATAAGGATTCCCGAATTCAACAAGACGCATCTGAGGGACGTTGGAGATTATATCAGCCGAAACATTGTTGGAATAACACAAAATATGAGAAAAGTAATCCGAATAATACAAATAATACAACAGTTTACACTTTTGTTTGAAAACTGAGTAAATTTCTCATGGTGTAAGGATGTGTTATGTTTTCACATGTAAAGTTTATTGTTTTACGAAGCTTCGCCCAGAGGCAAAAAGACGAATGTTGAAGATTGCCAAGAGGAAAATCTCTCTTTTAAATTTTCCCTGTTTATCAATAATTGTAGATTGCTTACTTTAATAAGTCTAAAGGAAAAACAAGCAAGTCAAAAATCAATATTCCTAGTAGATTTCTGTGACCTTTTCTTACCATTTTATTAGGAATATATGCCATTTAACACACACATGTCTACCGTAAAACTATCAAAGGTATATTGAGTGATACTATAGAAACTATATTCGAGTTGACTTCGCAACGGAGGAAATGTGTTGGTGATGATTAGAGGAGTTATCGCATCTAAATGAGGGAGAACATTTAAAAGTTTAAAATAGAAATGAGAATATTGATCTTAGCTAGCTGAGTGATGACCCCCAGTACAGCGGTCACAGTGGGCTATTCCGCATATATTCTGTCAATTCGAGTTCTATGTTCATTCTACTAATCATTTTGAAATGAAATTATATTCTGGAGTAAGTGTTACCATGTATGATGTTATATTTAATCATTATTAATCATTAGACACATTTCAACATTTGACCCAATAAATGGCTGCACTCAGAAGCCGTTATATATTCTATATCAGTTGGGCATTGGTAAATACTAACTATGTGCAAGAACAGTAATACTAGTGAATAAATTAACATTTTAGGTGAATTATAAAAAAAACTCAGAAATAGTTTCTGTGTTATACATAGTTTTTCCTTTCAACTGTCTGATGCATAGTTACATCAACTTATGAGGGTTAATCTGATAAAAATAAGTTGGGTTGCTTAGATAATGCACCGTTCCGATGTGCATTTTTCTTAGATTTATTGCATAGCTATGGATTCCAATGAAAAAATCTAAAAAAGCTCTAGAATTAATACATAGCATAATCATGAACTACTACCAGGATTTTAAGGGACCTATTAATGAATTCATGTCCACTGTCATTATTCAGTTGATTACTTGAAAACCTGGCTATTCCAGGTATCACACCGTTAATAATTTAAAATGCATATCGAATTATCGTGTATAACATGCTATGGTTTTGTATGTGGACCACAGCGGTTTTAAAGATATTTAGCGTTAAATATGAGTTTTCTAGTCCACATGTATACAAAGATAGACTGTTTTGGTCAACTTGTCAGAAAACATTGTCTTTGAAACCCTACAAACAGTGAGACAAATGTGAAAAATGTGTTCGACGATGTATTAGACGTTGATAGAATGATAATCACTCACATTCAAAACGCAAAAACTAATTCAACAAGCTCAAAATGATTTTATGCTGTTTTTTCTTTAATAAATGAGTTTTTTGGAAACTTACTGAATTTCTTTAACTGCAAATTTCTATATTCTTTCGATGCAACATATGGGAGTCTTATCAGATTTCTAACAATTGTAATGGATTTTTCTTTTAAATAAATTTATTTCTCACCAACGGACACTTCATAGCAAACTGTGGCGCTGTTTTATTTCTTCGAAAGTTGTGTCTGAGATTCTGTGGCTAAATTTTAAACAATGTTAACAAGAAACTTTAATTGTCATAACTTAATTACATATTCGTTTTTTTTTCTTTAAATAGAAGCTTTCTAAATTGTATAACATGTTACGAAGTCAAATAATGCCCGCATGTAATGGTTGTCAAATAATGTTGACGATTGTATTGTCGCATAAACTCTTAACATTAAATGCTCTGTTGATCAGAAGTAAACTGCTTTCAGAATGTCATCAGAGCTTAGAGTCGTAGATAAAAAGTACTTGACCAACGAAGACGGCTTATTTGCTAGAAAAAGTGTAGTATCTGTACTGATACTACATTTATTTTTTTTTGTCTTCGGTCAGCGTAAGATAAATTCTTTTATTTTTTCCAATCTATATTGCTCCTCTTTGAAGAGCTTGATTTTCTCCGTATTAAAAACCGACTTTCAGTAAATAGTGATAAAGTAACGGTGGATATTAAAGGAAATTATAAGTCCGTACAGAGAGAGAATGGGAGTGACAAGAAGAGAGGGATAGATACAGAAATAAGTAGAGAAAGAAATATATAAAAGAGAAAAGAAATCGACGAAAAGGTGCGACATAAAGGTCAAATAGAAGAGCAGAAGTATAGTAGAATGAGACCATTTTTCTATTTTTAATAACAGAAGAAAATAAATTAACAATAAATGTGATTTTAATATAACCTAAGAAATGACAATATAAAGTTAAGATTGAAAATTATATTAACGTGTATAAGTTTCTTAATTTGTTACTATTATATGTAGGTGAATTCTGCCTTTTTCATGGAATCTTTAAAATTCTATATACACCGTATTGTTCGTCACTTTGTAAACTTTCAATTTCAATTTTTAGAATTAACTAGCTTACACAAGACCCAAAAGAAAACACGTACGGTTACAATTCCAGTGACACCGCCTTTTTGCAGTGAAATGTGGATATATCCAACTTCAGAGTAGTTATTTTATTAATCTTGAAGCCATTAAGGAGTGAAATTGGCTGAAATTAATTTATGGCTTCTGAGTTCTGTTCCTTGGGTAAGTGCATACCCTCTGCTTTAATCTACTGGTTACTGACATAAAGGTGTTTCCATGTCAACCTCAAATTCGTATATAGCTATTTAAGCACTTTAGGGCATCTTTTGTAGAGTAAGAAAGATATTCAGTTCGGGCCGGTGCAGATTTATTTCTGGCTTTGTTGACACCACATCTTACTTCTTTGTACGTTATTATGTTCATGTTAAATTGTGTATTAAGAATGTCTGCCCATATCAGCTTGCTATTTTGCTCCTGGGAGTATGTATGTCTTAAGTGCGTTTCTAAAACGTCTTGTTCTGTTTTTAGCATTCCTGATTTGGGCAGGTCGAAAAGACTCTTTGCGTATTTATATGTTTCTTGAACGAACCGTTCACGCTCGCTCCGCTGTCTCAATTGTTTATTCCTGACGCATGTTGCTCTGCTAAATGCTGTACTTGTCTTTGAAGTCTTTCTAGATTTTTTTTTCTGATCGGGAGTTGAGATACGAATTTGTTTTTTCAAATGTTTCTTTTTACTTTTTAAGTTTTCCATCTCCCTCTCTTGTCTGTTTTTCTTGACTGGTTGTTTAATAGATGTTCCCTTTTCACCATACAATGCCATACAAATCCAGTACATAACATGACCACATTTTTCCAACCGTTGATCATATTTATTTCTATCTATCTATCTGCTGGCCGGTGAGGATTTTATTTTCGGGAAGTTTCATTTAACTTTCTGGCGCAACTGCATGGATATCCTGGGCACTGTGGTTCACGCCCTGGCCTTAGTTTTCCAACGTCTTATATATGATAACAGTGCGTTGTTTATTAGCCATTGGGGGAGAAGCACATCCCGTTTTGCTTCGATGAATCTGCCAATGCCTTCAACTTTGACGAGAAATATACTTTTAACATAATTCTGCTTTGAAGCAAGCGTTATTCTATTATAATACTCTCAAATCCTCTTAAGATCACTATTGATCTTCATGATCGTAACATTGTTGATTTTCACATTTACACTTATCGTATTAGTGCGTAACATCTGAATACGCGTGATACTTACCCACGTGTATCGCATTGAAACCAAGATATTTAAAATGCAATTCTTCCATATTCTATAATTGTTGCACACCATTAGAACCTCATTCAAACCAGAAATACCCACACTCTTAATAACTCTGTAGTGTCGATCACTAAGGTTAAAACAACACAATCAACGGAAACTGACACCGTTTAAAGTTTGCAAGGATCAATTGATGATCTAATTAATCCAACATCTTAAATTAATTATATCAGACGAGGGAAGCAGCTTCTCTATTATCAAGACATTTATATACATATATATATATATATATATATATATATATGAAATGAACTACGATAGTTCAAATGTATATAGGCTGATAGTTCTTTTAAAATAATGAGTTTCTTAAATTACGGCTTATTTGTGTCGCTATTAACATTTCAATTCCATATAAAGATGCTGGTAATACGCGTGCTGATACATACGTGAGGCTATTAATGTTCAGTGTTTTTTTAACGAGTGCTTTTTTACATATGTTAGGGACTCAATTATTTATAACTAGTGTTGCCCGATAAAGTTGTTTAACGTAAGAAACTCCTTGACTCAATTTTAAAGCAGCAAATAATTCAACGAATTAATTATTTGCTGCTCATTATATCCCGTCTCAACGTAAGACCCCCGGAAAGTAATGTAGAACAGTTACCGAAAAAGTCAAAAAACAAATGTTGAGCATAAAGTTTGTATATCGCATAACATTGTTTCGTAGTTGGCCAACAATCTACTTTATGTAAGTACTCGTTCTAGAATTATTGTTCGTAATTTTTTTATAGATAACGACAGCTCAATGTAAATTTAAGAATAACTTAATTTCATAGATATAATATTACACTAAATATGTGTTTACTTCCTTATTTTCTGTGCCTATATATATTTAATCATACAGAATAGACTCTAAAAATTCTCTTATTTTGTTAGGAATCTGAAAAGTCCACACATATTTCGAACAACTTTATTAATAGATATTATAAATACTAATGTACGTGTTTAAAGAGAATTGATGACACGTTGTATTTTATGATGGAATGCGCGGCTGATAGAAAAGGAAATAATGTGGGGTATACTCACTAAGTTGTTTCTTTTTGTCGCCGTATTTGTGAGTTTCGGATAGCGATTTTGTTTGTTGTGTGCACCGTAGCAAAATAATCAACTTGATTGTTTATGTAGGTATTAACCGAGATAAATGATGGTAGAATTGAATTTCGTAAAGATAGTGTAGCAGTGAAGCATCCTTACTGAGTTGTTTTCTTGGCGGCTCATTTTTATGTTTGTATGTAAGAATGTTTTTTTTTTGTTTTGGGAAAGTAGGCGGAGTGATTGGTTTACCTGGATCGCATATATATTTTTTCTAATTGAGTGAGAAACAATATTGCTAAATGTCGTATCTATTTTCTTCGACGAGATATTCTTAGCTATACCTTTGTTCATATTCGTTTCTTGCCATTCATGCATGTTTGTATTTCTTCATAAGGACAGGAAGAAGCATGACGCGTAAAGTTTATACAGGTGTACTGCCTACCCATAATTCATCTATGCATATTAACAACCGTGTTACCTTATTATCAGTATCAACCTCATCTACCGATGTCCTTTTCCGGAAAGCCCTTCATAACAACTTTTAAGATCCATCCTTGTAAACATATTTGGGTTTAATATTTTTTTAAATATACGTTGAAATAAAGAAATAATCTGCAATTCCAGATCCTTGGATTTTCACGTTTTTATAATGATAAACAATCATTACATAAATAAATTTCCTGGTTGTTTTGTAAAAAAGAGTAATCCTATTAGTGTGCAAAGGTAAATCAATTTGAAAAATACCAAAACTCCATGGCTAACTGCAAAGCAGAGTCAGAAAGACAAATACACCTATAAAATATACCAATATACATTTTCATTGCACGTAGGGTAAACACAACAAAATTATCTAAGCTTGCAGCAAATTAAAAAAAAAATTAAAAGTCTCGAGTTGTTTTCAGAACGAATGCTTTCAATAGAACGAAACAAGCTAGACATACTCCTGTGTAACGTGATTTCTTGTCCTTTACTGATGCCGAATGCGAAGGTGTTCCAGTAGAAATGAAGAATCGTTGGGATAGAGCAAGGGGTAGAACGTTCCTTCATGTTGATCTTCCTATTTAATTTGATAGTTTTTCCCAGACTTCTCACGATCACTGATGTAACTCTGCAATTGTTTTAATACATTTTACAAACTGCCATACTTCCAAAATAAAAAATAACATGCTTCTAATTTTAATTTTACTCTCAACTTTGAAATTATCAAAACTATCATAGTCGCACTGCAAACGCGACGTCTGTTTACCCTCATAACCAGCATCTCGTTACCATCTAAGCTATACTTTTTATAAACCATCCTTCCTTGTCTGATCACCCTGAGATACTCTCGTTTACCTGTCTATATAAAAGCAAGTATATATAAAGATCGGTGTTCATGCAGTTTCCGGACCGTGATATATTTTAGATGGAATTTTCAAGTGAAATTAAATTGTTACGGAATATTTTTTAATTACATATTTACGTGGAAGTACAGAATAGTTAATGCAACCCCTACCTCCCCTAGTTAAGAATGGCTTTCTTGCTAATAACATTATTATTTCAGTCCGGTCCATAAGTACCTGAAGATTAATAGATGCAATCAGAGTCTTATTTAAAATGAAAGTTTCTCAATATCCAAATGTATCAAATTCACTTCATACATCATCTTATCTATTTCATGTAAATGCTTAGATATGAGTTATATCCATCTTTATTATATTGGCGGTGTTTAACTCGTCACAACTCCATTTGAAGAGTTCATTTTATATTGTAATAAATGTCACCCTAATTCCGTGGGCTCTTAGAGTTATATATGCCAAACAGAGGGGCAGTCAAAACCTTGAAGCACGTTAGCGTCATTTTTCACGTTCCAGTCAGACGTCCCCAGACACTATTCACAAAGCGGGAAAACTGAAAGAGACGACCGCTTCCGAAGCAAAAACATTTTACGAATCAAGCAAATCTCGTCTCCACAAAACCGATTCATAGCAAAACTGTATTTAGGACAATCAGAAATTCTGACCATGCTGTCATATGAAAAATTATTACCAATCTACGAAACGATCAGAGTATAAAAGATATTTCCGAACCAAAAAAACTTCTCCACAAGATCATACACACTCTTAGATAATATTTTATTTATAAGTTGTTCAACAATCCCCTGTAAGTATCATAATGTTGTACTTAATATTGAAACATTAAATGTATCATTATTTAACAACTTTCAGTATTTGTATGAAAAGGGGAGTAAGCTGATTCAGATATTTTTCGAAGACCGTATGGATTATATAACATTTCCAATATAGCTTACGTACGGATCTAACATTTATACGTGCAACGTTTAATGAACTTGCGTAACACGAACATCTTATTTGTAATTTGATTACAAGTGTTCAATAGTCATAACCCAGAGAATTAATAGATGTGCGTGTTCATGTCAACATTCTACACTTCTAATACAAAATTATGTGTTCATACATAGGCAGTTTAATCCCCATGTTAGATACCATATATATATATATATATGTATATATATATATATATATATATATATATATATATATTAGAGAGAAACAAGAGTAACACACACCGATAAGGTCATCACTATGATACAACCATGTCTATGAGAAAATGAGTACCTCAAAAAATGTATTTCCGAAATTCTCACTGCAATTTCTACGTAAAATCAGTAACGTGCAAAATCAAATTCAGATCAAAATTAAGTCATGTAATGTCTTCACCTGAATGAAACCGTTAACTCATTGATACAAGTGTCGAATGTAAAAGAGACATCCCAGCTTCTTTTCTCAGCTCTCGTTAGCGCAAGAGTTGCCCTTTTGGTATGCACTCCATATTATTATTATGAAATGAATGATTTTATTACTTGGTGAAATGTATGCCCAAATGGGCATCTGGTCTCGAACCTGCGCCGGTTTTGTTACACCAACTAACGTCTTTCTTTCACAGGTCTCCCTCAATACCACGCTGTTTTCTCTCCCGGGCACTGAAAAGTCACCATGTTAAATAAGCTCGTATTTACGTAATAACACATTAGCTCTGTGGGAGAAAAACCGGTACCCGATCCCCGAACATGACTTTCTTAAACAATGCCATTTTTTCGTTGATCGTAATTTTCGACCTACTGATGGGATGGAAAAGGAATGTTTTCGCTTTGCAATTTCTGTGTTCAATTTTTATTTTTATCTCAAATCCGTTAACAGATAGCTCATGTCCTGCCTAATGACATTACAGAAGTTACAGAACAAGGCGATGAAGACAACGTAGTAACGGATAAATCCATATCAGAATAAGGACTAGAAAAGAAGAACAGCGAACATATTCAATATAAATATAATAATAGTCGATACAACGAGAATGTCCTTGTGGTAAACGAAAGGTCATTTAAAAGTGTAAGTTTTACAACGCGTAATTTTGGGTGTGTCTCCCGTCATAGGTCGACGCTTCGTCTAAAGTATTTGTGTATACGAACGTTCACATACTCTGTATCTCCCAGTGGAACTTTACTCATTTGATTCACGAAGAATGTCTTTCAACTCAGAGACACCAATATTTTTATTAAGAGATGGAATAATTTTAGAGATTAAACTCTAGCACAGCCTTGTTAATTAAAGTCAGATCTCAGATGTTCAACTTGTTTCTAAGTTCGGCAGTGTCTGTAAATGTATGTGTTTGTTATAGGGCGCGTTATTTAGTGCATTGCTATCTCTGAAGAGATGTTTCGCCCACATCAACGATTAGTTAATGGTCTATCAAGACTGCGATTTACGTAGGTTGTTTTCGAACGGTTTATAACGCTATTTAACTAATCTTCTATGAGTTTATTGATTAGTCTGTTCTGATTTCGGTCAATTCTCCAACTTTCGATTGCATAACTTGGCTCATCTATCATTTTCGTCTTTTCATAAATTCGAAAACAATTAAATAAACATCAATTAAACTGTAAGGAATCATTGGAATTTTTAACTGCAATTTCATATCTGTATTTTAGCGTTTTATTTTATTTACTTATTTTACTTGCCTCCTTTTATCTCGTTTTTTGCTGTTCATTTCTCGCATCATTTGATATTTCTTTTTCTTTTATTTTTGTTTTTTCTACTCGTGTTTGTCATTTACTCTCATTTAAATTTTTTCTATTTTTCTTTCTGTACACGCTTTTTCATCTTTTATACGTGTACGTTTTGTCTCTTCTTATTTCCTTACTTTCCGTTTCGCATAGGATTTGTTCTTTCTCTTCTTTTTTACATTTTCTCTCTTTTTACTTTGGTTTATTTTTAATGCCCTTTTCTATTCTTTCATTTCATCTTTATTCCATTTCTATCATTATTTCATCGTTATATATTTATATTCACTTTTTCAATGTTTGTGCCATTTTTGGTCTTACGTTTTCATTTTTATCCTCCTTATCTTTCTCATCTTTCTCATCTTTCTTATCTTTCACACGTATTTAACGTTTTTTCGTTCTTTTTTTACTTCTCGTACTGTTCTACATCGATTCTTTTTTGTGGTTCTTTTATATTTGTCTTCTTCATTATTTCTCGTATTTTCTTCGCTCCTTTCCTGTCTTTTGTTTCTTTTCTCTTTCCACTTATTTCAAATGCCTCCTGTGATAAATCCCCATTTAAAGTGTTTTGTGGAGTACTTCATACTTACCACTTTTCTCAAGTTCAATCTAACCCAGAGTGACAGTACCTGTCACTCGTTGTGTATGAATTAGATAGAAAAAATTGCTTACTAACTACTGTTTTTCCTCTATCTTTCTGTGTTTCCTTTTTCACCCCGTTCTTATTTTTACTTTTCTTTCTATGTTTTTTCTTCTAATTTACAAATTCGTCTTCCTTGTTATTTTATTCTTTTATTTTTACTTTTCTTTCTGTTTTCATGTCGTCATTAGTTACTGTCTTCTTTCTTCTTTGTCCCATTTCCTGTTTCATATCTCTTTGTTTTGTATTTTTCCTTTCTCTATTATTACTCTTTGCATCGTAAATTTTCGCTATGTTTATCTCTTCTTCATTGTCAACGTTTATTTTCTCGTTTTTAGTATCGTTCACCCTTTTCCCCCTTTCTTCATTGTTTTTCTTTCGTTCTTTTAACTTTTTCTTAACTGTTAACTAGTTTATTAAGTGTTGCCGACCAACACATGTTTGTTTACAACCAGACAACCTTTCTACTCACTAAATAATCATTGCATCCAAGTAACCACACATTGAGTACTAGCAAACAGTACAAATAACTAACCAATTGGACACTGTTAATTGGCGACATATTTATGAACTGTTGCATAGGCGCCTCATACGTGTAAAATTACCCATCAAACAACTACCAATGGATATGCTTACCCGTTTATTATGCTGACTCTTCTTAATGGAACATTTAGCAGATTGTTCTGCACCTCTATTTGTTGCATGTATTTCTCTATTCATTTCATTCTTTACTAATAACATAGAGTCGATCAAAAGCATCAATCTGTATTGTGTATGGTCAATAGATGTCATGTTCTTTAATCTACGTTCACGAGTGTTCGTGCTATTTTCGCAACAAAGTACATGAACCAACTCAACATACCATTTCTTAATGACTATAGCAGGGATAAGATTTGGTCCACACGATTAAAACATATCAGTATACAGTTTTAGACACGTGATTGAAATACATGAAAGACTCAAATCGACAAAGCCATTAATTTCTGGCTGTGGTCTTGTAACCCGGACACAGCCCCGATCCAACTGATTTTAACATGTTCGCGAAGACACAACTAGACAATTACTGTTTACTCTATTCACCGCAAATTAAACTCTAGTCTGGAGATCTTTAGATACAACTCGTATTTTAAAGAATACCAACATTTTACTTGTTGTCTGTTTCCGTCTAGACAACTTTAAGTTCAGTATATACGCCTGTGCAACATTACAGCTATCAGACTTTGAATTGCTGTAAACACTTTTTTCTAAAATCTGCTATTTTATATTATGCTATGTTCTCTATTTTAATTCATATATATGTATGTGTGTGTGTTCTTTGTAGAAAGAAATGTCAACAAATCTAAATAAAATTAAAAAATGTATTATTATGTAAAAGGTACCGGGGAAGACAGTGCCCACCAGTATTTAAGTGAACTCCTAAGCGGGGTATGAAGAGATAACCTCTTGAAACTTAAAATATACCTTATTTTTATTATTAAATTTAAACAATATGTATAACACTTTCTGAGGAAGAAAATAGAAGTGGCCCTGGATCTCTAAGTGCTCCCCGAACCTAAACGAGCTATGAATGTGAAACTTCCTTTAACACTTCAAATAATCCTATTATGATACAATTTTAAATCATATGTATACCCTTCTCTGGGAAGACGATTGAAGTTGTCCTGAATCTGTGGATCACTACATGCCTCTACCTGTAAGTGACCCGGAAACAGAACCCACTTAAAACTTCCCATACGTACATCCAATTTTAATAAAACTTCAAACATATGTATGGAGCACTAATTCAAGGTGCTTTACTAATATTTAAGAATATTGGAAAGGGTTTTAAGATAAGAAAATATAGGCACAATCTCCAGTTTGAAAATTCAGATGTGTTAGATTTGCATTGGATTTTATCCATACTATGTCATTTGACTCCAAAATAGTCAAATGCATATGCCGATTTGAATGAAATTTAAACCATACATAAGGCAGTAATTCAGAAGTTTTTTTTTTTAATTATACGTTTTCCGACTATATAAGAGGTGAACGCAGTAAAACACAAAGCAAGTAATATAGAGTTACGAACATAGTGAAAACTATAGTGTTCATCATTAAATATTCAGAAATGTTGAGTCTTTCTATTAATTTGTTAATAATTTTGAACCACTTCTTTCTACAGTAATTATTATATAATGCAGTTGCAAGACTCTCCGGCTTTTATTGACAGTTTGAAGTGCATTCCTGTCTACCTACATTAACGGACTACGTTACAGCGAAACAGGATGCATGTGGACGACTTTATGTGTATATTTATTCTTGTGTGTATATGTATTTATATATAAATACGAGTTGTGCTGTGTGCGCTATGCCAACTAATTATAAACGTATTATGTTTACCTCTTAGATATCTTAGGAGAGTAATACTTTAATATCTGCTATCTGAGTCTAGTGCATTTTTCACATGCATTTATCTACAGTTTCTCTTGTTAAGGCAATTATGTTATAGACATTAAGATACGTACGATAAACATTGATCAATAAACAGAAAGAACGCCCAGTTCTGAAACAGCCAGCTTATGTATTTGGTATCCATATTATTTTTATCCTTCAAGTAAACAAAATTATTAGTGGAACCAGTTTTAGATAATTGGAAACAATAAACAAGGCCATAACATGGAAACATAAAGTCAGTCCAAAATACTCTTTCTAGCAGTATATTTTAATACATATTCAAGCCTTTTCTATACTGAAATGTCTAAAGGCGTTAAGGACTCTATTGACACACTTATGACGATAGCATATTCTGTGAATTCGATGTAAACTTTTTAGATGAACAACCTTGATGTGTTGTATTAATTGGCGACGTGTACTCACTATCCCTTCGCAAATGTGGTTATTCACAACTTGAAATCATTTATACAAATGTTTCAGGCTTATTTAAAATATTTGTTTTGAGGTGAGGTAATTTTCGCGTGTAAAATTATGTTTTAATAATCAGTACAATGCACGTTCGACTTGTTTTATTTACAGACACTAAATCTGGTATTTATATTCATGTAAACAATATATAGACTATATATAACATAGTCAAAACAATCTTTTGGGTATTTAAGTGTCTGAAACGTGGTTCCAATGATATTTTAAATGTATTAACTCTCTCATATACATATATACATACATATATATATATATATATATATATATATATATATATATATATATATATATATATATATATATATATGAGAGAGGGTAGTGCAGTATCAGCAGTGCAGTTCCAACGATAGAAAAGTATATATGTAAAGGAGTAAGGTTACCAACATTTGTAAAAACAATTCAACATTTATATATTATTTTGTTATTTTACCATTTTACCATTTCATAATTTTATATAACGCGTTTTAAGCGTGGTGCGCTCTCGTCGGATATTCAAATCCATTAAAAGAAATGTCTATCGAAATACATTTTATTAAATAGATTTACATATCTGACGAGTGCGCACCACGCTTGAAACACGTTATATAAAATTATCAAATTATAAAATGTTAAAATAACAACATAATAAATAAATGTTTAAAAAAAACTTTTTACAAATGTTGGTAACTTAAATCTTTTACATATATATATATATATATATATATATATATATATATACAAAATGTAATCATCTAAATTGGATGCTTGACAATAGTATAAGCGGTGAAATAAATTATTGCATCGTATATTATGTAATTTCATGTTACTACATTTCATTTTATATATATATATATATATATATATATATATATATATATATATATATATATATATATATATATTACGGATATAAATAAATAAAAGCATAATCTAAAGAAATAAAGTACAGAAGAATATTAGCAACTAACATCTCTAAAACACTATAATCCATCATGCCAAAATAATGTGCTACCATGGGATTAGCTAGTATTATGGTCGCATTGGCTCAGATGGTTATTTGCTAATCACGTATAAAAGCAGTTTTAATACGAACATTAGAATAGCGATTATGACACATATATAATAATAAAAATAAGGTTTGTAAACACTATATTAAAAGTAACGTGGAAGAAATAAATAGATAGATTGCATAAATAAAAGATTGAAGTATGTGCTTATATCATATAAGGTGAACAAAGCAAGTGATAGGATCGTTTACAATTATTAAAGGCAACGGAATGATATATAATGGAATTACTAACGAGTAATATATTGAATTGATAAACACATGCATATTTTAATACAAAAATATATAAATCCAATTAAATATGGGGTACAGAAATAAAGTCTACATATCACATTATAGATGTAATGTTGTAAATAAAGACTGCATGGTAATTTGCCGCTGATAGAAAAGTGTGTTCATGTAGGAAGTAAAATCATGGATGGCTACAATAAATAAACAATCGTGCCAAAGCAAAATACGATACGTAAACTTATTATTTATTCATTGGATACATAATTGTTAATTACTATATATAAAATTAAAAAAAGTGAATTAAACAAACAATAGCATGAATATTATATTTTTATTCAGTTAAAGAGTTTTTCGAAAAAAAACTACGTTGGAGATTTTTTGATAACTTATTACGATAGTAAGACTACGTGTTAAATGTATTGCCATTACATTAAAAATACCTACTTAATTAATTATAGAAAAAACTATTTATAACTAATTAAAAGATATTCAAGGTAGTACTTTAACTACTATAAATAATGTTCTAGATATTATTAATTTTGTTAAATATTTATAGTTTAGAAATCGATAAGATCGTTCAGACCTTTGCACAAGAACTTATTGTGGTAATATGCTCGAAGGATATGTGTAGCTATGTATGAATCTCCCCTAATAGAGCATGCAAAGTGCTATAGTGTACGAAATATATAATAGTGTATCGATATTACATTTTTCTAAATATTTCATCATATGAACATATCTTTATAATTTATTATTAATTTAGTTATGGATAGAACTGTCTCCATTGGTTCTACGTTAAATTTGATTAGATAATTTATTCCAAGACTTTATTATACTACTACATCATAAAGTCCAATTATTTTTCTATATTACATACCTATAGATTTGCAATGCAAGTATATAGAGTAAAAACTGTATCTTATATCTAGAAATTTCATAAGTTAATTTATCTCTAAGGAAAATCCATTTTATTATTATATCGTAAAGATAACAATCTATTTTCATAATTGATATTTTGTAACGGAAGATGTTGATTAACTGTTTATAATAGTGCGCTACTGATTTAATCTCCACAGATCGTATTTCTTCAATCTTTGCAAGTGTGCTTCTCTCCTCATTCGTTTTGGTGTGTATTGATTTTGTTAGGTTTTAATATTTTACATGTTATCAAGCATTGTTTTAGTAATTTAGTGTCGAATGACGATATATTGGCAATTATGCGTTATATTCACGAGACATCTCATGCAATATTTTGTGTGGCTTAATAATCTGCGAAATAGGGAGGAAGTATCTATAATACGGAAACTGGGAGCAATGTACAAGTGTAAGCTCTGGAAAATAAACTTACGATGTACAGGGGCAGGAATCATCCCCACAGTGCTCAGTCGTGACCTTCGGAAAAAACAGACCTCCACTGGAAGAGTGCGGAGAGTATTGAGACCTTGAAGAGACTTATTGTCACCCATATTTCAGAGGAGATCAATGGTTGTTACCAGCGAGACATCAATAGTAAACGGGTGATGCGATACCACAATGTGATTTGCAATGGTTATTGAAAAGAGATTGAGAGTACTGGCAATCTGGGAAGGCTTGTTGTAACGCAGACCCCAAGGAACGCAACCGGCTATTATCAGTGAGCAATCACTGATAATGACTTGTGTTAGAACTCTTAGTGAATACAACAACAACAACATAATAATAATAATAATAATAATAATATTAATAATAATAATAATAATAATAATAATAATAATAATAATAATAATAATAATAATAATAATAATAATAATAATTAGTAGTAGTGGTAGCAGTAGTAATAGACGTTGAAGAAGTGGAAGAGGGAGTATATTTTTGTAGACGCATCAGTGGTAATATCTTATTCATATTATATTTAATTTGTCGCGTCATTCATGCTGCTTACTGTAATTTTTTCAACGGGTTACACGATACCCTCAGATAAAAACCCTTATCTGCAGAATTTCTACGATCAAAACAACTCGTATACATTTGACTGGTGGTTTAGCAAATGTTCCCTGACCTCGCCCTTTGATCATGTAACCACCATTATTAGCCTCTACGCGTATTTTCATTTCCCATCTGATATTCTTGCCGACATTGTGCATCTCCTTCTCTCGATAAAATGCATCTATTTTTGTTTGGCCTTGTTTTATTCGGCGTTTGGTGAATTATCAAGTATTTTATTGTAAAATAAGATTCTTAAATTTTAATTTAATTATTAAGCTCTCGTTTTCTCATTAAGTTATTAATTCAATCAAATGGTTGTAAAACTATAACTAATTGTGTTAGGATTATATAGATTTGTATCTATATTTTTACAATTACTAAATGTGCATAACTTACAAATGTCCAAAGTTTAAATAAATGATCAGCTGATGATTGTAAACCAACAGTGATTTACTATCTATTCGACAGTTTAAATTTAGGAGGGTCATGTAATTCATTTTTAACTATTAATAATATATTAACATGTATTACCTTTTAAGAATAAAGGAAAATGCATTGTGGTTGATTTCATTTCGTAATTAAAATATTTAATATAGTATTTAAAAAATGATATTTTATTTTACGCAATTTAATTTTAGATTTTAATAAATATTCGATTAATACGAAATAAGATATAATACGTGTATATGTAACTAGAATACAAGCCAGTCCTGAAACTACATATATGCGCCTGGCAACGTAAGTTGAAACTCCGTAAAAATGTAACATTGGAGTGAACTTTCCGGGGTTAATGTCAAGTTCAATGTTAACGACATATAAGAGGCGGGGCTTTTTTCCTTCGATCTTTACCTTCGATCTTGCTATACCAACATTAAATCAATTTTCAGTTAAATATTCTGCCTAAATTTAGTGATGATTGACAAAGCGATGTAGATGCTAGGCTGTACACAACCCAACATAGTGACGTGACATATTCGACCGAATGCATAACTTCGTTGACAGAGGTAATTATTACAATTCTTTTACTCAAGAAACATGTACAGTTTAACGAATAACCTATACTATAGAGTTTATATTATGAGAAAGTATCTATTTATATAGGACGGTGGATTTTAATAGTATCCGTCATGTTTTCGATCGAGTTTGTAACTATGCTGGTGGGCAGCTGAGCCTGCATATTGTTTGACCAATCGTCACACACCTTGATCAAAATATCGGTCATGGACTAACGTAGAATTTCTTTAGTCTTGGATATCTAGGTCAAAGATAGAGATCAAAGTCAAGGAAAGATGAAAGTCATACTTTTAGCGACAAATTTGGTTTTGTTTATCGTAGAGATATCGCTATGTAGCCTATCATGTAGCCGATGGAGTTTCAGCTTTTTGCAACTTTACTTAAGAAGTTCGGTCAACGTCTACATTTTGACGGAATTTTAACTTCTGATTTTTTGTAAATTTTATGCTCTTTGACAAAAGAAACCACAATGCAAATTTAAACACTGATTATATAAAAAGCTTTTGAATTATCAACTTTTACATGGCATAACTTAAGAAACACTTCGTAAAATGTGCGAAACTACGGCTCAATAATATTTGGTGTATCCTTATGTTTAAGGTGGACATATGCAGTTTCACGATATACTTATGTTCTAATTTGAGTAATATAGTTATTTTCATTGTTATGATACACACATTGCCCATTTTTTACCTGTTTTAAAAACTTGTATTCAGATTTAAGTTGTATTACTTTGCGTTACATCAATACTGAAACAATCGTTAATTCTCTGTATACGTATTCAGAGTAATATGTATATTTACATGGTTTAAAACTAGTAAATCTACATTTTAACTGAAGCCGTATCTACAATGATTTAATTGCACAATATATAAGGGGTAAATATGTGCGATACTTTTCTCAAAAGTAACCAATATAAAATTGTACTTACGTTGAGTTGATTCGACAATGAATACATACTAAATGCTGGCAGAAAACGAATAATAAATAGCTACCATATCCTAATAAATAGCAAATATATAATGCAGTTTTATAATGTGTACTTTCTTCAAGAAAATCGTACATGGTGATTCTTTTTACGCTTTAAAAACTCTGAAGAGACAAAACCTAAAATAAACGTGTTCCCGGAAAGCAGAAGACATTGGAATGTCATGAGAAGACAGTTCTGCATACACTTCACATCATAATTTAAAAGTGTATGTCGAAATAAAAGCGTCTGGGCTCCGAAAATATTGATTGCTAGAAGACACTATTTCCGGATAATTAACCACGCCTGTCTTATGCATTTCATCTCCAATGAAATGGAAAATACATCACTAATATATATATATATATATATATATATATATATATATATATATATATATATATATATATATATATATATATATATTATGCTAGTACTATATATATATATATATATACATTTATGTATATATGTATGTATGTATATATGCATATATATATGCATATATATATATATAGTATATGTATTGTATTAGTTTCTGTAAATGTAAATCCGTAGAAACTCAAGTGTTTAGAAAAGGTTCTCAATAACAAGTAGAGCTGTTTATAAGTATACATTTTTATTTATACAAACATTATTGGTTACATATGTGCATACATGTCTCGGTTGCACTTTCCCAGAAAGTCAACCTCATCAGACCAAGAATTTCAGAGAGTTCTCTGAAATTCTTGGTCTGATGAGGTTGACTTTCTGGGAAAGTGCAACCGAAACATGTATGCACATATGTAACCAATAATGTTTGTATAAATAAAAATGTATACTTATACTTATATATATATATATATATATATATATATATATATATATATATATATATATATATATATATTATGCTAGCAAAAGGGTAAAAACTTCTCAGTTAAAGTTGACTTTTGTTTGGGTTTCGAATAGTGCGAGGCCAAAACAGTATTTCTCCGCACTGATTATTCCAGAAAAAAAGGATGAAACACATATGTATGTCTACTAACATTTCGAATATCGATCATAAAAATGTGTATATATATATATATATATATATATATATATATATATATATATATATATATATATATGTAGATATATACATATATATGTGTGTGTGTGTGTTGTATGTATAATCATAGACAGAATGATGTTTCGCTTTTTCATAACTGTTCAGTGTGGCTGAACATGACAAATGCTAAAAGCTGGGATCACAGCACGAGTGTTTTTACAACTGGCTCTTCTAATTGTATGGATATTGGACACATTCCACAAATAAGTAATATCTTAAAGTGTATAGAAAACTATTAGCTACCAAATAGTAATCGATTAGCTGTTGTGCGGAAAGTTTTGCATTATCGCTAATGGTTGCTAGCGATTTTACTTTTTACCGTTGTAAAAATGGATTTTGAACTAGCTGGACATTTAACACTTTATTATTGGAGTAGATCAATGTAATGTGCGATGAAGTACATAGCACATTTGATGTACAGTTCATGTGTGCTGTCATGCAAAAACCCATGCGACTACAGCATTCGATGAATCAAAAGCAAACACACCCAGTACAAATAAAGGTAACTTACTTATTCATTCATTGGTCTCCGAGATAAATATAGTCGTATTTTTTTTAAAGTAGTTTTATTTATTTGTTATCCTTTTTTTGTTGATAGCTACAATCAAGTTAAAAAGCCAATGGAATGGAATTTCTTTCAAATATATTGTATAAGGTTCGATTGAATTACAATATATATATAACACCACTAAAACAATTTTCCAGATACGACTTTCCCCACAAATTAGAATAATACTAAAAAATATATATGGCGATCGTTCCTGTAAGCAGGTAACCAGATTAAACCTTGGATATGTGTGGTAATTCATAACCTTAAAAGTTATATATATATATATATATATATATATATATATATATATATATATATATATATATTAGAGAAACTTTGAATGAGGGTATCATCCTAAAATTAATGAATAGCATCGAATGTTGCCTCAAAGTTGTTGTTTTATTATTTAAGTCTTGTACTACTTAAGTGATGTGTTATTTTAATATATTTTTATCACACAACACACATATTAAAGTTGGGATCCAGTTATGACTAACAACTTTATTGTTCGAACTAGCCGTAATTTGAAATGTATTCACCAAGTCACCCAAGTCTAACGTATTTGTTCTCTCTTACGCTTAGCCGCTCTCACTGAACGTTGTGTGGACTACGCCTCTGTTTATACCGTTTCTCTCACTCTTGCTAGACACTACTTCCTCCCCCATTTATCTTCCTCTCTATCTCTATCTCTCTATCTCTCCCTATCTCTCTCTCTCTCTCTCTCTCTCTCTCTCTCTCTTTTAAACACAGAACGCGCTTAAGTCCTGAAAAATTAAAATGTCTGTTCGAATGTCGGTAGGATCTTTGGTGTATTTCCTTTCTCCATTATATTGAAATTTTGGAGTTTCCTTCTTTTAGATAACTTTCGCCTAAATGCCAATTCTTTCACAAACTTTACCGTTTTATAAAGGTTCCCAGAAATATATTAAATGCGAAACATTAGTGCAATAAAATGTAAGTCAATGTGGCTTATAATATTAGTACTTTTAACTATTCTTTTTTTAAAAACTAGTTTCCTATCATATGTTTCTCATTATATGATTCACGCTTGGTATATTATCTATCTATTTGCATTCTTTTTAACATCATTTAAGAAAATTCATGACAACAATCTATAAATATTGTCGGACAAATGTTGAAATCTAAAAGTAAACATATACAGACGAAATATTCGCAAAGAGTTACATCATAACACAAATTATGTTTGGGATTTACAATAGGCAATTTGTATTTTTTCATCGGACTACTACGTCTCATCAAAGTTAAAGTATGTCATTTGTGAGACGATAAAAAATTGGAGAGTGTAGCAACCGAAAAAGTGTGAATATAACAACCAAGATGAGAATAGTAGTCCCAATATTCATAATAACGAAATTAGCTTCAAACTGCCCCATTCTTTTAAAGAAAAAGACCCTTCATTAAGCAAAACACGAACAAGAATTCCTATTAAACTAATTAACCGACCATTATGAATTTTGGATGAGAGTGTTCAACGTAAGGGGTCGATAAGTTCACTATATTAAATTTGATTATGTTTTATCCAATGTGGTAAAAAAGGTTGAAATTAACATATCTATGAATTTTAAAATAAAATATATTTAATATCAATTAATTTATATTTACCCAAAATAATTTTTTGGATCATTTTTAATGGCTGTTAAAGAGCATTATATGAACACAACCTCTATTTAAAAGTTCAAATATTTCCGTTTTGTAAATAATGTGGTCCATAGTTATTAAAAAAGTGAATTAATCAACAATAATAAAACATCGATATCTTCGTGCCGAAAAGACACGGACTTTTCGGGGGGATGAGTTACCAACTTTCATCGTGTTCCTTTCGCATGCACACTGTACACATGCGCATCGAGCCCTGATCAAAACTAGTTTACTGAACAATATTTCGCTAATTTTAATACCATCTTCTTGTGACGTTGTCGGTAACGACGAACTACAAAGAATCAGAGATTGATGCTTCGATCCCCACGAACTACAATATTTATTTACAGTGAGCTAAATATACATCGAAGTGGGGAGGGGGACGACCGGAAAGACAGAGTGTGTACTTCCTTCTTCCCACAGAAACGGGTGAGAGGAGGGTAAAAAGGTTAGGGAGGGCGGTTAAAAGTGAACGGGATACGGGTGAGCGGGAAGACAGTGGGGCGAAGGAGATTGGGCGACATGGGAAATGCCAGCTTTTGCTCCGGGGAACAGGTTGAAGGGGGCGACTGTGGAAGAGAGAACCCCGGGCAACTCCGAGTTCCCCTGCTAGGTGTATTATAAAGTAACAAACAATCTAACTAATACTAAATTCAAATTGTATTAATGAAATGGAATCTTTCATAACAAAATTAGAATATATTTTCCGAGGTATGTTCTAGTACAGCGTTTCACGTGTACTATGAAATTATTATTGCA
This sequence comes from Sepiola atlantica, assembly GCA_963556195.1. NCBI lineage: Eukaryota > Metazoa > Mollusca > Cephalopoda > Sepiida > Sepiolidae > Sepiola > Sepiola atlantica. The sequence continues at coordinate 26,358,827 of OY744546.1, read as the reverse complement.
TTATAAAAAACACCCATTAAAACCCTAACGTTCGGTAATAGTGAGCTGAGCCGACAATATTTTTTCAGACTTTAAAATAAAAATACTCTCGTACTAAACTTTGTAAACACGGATTTTAATTCAAAATATTATTACTTTTTAAAAATGTATCTTCCCACTGGAGTAAAATGTGACACAAGGTCGGAAAGTGGGGTTGAAAACTAGCGCTCAAGAAAAAGAGCACTCTAGCTTAGAAAACATGCCTAGGAAGCCCCGTTTGCATTCCACGGTAGGAGCACATCATGCTATTAGCATAAACTAACCCCTTCACAAAGGGTGAAAAGGAAACACCTGGGAGGGTGGGCCACCGTGGACTGCACAGATCAATCCCTAAGACCGGCAGAATCAAAGCCGCGCTTTGATCTCAGTCAAAATGTCGAGTTTATTTATCTTTTAAAATTTACAAATTTTATGAGATGTGCCACAAGGCAAAACAGGGGTCAGGGGTAGGGTGTCGAGGGTAGTCCACTTGTATATTCTCTACACTAGTTTCTGTCACCACAACACCGCATTCACTCTATTGACTTGAAGCTCTTTAAAATACCACATATGTTTTGATATGGTTTATAGACATATACATACAATGCGTTTAAAACGCTAGAGTATTGTGTATTTACGATGTCCTTTAGAAAAATTGGTATTTAGAACAACTGATTTTTTATACAAGATAGAAAAATAACAATAATAAAATATAAATGCACCCAACAAAATGCTAAATGGGGTGGGTTTGTAGAAGCATTTACCTGTCTAATTGTAGACTGCGCTCTGTTTTCCAGTATAAAATGAAAAAAAGAAAGTCAGTTCCCAAGTGGTTGGTCTCTTTCAGGATAAGTACCGTTTGGGTCAAGTCACGGATAAAATATATATTTGGAAAGAGCATCCTAAAATCTTACTAATACCAACAAAATAAATATAGGGACATGACTCAGTTATACCGCTTTCTAAGGGACTTTGAAGTCAAGCTTTTTGCTTTTGTTATGACCTAAAGACGGCGTGCGCCATGCCTAGAAAGAAAACACGAACTCAAATCCAGTTCGACTAAATACACATAAACTAAGGGTGCGTATCCACCTTCTTCTAAACTGCGACGCATGCAATTTCCTTGTATCAGACCCGATTTTGATTTTAAGCTGATGTTTAAAATACAAAATCAAATCGTGATGAGAATGCAATGCACCCCCATGACCTATCTCTAAGTGGGAAACCGACATTACTAGTCTAGATACGACGAGGATCGTGAGAATCACAATTCGTTTCCCCCTGGAAAACAAAGTAACCCCATTCTAGATTACAGATGCTAAATCCTAGCGAACCAGCTGATCGAGTATAATGTGAGCTCTCACCTCATTGACATATATCCAAAACTCACAAAGTCTCCTGCAAGTGAAAAAAGCATGCTCAGCCGATTCTTCATCATCTCCCTCGCAGCGAACACAATAGGGATTGTGCATCAATTTGGCTGTGTAAAGCCTTCCATTCAGGGGTAGAACGTTCTTAACAAATCGCCGGGTCAGAGATAAGTATTAAATCAATCCGGCCTGTCGCCCAAAACTATTGAGAGCGGATCTTCCCATTCGACCATCTAAGCCGCTCACCCAGCAGATCAGAAGCCGTTCCCTTCACTAATTCCTTATAATGAGTCTTTCTTCGCCCTGCATGGTCACTGAACCCCGGCAGAAATCTGAGCGCAGCTCGGCATTCGAAGAACTGCGTATGCCATCTTGGCTTACGTTGACCTTGTACCAAGCGCTTGGTGATGAGGTTTAGAAAAGCGTTCTCAACCGCTAGGCCCCACGTAGCTTCTTCCATCTTAGTACTAGTCAGGAATGACCATTTCTCGACATGTCGATGACTTGCCAAGTCAAGTATCTCCAAGCCCCCTCACACAGACGTTGAGTGCAGACAGTTCTTCGGACAAGCGACTTTCTGTCTTTTCCCAGAATTGAGAAAAGCAAACGAGTAAAAGTCGGCAAGCGGTCTTCAGGCAGTAGTACAGCCAGACAGTAGAAAATAAGAAAAAAGACATAAGTGGCACATACTCTACCCCTAAGAGAAAGCCCCCGTCGAAGCATAATCCTAATAGACGCTTCGACCGTAGACTGTAATTCCGACCAGTTCTTATCAAGCTGGAGACTCGGACCGAACAAAACGTCAAGGATCCGGATGAGCCATTTGTCCAGTTTAAACAGTCTTGCAACTCAACCGATTGAAGGCCATTGGCCTTGCTGAAATTGACTACGTACTATCTTCATAATGTTTTACTATGTCTCTGTTTAACTATGTCACATTTTCTATGTCACATCTTCATACTGTTTGAGTGCCTTAATCACAGTGCAAATGTCCAGAGCGCTCGAGACACACAGTGACATCATGGGCAAGCGCTGAAAGACTGACTCGCGCACCACCAAGCAGAGAAATTCTGCGAAGGGCTTATCTCGTCGCTCTATCCCAGAGTTTGCGAAGAAAAGCACCCAACACAAAGATATAGAGAAAAGGAGAAGACGGCCAACCCTGACTTACCGACCGTGAAACTAAGAACAATTCCGATCGCATCTCGTTTACTTGCACCACTACCGTCGGCCTGCGATACCAAATGGAGATCCATTTGCAGAAGTCCGGACTAAAACCAGCGGCTTCTAAAAAAGACCCCACAAAACGATGATCAACCCTATGAAACGCTTTGGATTACTTTAAATTCATCAGCGCGGATTCGGTGTCGTCTTCTAATCCCTCCATTATCGTACGAATCAAGTGAACATTGTTTTGAATCGATCCTCCCTTCCCAACATAGGCCTGATCAGGCTCAATCAAGTCAGCGATAACAACCTGCAAACGATTCGCAATAACTCCATGATAACTTTTAAAGTCTGTGTTAAGCAGGCTTATGGGTCGATAATCATCCAGCCTCCCTTCATGCTCATCCGTCTCGTTCAGAAGATGGACGAACATGTGCAACATCCTCAAATAGAATTCATAAGGAAGACTATCCAGTTCCGGTGATTTCTTGTATCCAGCAGTCTTCAGCGCGGCAAGGACCTTACACTTTGTAATCGGGCCATCACAGCTAGCCGATCGAGCCTGCCCCTGGCCAAATAGGAATCAGCTAAATAGCTGTTTAACTCCTGGGCGCGGAGCCTCGACAGTTGCATGAAACGATCGGAAAAAATGCGACCGAAACCCCTCACTAATTTCACGCGTCGATACCAGAGATCGACCTTCCAGTTCTACGGTTAGGGAATCTTCTCAACCACCAGCCGGGCCAACTTATCTTGTTATGACATGTCTGTCCTGACCTTAGTTAGTGTGATGCGCTGGCCATATCACACACCAAAGTCTCTAACCTTAGACTTAGTATGTACCCACCACTTATTTCCTGTTACCGCCCACAGTAAACCCCGATGTATATGTTCTAGCTTTTCTTCGAAGTCACGATCAACCAGTAAAGAGGTGTTTAACTTCCAGTACCCGACTAGGCTAGGCTAGGCTAGGCTAGGCTTATTTACTAAATTCAAACTAGACATACCTAATTTATGGTCCGAATGACCTAACCATCCGAACGTATGACAATATAAAAATCTACATTGCCTTTTCTAACTTTCACACAGTCCAAGTAGGTACTTGCACAGGATGTGCCACTAGGCATTCATGTCCACATCTTCCGCTCCGGATGATCGAGAAAAAATCTGTCGACAAAATCGCAAGAAATGATTATGTCAGACAGACTGATTCTACATCGCACCAACCCACTAGACCTGACAACTATATCTATTTTAGGATCAAGGATTGCATTCCAATCACCCATTAGCACTAACCGTTTCGAACCACCGAACGATGTTCGGCACATAAGCCGCGACGACTCGGTATGTTCTATTGCTAACGGCAACGTCGGCCATGACCAACCTATCTTCTGCATCTGCGTGTACAACGCTTACATTTGCTGATATGGTAAGACGCACTAGCAAAGACACCCTTATACTATATGAATTGCCGTATGCTGAAAAGACATCGTAATCTGCAGTCAGCACACTGCACTTTCTGTGCGAAACGTAGTGAGTTTCCTGTAGCGCAGCCACATCTATGTTTAGGGCCAGGAGATCCCTCAGAACGCAAGCAGCAAAGCTTCGAGATCTCATGCCCCTAGTATTCAGGCTAGCTGAATTCAAATTTGTGCCCATGGCTCTAGTCAGTGCCGCTCACCCGCTTGAAGTCCTCAGGGATTAGGATGACACAGGATAAGCCGATACTGCAAGTAAGCAGTTTGGATGTAAGCCATCCGTGTCGGACAACCCTTCCAATATTCAGAGGAAAGGTTTATTTATTAAAACGAAAAGTGGACGTATTCAGGGACTTTCCCGCTGCACATCGATTACAGCTGCTTGAGGGAGTCATGCTCCTCCTCCACCAGCCTTAGCCATAGAATTACCCCTTTCGCGGCGTCAATCATGTTCCATAGTGCCTTTGTTCGACCTACTTTGGTATAACGAACAATAGTAGTTATTAAGGGGGCATTATGGAAACTTGTTGGGGTATCTACCTCAAGACCCCGGGCCCGAGTAAGAATCTCGAGCAATCAAATTGTTATGAGTAGACGTGCCGACACATTGGCTGCTGAATGGTGAAGCTCTACCTCTCAAATCCGGTCACTGACAAGGAAGGGAAGTTTTTTCGTCTTTTCTGTTCTACACAAAAAGAGAAGGACAAGCAGACCTTGCGTCGACAAATACTTCCTGTCCTGCTCTGGCTGGTGTCCACTCTCTTGGTAGCCGAGCGGAATACTAGGGGAATAAAAAAGGGAGGGGCTGTTCTGTTCAGTTGAAGACGGTGGGATTAAGATGTTCGGTACTTAACAGAAGAGATGGTCATCCCTGTGTCTACTGGGCTAGGGAGTTTGAGCCCAGTAATCTTTTGCCTTTTTGATCTTTCTGGCTGTATTTTCGGCTTTTGGATTCGTATCGCCAGAGCAGGCACTGGCGATCATTTGTAGTTTATACTCCCCTTCGGAGTCTGACAGTGTTTTGGTTTCTGTAATCAGTCTTTTCAAACCTTCACAGGCGTCGGTTGATGTTTAGGTTGACGGCACGGCGGCAGCTGGCTGAAGCTTCTTGGTGGGCATTTTGCTGCTTGATGACTTTGCGGGATGCTGCACCCTTTTGACATCGGGGGGTCGCATGCACTTATCGAAGTGATTGGAGCTTTTTGTAGCATTTTTGCGGACTATATTGCTCCCTCCTTATTTTGTACAGCTACTGCTGTCTGAGTGGAATGAGGTGTTTGTGTCACTTTTGGGATCCCGGTCTGAGCAGCCAGAGGCTTGTTGGGGTCCTTTGTATGGCAATCTCTGGGCGTATGCCCCGACTGCTCTTGTGAGCAAATAGGCCTTCTGCCCTCAACTATTATCGACATAGTCCATGACTCGTACCTGAGATAGGTCCAGACACATCTTAGTCTTGTAGTCCCCTAGCATGAGGTTATGGGGGCCTCGGGCCGGGACAATGATTTTGATGTCCCCATACTGGCTCATAACTGCTCCTAAGTGCTGAGAGCTGATGTAGCAGGGGACGCCAATTATGGAGACAGTGGTTTTCCTCCGGCTCAGGTACTCGGGCGTCACTCTGATGCCCCTATGCGTGAATTCGACTGTAGCCAGCTTCATGGCAACCTCCGCTGTTTAGAGCAGCAAATCCCACGACGCATACCTTTGACGGCAGATGTAAGTTGCGGGGGTTTTCAAATCCCCAAGGAGTTCTGCCATTTTTTCTTTGGGGACCCCATTTGGTCCTGTCTTTTTGACATCAGTTGTCACGAATGTCAGGATCATATTTTATAGGGGCACAACAAAACCTGTGGCTTTTAAAAATAATATTACCCTTTGTTAGGTCGTTGTATGTGGAGACAAAGAGATCTCTATAGTCCTCAGGTGACAACTGAAGCCTGAAGCCCCTAGGCTGCTCCCGTCTTCGTTGGAGACGCCCGTTTATCTGTAGGCGATGTAGCACTGGTGTCTCTTCTATGACTTGTTTAGATTTGTCAGTAATTGGCGTTGGTGTTGCTTACGGTGCTGATGTCTTCTGAGTCAAAATGAAGGAAGACCAGTCGGATTGTGACGACACCGGCGGACATCTCTTCGTCACACTTCCCTGGGTTTTGGCGGCACCAACTGCTCCTGTTCTCTTCTTTATCGAAGTCACCCTCCCTTATTTTTCCCTGCCCCCCCCCCCGTGACTGTCGTGTGCATCCGGACTTAGCTAAGTAGTAATGAAGGTGCGTAATTTATAGAAATGGTTGAGCTTTTCGAACTGAATCAAACTGACTTTTGCTGAATTTTCTGTAGTACTTCACGTGACAAAAATAGGAATATACGATTTAAATAGATAGACGTGTACCGTCTTGGTCATCGGGCCTTTATCTCGTAGAAGGTCCACTGCTCCAAGTGTGACCTTGCCACCCTTTGTGAAGCGGTTAATTGTTTGCTAATCGCCCAATATGCTCCTACCGGGAAAGGCCGACGGGACTGGTGGGCAAATTTTGTAAGCAAAGGCTTTATTTTGTTACTTTTCAGGATAGAAAAACATAATTAATATTTTACTTTAGAGTAAAGGAGTGGTTACGCATCTACAATTTAAGGTAAAATGATGCCCACCTTTTGGGGCAGTAACTACATTTTTTACCACTAATGCTAAGTTCGACTGGCAAAGTCATCAAACCACACGTCATCGTCTTTAAATGATGAACCAACCCAACGTACCGGACAAATGCATCGAATTAACTTCCTATCGCAAGATAAAACTAGTTAACTGACCTAAAAAGTTAGAATGGTACGAGAATAGTGGATCATTTGATAATAAAATTATATGCAAAGCAGATCTTTCAATTTGCATTAAGAAATAATTGTAATTTTTCTTTCAATTTTAAAATGCATTTTGCGTGTTTTCACCCGGACCTAGGGTTAGTAGTAGAACAGGTGTGCATTTTTTATGATGTAATCTTTAAATGAGTGGTGTATTTAGAAAGAATTGGAAAATGTTTAAAAATGAAGTAAAAATGTGTGTCAATCTGAAATCTTTTTTTTAAAGTACTTTAAACACCAATACGTATAGAAAAGTAAGCTTGTATATCAAATAAAATAAAGGAAAATATCAGATACACCTCGTCAAATTGAATGAAAGAAATTTACATTTTTTTAACGAAGAATTCAATAAAATGTTTTTGTAATACTTACAAACATATTTTAATAAAATATTTTTAGCTTCTATAAAATTGGATTCATTAGGCATTTAGAAGCATTTAAACTATAGGATCGATCTAACCTGGCATGAGTGTCTGAAAAGAATTGCATGATATCATAGATAATTAATTCAAACTGTAAGTTAATTTGAAGCATTTAAACTTTGTTTCGAACAAACGTTCTGGATTCATATCGGCCTGAATGTTTGTGATTTACGGATATTGTTGAGCTATTTGAACAGAACCAACTTGACATTTCCTTTCTGTAGTATTTCAGTTGACTAAAATAGGAATTAACGATTTCTAATGTTTGTTACCAATTCTAGTGTGCCCTTTTTAAGCGATCTGAATTTTCATTCCATTAAACACAACTCTTGGTCAAAAGAGGGAAAATCCTTCTCAACTAGGGTAATGTTTATAAGTTAATTCCTATGTCAGTCACGTAAATTATTTAGAGTGAAATTGTTTCCAGATGTATATACAATATTTCCGTCGATGATAATGATCTTACTTAAATTCATTAATCATATTTTAAAAGACATTGTTTTTTATCTATATAATTGAGTTACGTAATAAAATTAGATAGTAATGGAATATGATGGAACAGCTAGCCGGCATTCACTCAAACATTTGGTTATCTGCCCTCATATTATTAAGCATTTCGAAAGTTATATTTCAGGAAAGATAGATGGAGACAAAGAGATAGAGAGAGAGAGAGAAAAAGAGAGAGAGAAAAAGAGAGAGAAAGCGAGAGAAAAGAGAGAGAGATAGAGATGGACACAAGACACATTTTCTAGATTTATCGAACGAGTTGCTTTAAAATGATATATTTACTAGAATATTTTTATTAAAACGTTTTTAAAAATCTTATTAGGAACTATATTTTAAAGCACAAGTTCATTGAATTAATTGTTTCTTTTTAAAAATAATTGATTTAACAATTACTATTTAAAAAAACAAAAAAAAAACAAATTTTACTGAGCAATTAATTCTATGTTTTAAAATTATGTTTTTATTATTCCGTGTGTTATTTATTAAAATAAAGGATGTGGTGACTATCTTTCTTATTTTGTAACAAAAAACAAACATTTTACTGAGCAATTAAATAAAACAACTAGCAAAGATATGCGACCGGATGGAGCATACTTTTGTTAGTATTTATAATAGAAATGATTGTATTTACAAAACCTTAATTGGTAACAAGCATTCAATTGTAGTGTTATACTTGCTATGATAAGCGTTAAAAACTGAGTTGGAACAACCGATCGAATAGCTTATTAACATGAGTTTAAAAAAAAGATTTATTCGGCCTTTTCGGTGTTATCTTATCCGCAACAGAAGTTAATCTCCTCAGGCTTTACCTCTCGCTTTCGACGAGAAGTGTATTCCCTGTTGTGTGAGGCAACCTGATTCGGAAAGGGATGTCATCTCTTATATACAGCTATTTTTGTTTCAATCAAGATTGCCTCTGATGTTATTCACAAAATGTAGTTGCAGGGTTTCGCAACATTACAATAGCATTCTGAGAACTTTCGGAATGAGCGGTCAGGCGGGAATTAGAAAAAGATAAGAGTAACGTAATATCGTAACAGCGTTACTTAATCACCACGAAAATACGTTTCCTGATGTTAGTTAGGATGAAGAATTAAAGTCTCGAAATAACAATTTGACTGCAACAATGGTGGGTCAGATGTTAAATAATTAGAATGAACTGTACTTGATTCAACAGCATTTACAACAAAGAGTAACACTGTATATGAAGTAACAGTGAGTAATTATATTATTACCGAAGAGAAATTATACACATGACGAGAGAAAATAAATTCAAGCGTAGATACAAACATTTGTTATTATATAGAAACAGTTCAACATTATTTATCTATATATGGTGACAAAAAATATAAATATTAAATCTAATATTAATTGGAGCATCTTTAAATTAGGTATTTTTGGCAAGATAAATAGTAAAAACTACAAATTGTATTTAGAGGATATACACCACATTTTAAAACAATAATAATAACCAACCAATGCAAACATATAAATATGTCTTTGATATTTAAACCAGGATTAAAAATACAATTATATGCTCAATATATTATGTTGCCATAATTTTGTTTTAAAAAGTCAAAACACAGTCATCGAGCAAGATGAAAACGTTGGAAATCTAACGTTACGTGTGTGAATATTTTTAATCATTCAGATTAATTATTCGATCGGTGCTAGTCGAATACATTGCTGCTGACCGGTGATCTCGTGAAACTGCCGTAAAATATCAGGGCTAAGTACATTATCTTATTTATTGTTCTCCTCACTCTCTAGTAAGTGAAGTATGTTTTAAACTTAAGGTAATGCATAGCTTATCGTAATTTAAACTAATGTAACATATTAGAATCTAATTTACTTTCTTACTGAGCGAAGATAGCTGACTGATAAGATTGCTGACTGCTGTCGGGTTTCAAATCTCAGCTTCGAACTCTATAACAGTCTACCTTTAGTACGCAGCCGTGTTACAGCGAAACAAATGTTTGCGGACATATATATATATATATATATATTATTATGTAAGTGTGTATATATTTATATTTTGTATGTACCCGATTCGCTCCTAAACTTAGTAAGCAATCATTGTTTTTAATATTGGAAATAGATTCATCTTTTGGCTTTTACGTTTTTAGTTCTTTTCTTTTACTTTTCTGAATTTTAATCAATTTTTCATTTGATAAATTCATTCTTGAGGAACTGACGTTCACTCTAGATCTAAAATAGAAGACGAATATCAAGATTTATAAAAGTCACAGAAAAATCTTTTGGATCGTTCCATCGTACCTCAGTAGATTGAATACTGCTGTCACACATGGGGAGGGCCCGAATAGAGCACTCTGCCTGCCTTAATACAGTACAACGTCAATTTAGAAAGCTATAGGGAGTGGCCTGTTTTCTTTCTTCTGCCATCTCTTTTACACAAAATAATCATTTGAAGTCTCTCTCTACTCTATCTTTATTTGAATTGAAAGTGATCGATTGAGCTCCACTTGTAGGTTTCTCCTTGTAAGATATATACAGCACAATCTCGTATCCTTAAGGCGGCGAAAATAATTTCCATTCAGAATGTCTATGAATCGTTATTGTAAGGTATTCTCGTTTGTGGTACACATACCGAAGGACTAGTTCCCTGCTGACTACCACTTGGCCCACTTCAAATCCAATGTCAACAAATTCTTAAAATAGCTTATTTATAAGTAATAACAAGTAGTTCATGCCACAGATCAATATTACTATTACCATAGTGCTCCTTAAATTTCGACTTGCAAGCATTACGTATAAGTAAACCTTATCCTCGAGTGGTTCTTAGCTTGCATAAACAATGCCCTAAATAGTAATACATACATATATATATACATATATATATATATATATATATATATATATATATATATATATATTTATTTATCAGCTAAAAATACGACCGGTGAGAAACGAAATTCTGCCTTCCAATATTCCCCTGTAACATGATGAGTCATCTATCCATCATACGGAAATACACATCATATAATATCAAAGTAATATGTTACATGTAGACTTAGCTTTTATAGTATATTACTGCCAATAAATAGTCATCAGTAAGCATCGATTAGTCGTTGGTTTACCCCCACGTAAAAAGTGAATTGTTTCTAGAAGAACATTTATAGACAAATAGTGGAGGATAACATAAGTGCTTCCATACGCGGTAGAATTACAATCAGGTTTTATGGAATCGATATCAGCTTTTGGAAACAGAAAAACAAAATGAAGTCGAACACATTTGGAATACTTCCAAAAAGATGGCAACGTGCCGATGATAAGGGTGGTGGGCGAGGTTACGGATTATGGGCGCGGCAAATTCAGATAAACATAAGAGATATGAGGAATATATACATACATATATATATATATATATATATATATATATAAATATATACATACATATATATATATATATATATATATATAAATATATATATATATATATATATAACGAGAGAGGAAAATTATAAAAAAAAGTGTAATATTCGAAGAAAAGTGTTTCATCTTTGTATGATTTATCAGTGTAGTTCATTCGATCAAAGAACCTCCCTCAAGGCTCGATGTGCGGGTACTCAATACTACTGACTCTTATATTACAATGTCTTAGCTGACTCGATGACTTGCTAGGTTATATAATGTTATGTTAATATATCTACTATATAAAGTGGGCTCTTATTACCCTGTAACTTTGGCGAAAGTAAGTAAATAACTACGTGCATCATACTCTACTAAAATAGCAACTGCAATACTCTAATTCACTGAATCGTGATGCAGACACTTTCGCATAATTTGTTAAACATCTATTAGAACTATCCTATTTACTTGATTTCCCACGACGTCAGAGTAAAACACAACATTATTTTTACTGTGACTAAAATCCACCAACGTTTATTATAGTTTCTAAAGAAACATAAATACACATTGCCACAGTCTAGAAGGATTAGCTTTCAATGGTGGGGGAGAGAATAGATAACAGTTCGAACACATATTCCAGCCCGAAAGAAGTACCATTTTTCATAAACGGTAAGTGAAGGAGTTACCATTCTACACTGCGGCAATTTTTCTTTTTGTTCCACTTCGAAGTAATCCTTTTCGTGGGTACATTGATTTTTAAAAAAAATCATATTTTTGTAAAAAAATTCAAACTCTCCAATGTGACCTATTTACGTTCTGTCGTTTGTTTCCAAATTTTAATTCATTCTTTTATATTTAACCCGGGAAACGCCGGGTGACGTGTCCTACTAGTATTGTATAACTTCCCTTATATTCACGCACATTTTTGGGCAGTGGCTCAATAGTGTATACACCACCAGAATATACAATAATAATAATTGAGGAAATACACCGAACTTGTTTGAAAAGGCATTTTAATTGAATAATAACAATTTAATAAATACTCCGAACTTGTTTTCAAATAAAAATAATTGAAACACATGTTTCTTTCCATTTTAAAACATACTTATCTTGATAACAACATTCATGATTAAACAAAAAACTTCATCAATAAATGTTTTATCACAATTAAGCAAAAAATAAAAACAATCGTTAAAATATTTTGTGTGATGTATTTTTAGAGTCCATTAATTGCATCGTTTACGCAATCTCGAATACTTGATCTTCTTCTTCTATCAGTGTTCCTTTTCACATAGAGTCGGTCAGTATAATCCTCCGAGTTTAGCGCGTTATGCATAGTCATTAGTTTTCCTACATCTTCGATGCGGCTTGCTGAGCTCTATTTTCATTCAGTGTATAAAGGATTCAGGGTATCTTACTAGAGTAACTGTTCAAATATGTTTCTGTTATAAAATTTGATCTACATAACCATTGCTGTTCTTTTCGGGTATTCTTTTTTAAAACCATTTTTCAATTCTATTGGCAATGATGTATACTCTAACTTCGCCAATGTTTTCATCACATCCGGAGCTTGAGATGAATAAGGCATCTTATTTTAGATGCCTTATTCATCTCAAGCTCCGCCTTTTGTTCCATTCTGCGTATTTTAGTGAGTGGCATCGCGACGGTGACAAACAATAGTCGAGATAGATAATTTCCTAAAAAAAGGCCTCCTAATATTTTAAAGTGTTGTTTTCTGGCTGTCAGTTCTACTTTCCGGTTTTATGTTGTCGACTTATTTATGGTTGATCTATATCATGAATTGGTTCTGAGAGTTTGCTTTTTGTTTTTATAAGGATATTCTGGTCGATGTATAGCAGATCATTTATTCTTCTAGTCGCTTTCTGGCTCCATTCGTTTCTAAGGCTACTAAATCTCTTAACTCAGCTTTTTCGTAAAACAATTTACTACATTTCCAAGTACGTTATCGGTCTGCAGTTGCTTGAAATGGTTCTCTTATCGCCATTTTTATAATGTTATTTTTTCTTTAGTTATCTGCTACATTATGATTGTATACATCTTCATCGGTTTGTATTAGTTTTTTATGTATGCACATGCACTCTTAAAACCAGAATCCGTGTATTCGGCCGTCTCCATTATTATTAATAATAGTAGCAGCAGCATCTATAGTATTAGAAGTCGTTGTAGTCGTGGTAGTAGTAGTAGTACTAGTAGTAGTCGTAGTAGTATATCTTATTCGTGGCAGTTCTCAGACGAGATATGACTAATCATCTTGCCATTTTGCCATATTTCCAGTACTCTTCGTTTCTTTCCATCAACTTTGCAAATCCCTTTACGTTCTTGAAACAGTCGTTTATCATTGTTTTTTTTTACCTGTAACACTCGGAAAATTCATCTGAATTCGAGTAGCCAAAAAAAAAACATCGAGATTCCATGAGTTTTAAGTAGATGTATTGATGGTGTTATACAACGTTTGTCTTTCCATTCTTTCGGACATCCCGAGGACATTTTGTCTGGTACAAACCCATGGTTGTGTGTCCATGATTGTCGTTTTTGGGGGTGGAGTCATATTATCATTGTTATTAGTAGTAGTTGCAGTAACAATAATAACAGTAGCAATAGTAGTCGATGCACTAGTAATGGTATTCTAAAATACTCGTTCGATTACACTATTTAAAATGACCATCCGGATCACACCCATAAACTATGAAATGCTCACCACATATTCTTTATAATATAAAAAAATTAAAGTTGTCGACCGAAGTTCTAGATGAACAGATAGCTCCACTTACACTTGATCGTTACCTTATGATGCTCATTTTTTTCCAATGGGCATAGATTACTATTTCTTTTAGTACTTGGTATGATACAACTGAGGATATATTCCAGGCCTCATAGCGCATTAGCGAACACTATTACACCCCTTATCTAAAGTCAAGTGTGCCTATATTTGTAATGTGTTTATATTCACACCAAATTGCTTCAGATGCACTTTTTTGTAGTTCAGATATTTCGGGCTTTCTGCGTGTGCTATTGGCAAAATGAGTATCATATTTTGTGCATAGCCCAATCTATTATTGGCACTGTCTTTGTTTTACGCTACAAAATTCCAATTCTCATATTTATAAACCTTGTTTATTAATATATTTGTTGTTATAATTACCATTATTATTTATATTATTATTATTATCATTATTATTATTATTATTATTATTATTATTATTATTATTGTTGTTGTTGTTGTTGTTAATTGTATTACTATGTTCTTGCTTGTTTGTCATGTGCCAAGTGCACGAATATGTTTGAGTGCCGTTCAAGACATTCGCAAAGTGGAATCTCTCGGGCAGAAGCTATCACCCCTGATAACCAATTTATTTGATTATACGCCATGTAAAAGAAAAAAGAACAAAAATAGCACGAACGAATATTTCAATACCAAAGTTGGCAAATATTCAAAAATGTGACCTCGGCAGAAATCCATAATTTCACAATTTGTACGCCGAGTACTGCACTTCCTTCCGGATATGAGAACTCGCTTCTTTTATTTGCTATTCATTACCTAACATATTTAACAGAGGTTTTGTCTGTCGGTAGGCCTGCCCCATTTATGTTTGGAATAACATCATTGATGTATAACGCCGACGTTTGAAATAGCATATTCGTTGGTCTGACACGTTTTAATTTGAAATATGATGTTTGATGGTCGGCGTGCTTATGTTTAAAATAAAATAAATGCAAAGTGAACACATTCAATTAACGCATCTTACGAATTTTAAAATTAATTGTATAAGATTGAAATACCATTCTTGTCACGAGACTCTCATATTTAATGGGCGTATCTTATGTTAGATACGTTAATGATAATTGTGAGAGGATAACTCATTCGGTCGTTCTGTCCCGCTTAAATTTAAAACAAGCCCTATGATGCTAAACTTATGTAATGTTCTTTGTTAGGATGCAGGTTTCGAAACGCACTGGTCTGCAGACGGATTTGAGGTCAAGATGAAAATATTAAATGAACATAGAATATTATTGAAAAGAAACGAACAAAGCGAAAAGATTTTGTGTATATGACGTAAGAAGATCTTAAAGCACGATCAGCCAAAAATGGTATTGTTTGCGGAATCCGTGACTAGGTATCGCGTCAAAACCGTTTATGACCAGACTGACTTCCGATGACGTCAGCAAAATATTACTAAATATGTTCACTGTTGCTTAATGTCTGAGGGACTTTGCACAGGCAATTTTTTTAAAGCCCCTAGCACTCCTCCTCTGGAGTGCATTCCCACTTTCCGACCTTGTGTCACATTCTACTGTGTGGGACGTAGATAAATAGGAACTCGAAGACGAAGTCGAACCTTTTTATTCCTCCAACAGGGACTGTGGATCTGAATGTCTATGTGAAGCGGGGGTGTTTTTAATATATTAACAAGTTATCACTTATTTAGGCTCAAAAGCCACTCGAGGATAACGGTTAATATATTTCTCAGGTGAAGAGTCTGACAACACGTTGAGTATTGGTGATCATGATTAAAACTCAGGACATTTTAATTTTTTAAGAAGACTGTTCAACAAGAATTTATATATATATATATATATATATATATATATATATATATATATATATATATATATATATATATTGGGTTTGAAAACACACATGCTGTAGTCAACTGGAAAGCAGTCTCGTGATACTAAGTTCACCAGACGTGTACTTTTCTGGAAAAAAACTTTGCTCATTGAAGTTACGTTTAGTTTTATGTACACAGAAGAAGAAATGACAATAATTTACAGTGGTTGTAACCACACGAGTTATTGTTGTTAATGTTTTACTAGGGTGTTATTAGAGCTCAGTTGAGCACCTACCATGGAAGTTAAATAGAGTAAAGAAGATCGAGCAGCCTCTCCTCTGATAAAGAGGCTTAAAGGTAGAGAAGAGGACATCTTTGACTAGATTTCGAAGTCAGTTTTTTAACAAGGCAGGAAAGCGTGCTCTGAGCAAGATGAGCCACCAATCCTTAGCACAGATTTGACTCTTATACAATTAGATGATTGTGTCAGGAGTGACATAATTTCTGGAGCGTTAGAATAGTCAAACCATTTTCTAGCGACGTTTGCTACATATTTGATGTAAGTCTTCCATTAATTTCTGGAGTGAATCAAAACAAAGGGCTTCCACAAAGAAAATAGTTATTTTATTTCAATTAGAGCAAAGCGAAGATCCTCGTTTTTAAGTTGAAAATAAAGAAGTTTGGTTTTAGATGTGGTAAAAGTAACCAGCTATCTTTTTACGCATTGCACGATGTGCCACAATGAGAATCAGACAGATATTGATCATTAGTGCTTTTCAAAGTGTTTTAATAGATGCTCCTGTCATCTGAGTAAATGTCAACGAATTATATTAGAATGTAATTTGTAAGATCATTGATGAAGATCAGGAAGAGTCTTTAACCCAGAACTATTTCAGGCACAACGACATAGACACTATGTGCTTCAGACTTCAGACGTCTGACCATCAACGGCTACTTTTATAAACCTATCAGAGAGAAATAATGTAATGGTTGCTCAAATAATGTCAACATTTATTCATTTCGATCTTTTATATCAAGCACAACACGATTCTCATTTGAGGATCAGAAAAGGGCGGTGTATCACATGACAATTATAGATTTAATCAAGGCGTGCTACTTTAG
This sequence comes from Sepiola atlantica, assembly GCA_963556195.1. Taxonomy (NCBI): domain Eukaryota; kingdom Metazoa; phylum Mollusca; class Cephalopoda; order Sepiida; family Sepiolidae; genus Sepiola; species Sepiola atlantica. The sequence goes on along the minus strand of OY744546.1, from coordinate 26,341,950 downwards.
ATGCGTCCGTTTTTATAAAGGCTGAGTTGAACACAAGGGCGACTATTAATATAGTGAAAATCTAGCTCCCCAACAAAAGGAACTATAGATTAGGAAACAATACAAATTGTGTCAGTTCAGAATGATTCCTCTTTAATTGAATGGCGAGATAACAAACACGACGCTTCGATCCAAGTCTGCTGGCCGAGAAAATGTGTCACATCCGAAACTCTACATGTCTTTTGATATATTACGCTTAAGTTTAGAATATCATTTTTTCAGTCTGTTAAGTGTCAGTTTTAAATAGCGTGGCCATCGCTCTCTGACGATGTGTCAGAGCCCCTTGAAAAGCGGTGCTGTCTGTATTTAGGTCCCTCACGTTTACCCATAAAAAAAGTATTTGCAAGTGTGTAAACAACATAACAGAGAAACGAAATAATAAACAAACAAGATAAGTTGTTTCAGAACGTGACGATCTCAACTCTGCTTGTTTGGTTCAAATATGGCCGGCTGAGATGTGTGTTGGGATCTTTATATGATTGTCATCTTTAAAAGTGAGTATTTTCGTGTGTTTTTTTACGTGCCGTTCTTTTAACTTTTTGTTGTGTTTGAATAATGCGTTTTTTAGTCATTATTGATTAATCGTCTCTGGGAGTAGCCGACATACCAACATCTTTCTTTCTACCGAGCTGGGAAACGGGCGTAAGACAGAATGAACAAAATATAGCCATTAATCGCCAGTAATAAGATTAATTATTGTCGACTGATTTATTTATTTAGTTTGCCCATTCGAATGCAACCAACCAGTATATATGCTCTGTCGCTAAAAAATGCATCGAGCCTGTTTTTAACCGATTTGGATGGTATTACAAAGGATATATGCCTTAAAAAATATATTTTATAATAAACTGAAATATATATATATATATATATATATATATATATATATATATATATATATATATATACACGCAGACACACACACACCCACATATATATATATATATATATATATATATATATATATATATATATATATATATATATATTGTCATCCTCTGGAGGATGGTTCGCCGTATCACTGTTCTTTTAATGGTGTAAGATATTGTGAGCGTTTTTAGCTGCGATTCGACACTCAAATGCCTTAACAACAGGTATTAATATTACACTATTTACAGATGTTGGATAATGGCTCTGTGACGCCGGACGCATGTTGAGTGGGCGTATGTGTGGGGCGTCGTTTGGTTTGGCCTGCGCGATTTAGTGTGGGTGGACCCGTACAGTCGAGTGCAGAATAAAACTGGTTCTCACAGTTGAGCTCACAAACGTTGAAAGGCCACCATTTTGATGATACCTTTAAGGGCAGGGTTCAAGGGAGTCAGGCTGTGACGAATGCACCTGCACATAAGGGTTCTGTGACGTCACGGGTTCTTTTGTGGGAAACTGAGTTTTGTGAGTCTGTTTTTATGGAAGCAAGCTGAGCAGACGTATTTATTCATGTAGTTGGCAAAGGAACAGGGGAATTTATTTCCCTAAAAGAATACAGGCGTGATGAAATTCCTTCTTCCCTCCTCCTCGAATTGCTAAGGACTTAATAGACCATATATAGCTAGTCATCAACTACGATAAAGTAGTAAATTGATCTCTCCCTCAACGTTAGTAAAACACTTCCAAGAGCGACAGAAAACTGACGCCTGAATTAAACTAATCAAAATTTAAAAGATTGTTTGCCTCTTGGATCGTGTTATGAAGGTTTTTGTTGTAGATACAGCGGACGGCGATGTTCACAGCAGTACAGAAGCGAAGAAAGAAATCCACCACTAGACGACATCGAGACGAAACCCCCCCCCTTACGACGAAGAATAAAAAGTTACGAGTAATTAAAGGGTATGCAACACATAGACACGAAACTTATTACCAATTTCGCCAAACTATATATTATACACGTGAATACTAATATTTTATACTAAATTGCATTTGTAATATTTCAGATATCAAGAATCTATCAGTTATATCAATGTAAATTCGTCATAGAACACGAGGGCATTGGAATTTGCACAGTTTTAGGGGTATAGCACTCTGGGTCAATCTGAAATTAGAGTTTGCAAGCGTCAATTTGCCGCCAGATACAAGATTTCACTTTTTCACTGTTAATAAACTGCTTATCCAATTCAGCGCAAGGGGAAAATAAATATAATACTATTAAGGAATGGGGAGATAATGGAAGAAATAAATTTGCATAGTCTAGGGGATATTATAAGGTGAACACTCAGATAGAGTTGCCTCTCTTTTAAAACTGCTGCCGGAAACTTGATGGTACTTTTAGGGAGTAATCATTTGTCTTTAATGGCCTTTTCTTCATTTAGGTTAATTCCATGCTCTCATCAATTAACAGAACTTCATCAGATCTCGCCTTTTGAATGTCATTGTTTTTTTCTTGTGTTTTTACTTCTGCCATTGGACTATACGAGTTGTTTTTACAACTCCAACATATATCTCTATTATTCTCTGATAAATGGCGAACAGTAATTTTCATCCTCCAAGAAACACGTGTAGGTCAACCAATAGATAAACATAGAAACATGTATGGTTGTGTATGTAAGACGAAAATGTAAATGACAATTCTCCACTGAAGTGCGGAAATAAAGTATTGAAGTAACTGATGTAAATTATGTCTTCATATTGCTTTTTACATGGACTTTAGAATTCAATTAATATAATACAAACACACACGCACACACACACATATATATATATATATATATATATATATATATATATATATATATATATATATATATATATATATATGACAATACATATAAATTATAATACATATTAAACATATATATATATAGTTGCTAAATTAAATATTAATTACATATTAAAGAACTTCGAAACAGAAAACGCATGCAATTAAACTCATGATTTCCTCTGTGAATAAAACATCGAACGTATCTGTGTACTTACCCGACCTAAGCACCATTGAAGTACATACTGCACATATATACGCAATGTATATTATTATTTTAAAATTTTATAAGTGTGTATATACATGTAATAGTAAAATTAATTAAATATATATGCATATATATATATATATATATATATATATATATATATATACACCAACATATATATATATACATATATATTTATATGTTTTTACAATAGATAAATATCTAAATAAAGTATAGTCCTTGTTATATCTGAAATGTATCTAATTGTAAGATCAATTAAGCTATATTACAATATTCAGAGCACATAAATCTAATAGTTGCATTTCATAGACTATGTTGAACTTATGGACCAGCCAAATAAGGTCAGGAATGTTGACATCACCATGTAGGCCGCCTTGTTGAGCGCAGGTGACTGATTTATATATTTTGAAGGAATTATATTAGAACATACCGTAGTAGTCGTGCGGGCTATATAGAGATGATACATTTTTTATCTGCATCGAAATGAACTTAGAGTAAAAACAAACAACGCTGCATTATCTGTTTAGGGATTTGCGTGTAAAATATCTGTCAAGTCAACTTTGTAGATATAACATAGTATTCACCTAACAATGCTTACGAGCCCTACCATAAACTAAAACATAAGCTGTACTATACGGAGTAATGGTTTAACCACCCACCACGTGTAAAAAAGCAATAGTGCATGGAATATCAGACGGAATTACCAA
>OY744546.1:26283283-26333283 GCA_963556195.1 Sepiola atlantica | reverse complement strand
TAAGTTGTATAACATTAGTCTTACATTTGAATGCATTTTTTTACTGTTTCGGTGACCTCTGGATAAATGGTAAAGTATACAATAATAGATAATGTGTATACGTTAATTAACCGTATGCCTAAAATACATACTCCATAATTCATAATGATCAGTTACATAGTTCATGATTTTATTAAGCACATACACATCATTGATCCTTGTATTGTTCTCAGTCTACCGTATTCCCCACGCAGTCGTGTCTGTTCTTGTATTTGTTTTGGACTAGTTTGCTGCACTCACTTGTTCTATCAATGCTTGCTGTAATGAAGCTAGTCGTAATCGCATTATTCCGTGCAACTGTCAGTAGAGATGTTGTTTCTCTGTTCAAGTGTTTTTCTCGTAACCCTGACCAGACATGTTTGTTTGACCTTTCTCTGGTCATTCTTATGAAATGCCCATGGTATAGTTTTACTTCACTTTTCTTTTCTTGCCTTTGCGTTTCCGATTTCAGTGCTTCCTGAGTTGTTCATTAGGATAGTGTCTATCGCTTCGCTTGTCAGCTTTTCTGTGCTCTGAGTTATGTATTTTTCCAGCTCTTTTTTGTGTCTTCCACACAGTCTTTTATACTTACTAATACTATTCCTGCTTCACTTCTGTCTACGTAAGGTCTGTCCGTAGTGTCTTTTACGTGTAGTGCGTTGTGCATGGTCATTGTTGTTCTAGTCTTTAGGTCAATGTGCCTCAGTTCTTCTGTAGTCCACCCTATTAATGGCCTAGAGTATCTTATTAATAATACTGCCGAGGTGTTTATTGCTTGGACGACGTTTCTGTTATTGTTTTCCAATCTCCTCTCTAATTTCTGTAGATTTGATGGTGTCTGCTTCGAGAACTCCAAAATATGTCTAGCTATCCTTTTCGCCTAGGGCCCTCATATCCTCTTGATTGGGAGGTTATATGCCCTCTATTGTCGGCAGTTCTTCTCCTTTTCATCTCTAGCTGTGCACACTTTACCATTCAAAATTATGTTCGAATGTCATGGCTGGATATTCTGGTCATATTTATCAGCCGTTTCAGTTCCTTTTTTTGCAAATACTTTCAGGTCGTCAATGTAAATGAGGTTATTTATTCCTTGTTCTATGTCTGTAAACTTGTATCACATTTCCTGAGTGTGTAGTTGTTGTGAGGCTGTACACGGTTCCGGAATGAAAACACCAACTCGGAGTATATAGTAAACAAGTGTATTGAAAAAATATATAATACAACAGAGAACAAGAGTAGGTGTACGTAAGTCTTAACTGCCGGTATATACTGACGCAGTTCCGACACAGAAGAGCAGGTGCTGCCAGTACTTATGGAGAGTGGAAGAGTTCAAGTAGTCCATATAGATAAGTGAATATAACACTCCCTCGTAAGCCTTACATCCTAAGCAGTTAAATAGTCCAGTCAAAATGTGGTTGAACTTCAAAGAAATTGCAAAGAAAGGTGTCCAACTTGGATAGTGAGCATGTATAACCTCTCTTTCAGCTAAAAAAAAACGTTTACCAAAATTAACTTTGCGGTAAGGAGGCAACGGCGTCATCTTTAAAATCGAACTTAACAAAATTATATTTTCGAGACATAAAATTCCTGACATTTTCTACAAGTATGTCCATTATTCCTGACAATTACTGGCAAAAATAAACGTTTTTCCTGAAAAAAAAACTTTTATTAAATTAGAAATAAAAAAATACTGTTTGCAGAAAAACCCACACAGGGCCACCCCAAGCCAGCTTGACATTTTCGTGGTGTTTTAAATTGTAATGATATGTAGCTATATGCTTAATAACACAACGTAACAATTTTTAAAAAAAGTTAAGTTTATTGTATTTGTTACTGTTTTCTTAATCAATTTTCTCTGCTGATTCCAAAAATGTTATTATTTTTCTCTGTAGCATCGACCGTTATAGAATACATCGCTTTTCAATGTCATCATACATCGGAAAATGCTATATGTTCTGCTACTCAATGTATATCTAATTTTCTCTTTCAGATCAATTACTAAGTTCTGTTCTTATTAAGATGGCGACTAGAGGATGTAAACCTTCTCCAGATACATTTTGCTATGTGTTTGGTTATTATATTGAAAAAAAAGCAGGTCAAATTTGTGGATAGATACATACTCTATTTTCGGTGACCAGGTGACTGAGATGTCATGCTACAATTTCTATGATAACTGCCACTCGACTGAGAGTCACTCAACTGAGTGTCACTCAACTGAGTTGCACTCAATTGAGTGGAACTCTACTAGAATTAGTAAAATAGCTTATGAAGGTCTTAGATTTTGGAGGAGAGGCTTTTCAAGAAATTTGTCTCATGTTTCCAAAGCTATCATATGCTAAGATCAAAGGTGGTATATTTGTTAGACCCAAAGTAAATGCAATGTTGAAGTCGGTGAAACTTTAAAGAGCGATGACAAAAGTGGAAAAAGAAGCTTTCGTAATGTAGTTCGTGGACTCTTAGGAAATCACAAGGATCCTTATTACAAACAACTGGTATCAAAGCTTATTGAGAACTTCAGGAAACTGGGTTGTCGTATGAGAGTGAGATGAGAATGCAACAAATGAACCTTTAAGTTCATTTTTTGCATTCTCATCTAGATTTCTTCCCAAAAAACTTGGGCGATATCAGTGAAGAACATGGTGGGAGATTTCATCAGGGCATCGCTACAATGGAAAGAAGATAGCAAGGACGTTGGGATATTGTGATGATGGGAGATTATATATGGTCTCTTGTTAGAAAAGATGTAAATGTGCACTTTAGAAAATCTCGATCGCCAAAGCACTTCTAAGTTTAAGAAAAGAGTTATCAAAGCATTTACATTGCAAAGTTTTATGGTTTGTTTTGTTCTAACTAACATTTATTTACGAAATACCATTCAATAAATGAAAAAAAGTACTAAATGCTGTGTAATTATCTATACAACATACTGCTGAAGAGAAAGGTTGTATATAAAACGCGAAAATATTAAATTAAGAAATAAATATCGATGTTATGCCAAAACGAATACTATTTTTGAATTTAGTAGCAAAAAATACATATAAACACATAAAAAAATACAAATAAACAAAACATGTGTTACATTGTGTAATAAACTAACACCCTAACATGAATAGCCCCTTCAATTGTTTTCATGTTTTTCTTTAATTTCTCATACAAATATGAATATAAAATGTACAAAAACAGACTAAGTATCCTTTTTCAATGCACCAATTACCACATTAATTCCTGACCTTTCATCAAAAATAGGTACAAAATATTTAGATATACTACAGGCGACATAGAACACAATTTCTTTTAAAATGGGATGTAGACGAATTTAATGATTGTATATGTATATCTACCCCACTCATCTCTTGAGTATCAATATAGTCTACGATAGAAAGGGACGTATTAGGTCTTCGTGAACCCAACTTTTATCTTAATCAAGTCAATAACATCAGGTACACAGGTGGATATGTCAACAACATGAGTCAGCTAATATGCAAGAGAAAAGTCAGGACAAGACCTGCCTTCATTATTAATCTTTTTTGAATGGACACTACATCACCGCAGACATGAATGTTAGACGCAGAGTAAAGAGGTCAAACCATGTAAAGAAACAACAAAGGAATACAAGTTCGTGATTGATTAATTCGTGGTAGTGGAGTGCAGCAGAAGCGAACATCTTACCCAACTGTTTCCGAGACAGTTCAGTGTTGTGTGAGGGACAAATTACTTTTTATCTCAGATATGGAACCCTGAAAGACAATACAAGTCTGAGTAAGAATAGACTTGGAAAGAATGCTAACTTAAATATAACTTCAAAATTGCCAATATTCCAAATTGGGGTTCACCACTGAATGCACTTTAAGGAACTGCAACCATATTTTTAAAATGCACGCATACTTTTGATATCTTAGAATGTGTATCTCTACCAAATGACTGTACTACTGATACAATTGAATGCGTTAATCATATTCCGTGGCTTTAATTGGATGCACATTCCTCAGAGAAATCATCTACGGATAATTTATAGATTCCTTGAAGACAATCGGATAATGCAATTTTACAACCCCCAGTACGATTGTTAAAGTTACAATCAAGTAATCTAAAGGAAATACAAAACGGCTTAGACTAATGTGTGAGTTCACATCGCTCATGAGATTTATTAAGCATTATTAGTAATGTATATAAAGTCAACTGTATCCACAAAATATCATATGTTGAAAAAACTTTCACCGAAGAACACCTTAGTGGATTTGGCATTCATCATCTTTATTTTCCTTTATATACATACACTGTAAGTATAATGCCTGATGAAAATTGAAGTTATGGCATTATAACAGGTAATACACCAACATGTTTATTATACTTAAAAGTATAATACTCTGATAGTAATAAAAAGTAACTGATAGTTATTGTATCTTTGCAAGCTGGAATTATCCCTCTTAATATTACCTAATATAATGTCTCCAGTCTACCAGAAGAGTTTAATATATATGAATCACGTTGAATCAAAGTCTATTGTTCTATACTCGGTAGATCTGTCAGAACATAAAATTTTCCCAGTGTCTGGACGTTTAGGAAATAACATAGGCAAATATTATGACAATAATCAACATTACCCATATATATATATATATATATATATATATATATATGTTCCTTTTGACAAGATGAGATTATACTCCCTTATCCAGAATTTCTTATTTAAACAAGAAGTATCCATATGACAATGGTAATTTATACAGATATACTTAAATATGCTAATTACATGTAATTTATTTCTATAAGATATTGTATTGATTTTCATGACAGATAGACACAACGAATACCAGTGTTTTACAAGGAAATATATCTGGAGTTACTGTAATTATTATCAACTCATACGCACTGCTTTGGGACAATGAACTATGTACTGGATCATACAGATGTCAACAAATATGGAGTGTACACATTCATAATTGGAAATATTTGAAACACAATGTGTGCATTTTTACTGAACATAATTTACAAGATCATGTATCGATACATCTTTATATTATCGGATTTAGAAAGTATAATGGACAACTGGTGTGGGTGAAAAGGTCTTTTATCACCTACATTTGTTGTCTGCATTTTACGGCGATGGTCGGACCTTTCAAATTTAAAGTACCCGAATAATATAAGGTGTAAGTATTAAGCTAAGTAAAAATTAATAATTGCATGTGACAAACACAATCCATATGAAGAAAGGAAAATAAATAGGTGATTGAATGGCATTATCATTGCAATTCCACACAACGAGGATTCTCGAATCGCATTGCGAAATTGTTGAATATACCTGCTAAATATCACACTTGGAAACACAAGCTTACAGCGTAAGCAATAAATATATTTAAAAAAAAATGTATTATCCTCTTAGCCAGAATAAATGGAAATACAAAGACACATCAGTAACGTAACAGTACAATCATTGGCGGAAATACATTGGTAATAGAGAGGAAAATATATGTAAACTATAAGCAGACAAACCACAGAAGGAACATAAGTCATCGAACTCATCAAGAACACATTAGACAAGAGTGAATAAAAACTGACATTCGTAAGAACCACAACTTGAATGAAGATGAAAGTAATAACGGAAAATGAACATTCCTGAACATTTCAAGTTATAATATTACCAATCTGCACTACTCATTCTATTCTTATGCGGAATAGGTAACAAATAAGGAAAATACTTTATTACAACCCGGTTATATTATAGTACTGGAATCCAAATGAAACAAACTAAATACGTGAAAGTTGAATGCATAAACAAATAATAAGTAAACGGGTAAAATACTCTAAACAAAAACAACAAATTCTGCCGAATAATGCAATGAATTAAAGAAAACGATGGATATGAAACTGAAATATCAGAAGTATTCTCGTATAATGAAAGCGAGTCATACGAAAGTTAAAAAGGACAAGAACGTTGTAACTTGACCAGTAATAATTGAGAAAGATATGCGAGCAAAATATAGGAAAATAACATGTAGGCGGAATTGCCTAAAATACGAACGATGCCTCAGTGCACTGAGGAAAATACATAAAAATAATAAAGTTTGTATTCCTATATATGATCTTTCAGAAATTTATAACAGAAACCCTTAGGCTATGAAGAGAACCTATAAATATTTGTTTGTGAAATGTTGGTCTCTCTACGTAGGAGATTGGCCTAAAACCCTGTACACGAAACAAACATACTAGAATATATAGTAACTGTAAAATACAGCAAACATAGAAATAAACCTACTAACTGCAACCTAATAACTTGCTAATCAATCATATAGACAATTGTTAGTGCACAAATATTTCTACCACTCCTCCCCGAGCAGCAAGCAAACACCGTTGTCAAAAGCGACAAGAAAAAATAAATTACCTCAAAGATATCGAACAGAAGATATTGGAAAATTACTAAAAAGGAGAAAAATATAAACATGGCCGACGATGGGAAAACATATGATGCACGACTCTAATCATACATAATGAAATGGTTAAATAACTTTTTAAAAGTATTTATAAAAACTAAAAACTTAATGAGGAAATCAATGGAAGAATAGAGACGGGGTCTCGCTGCTGGTGGACACCCCTTTGCAGAAATAAGGAGATTGGGTGTTTTACCAGGGAGACTCTCTATCTCCCAAATTTATCGACACATTAAGCGAGAGATTAAATAGAGAATAGATATTTACAGAAAAAATAAAATAATACAGTCATATAATGACATGACACTTCTAGTAACACTAAATCGCAACTAGACACCCAATTATAACGTTTAATATGTTGTGCTATCCAGTAAGAGTCAATATCTTAACTGTTATAATAAATTACTGTAACTCTTCAGGAAATGAGTCATGGTTATTCCCCTTTGGCCGGAACTAAGGATTCCGCCATATTGACTTTGCCAAACACGTGTATATATTTTAAGCTGATAAAACCTTTACGAAAGGCATTCTTATTCATTCTTCTTTTATCATTACAATTTTATCAGCTTAAAATAAGAAAAAAAAAAAAAAAAAAAATGGACAAATTACTGCGGCCAGAAAGATTTAACACAGAACCAACTGCTCCAAATTCGGTAAAAATATACAAACATTGGAAACTAACATTTGAATATTACCTACGCACGTTAAATAACGACCAAATCGAAAACAATGCGCAAAATCTTTTCGCATTGATCAATTCTGTCTCGGCGACAATTTTCGAAATCATAAGCGACGCCACGGATTACAACGGCGCCATAGAAACGCTAGACGCTATTTATATGAAACCAACAAACATTGTATTTAACAGACATCAACTCCTGACAAGTAAACAGAAACCGACACAAACCATCGACGAGTTCATGCAACAGTTGGAAGTATTCGCTAAATCTTGCGAATTTCAAGCGGTAAGTGCCGAGGAAAACAAAAAACAATATATACGGGACGCGTTCATTAGCGGCATCTCGTCTTCGTCTATCCGTCAGCGCCTACTTGAAAAACCTTTCTCGACACTACAAGAGACATTTACAGTGGCTAGATCCCTAGAACAAGCGGAGAAGCATACGGCCAGCTTCGATTACCACCCGAGCGTAACAGCTACCGTAGGTCAACCAGAAGAAACTCCCTTAGCCGCTGTAAAAGGAAATACATTACAAAAAGGAATTTGTTTCTTCTGTGGGAACACACGGCATGCACGGGCGATGTGTCCTGCACGTAATGCCGAGTGTAGAAAATGTAAAAAAAATGGCCATTGGGCTAAGGTATGTAGATCATCCTCCTCTCCTGCTGCTGTGTTGTACGACCCGGACTCCCCCCCACCCAATCTCTCCTGACTAGGAACGGGTGCCAAAGACATCACCTACACCAAATGCGAAATAAATGGGCAGGTAGTGAATACTATGGTAGACTCCGGCAGCGTGAGGACGTTCATTAGCAAAAATACAGCAAGAAAGCTGAAACTTTTTGTCATCCCCAAACTGAAAACCGTAGCATTGGCGGACCCGAATCATCATGCTAAAATCATCGGCGAAACTGTTGTTGACATCTCTCTAAACGGTAAAAACCACCACGCCATGACGGTGGAAGTAATTAAGGACCTGTTCACGGATATGATTGTCGGAAAAGACCTTCTAAAACATTATAAAACTGTGACGTTGAAATTCGACGGTCCCAGGGAAGAACTTGTTATTGGAGCGATGGGTAAGAGTAACAGTTTTCCATGTATCAAAATTTCTCCTCCTCCCCTCTTCTCACATCTTTCTACTCGGACGACCCCTATTGCTACCAAATCTCGTCGTCACTCATTCACTGACAACATTTTTATTAAAGAGGAAACTGCCAGAATGCTGAGGGAAGGCATAATAGAGCCCTCTATATCTCCTTGGCGAGCCCAAGTTTTAGTGACCTCTAACGAGAATCAAAAAAAAAGAATGGTGGTCGACTACAGCGACACCATAAATAGATTTACAGAACTGGATGCCTATCCCATGCCTAACATTACTAAAATTATTGATGACATAGCTCGATACAACGTTTTTACAACACTTGACCTGAAGTCTGCTTACCATCAAATCCCATTTAGTCACGCCGATCGGAAATACACAGCATTCGAAGTAAATGGAAAACTTTACCAATTTACTCGTATCCCTTTTGGAGTCACTAACGGAGTGAGTGCCTTTCAAAGATGCATCGATGACATTGTAGAAAGAGAAAAATTAACAGATACTTTTGTGTATGTAGACAATGTCACGATATGCGGAAAGGATCAACAAGAACACGATTACAACCTTCAAAGGTTTTATAATGTAGCAAGAAAATGCAACATCACACTCAACCAAAGTAAGAGCATCATTTCTACTACTTCTATCACACTTCTTGGGTACACAATCCAGAACAACCAAATTACTCCTGATTACCTGAGGCTAAAACCACTCCTTGAAATGCCACCGCCTCTAAATCTACAGTCGCAAAAACGAATAATTGGTATGTTCTCTTACTATAGTAAATTCATTCGAAATTTTTCTGATAAGATACTGCCGCTGAACCATAACAGGGAGTTTCCACTACCCCCGTCTATTCTAAATTCTTTTCAGACGCTGAAGACCGACTTAAGTAATGCCACCCTTATAACTGTTGACCCGGACAAAGAATTTGTAGTGGAAACTGATGCCAGTAAATACTGCATTGCTGCTACGCTGAACCAACAGGGTAGACCCGTTGCATTCTTTTCTCGGACACTAAGTCCGAACGAGATTAGACATCACGCGGTCGAAAAAGAAGCTGCTGCGATTGTCGAAGCTCTTCGAAAGTGGCGACACTTCTTACTCGGGAGACATTTCAAAGTTATTACAGATCAAAAGAGCGTCAGTTTTATGTTCGATAATAAGAGAAAATCAAAAATTAAAAATGATAAGATATGTCGTTGGCGGATCGAACCGTCACAATTCAAATTCAGCATTACTTACCGCCCAGGAACGGAAAATACAGCTGCTGATACGTTTTCTCGCATCTCTGCAGTAACGCACACTTTGCAAGACCTCCGCGACTTGCATGCTACACTATGCCATCCTGGAGTCACGCGACTCAGCCACTTCATCCGGACAAGAAACCTTCCTTTTTCTTTAGAACAAATTAAAAACATAACAGACTCGTGCCCCTCCTGTCAGTATTTGAAACCTAAATTTGCCAGTTGTAACAAAGGAACACTCATACAGGCTATATTACCTTTCCAGCGACTAAACATCGACTTTAAAGGCCCTTTACCTACCTCTGTACGTGGTAACAAATACTTACTGACCATAATTGATGAATATACTCGCTTTTCCCTTGCCTTCCCCTGTAAGGATATGACTAGTAAAACCGTGATCCATTGCCTAAACCAACTATTTGCTATTTTTGGCATGCCCGATATGATACACACTGACCGAGCTGCTGACTTCCTTGCAGGAGCAATCAAAGATTACTTACGTGGCAAAGGTATCGCCACCTCTAAAACAAGTAGGTATCACCCTGAGGGTAACGGGCAAGTTGAGAAGCTCAATGGAACTTTATGGAAGGCCATCCAAACGACCTTACACTCTAGCAACATGAAACTGCCTCATTGGGAAGAGATACTACCAAACGCTCTCCATTCAATCAGGTCGTTACTGTGCACTGCCACCAATATGACTCCTCATGAGAGAATGTTCAAATATAGTCGTAGATCTTCCTCCGGAACTTCTGTTCCCACTTGGGCGAAACCAGGCCCAGTATATGTCAGAAACCATACTAAGTCTAGTAAGCTCGACCCTCCAGTAACCCCTGCTACCTTATTAGACATCAACCCCTACTATGCTCATGTACGACTACCCTCTGGTGCGGAAACTACTGTCAATGTGCGAGACCTGGCCCCTAACTCCTCAAACCAAGAAGACGAACACGATGAAAACAATACTGCAAGCCTAGAAGCCCATAAAGAACCGCCACCTGACGAAAACAATATCGACGTGGAGGAGAATAATCCCTTACCTGATCCTGAACATATCCATACTAGCCACGATGTGGATGCTGAGAACAAAAATCCCTGTGAGTCAGTGCGGAGATCGTCCAGAATGCGGCGATTTCCAAGTAAATATAAGGACTTTTTAACCTAGTACAGAACAGACTAAATTTAACTTCTGTAATTCCATACTTGATTATTGTTGAAGGGGAAAATGTTATAATAAATTACTGTAACTCTTCAGGAAATGAGTCATGGTTATTCCCCTTTGGCCGGAACTAAGGATTCCGCCATATTGACTTTGCCAAACACGTGTATATATTTTAAGCTGATAAAACCTTTACGAAAGGCATTCTTATTCATTCTTCTTTATGTGTGATAAAATAGAGACCACTCTAAACAATAGAGAATACAAACTCCCATATTGAGTATTTATAGAATTATTTTACAAATGCAGTACCATGAATGCATGGGCGGGTTTTGATGGGGACACAATTAAACAGATACAAGTACATATATAATTTAAAATAGCAATAACATAAGTCAGCTGAGAAACTGCAGAACTCCGCCGGACAACGTACAGATGTGCCAGTGTTTTATATTATTAGAATTATTTTTGGGTGTATGCCATGGTTACGTTGATTTACTAAACATTATATATGATAATGCTGGAAGTTTGAATCGTGGTTACTGTTATATAAGAGCATTAATGTCTGCATGGAATGTACAACATTCTTAACGACATAAAAGATACGGCATTTCATTTGCTACTATATAGGCCCAGTATCAAGTCTCTAGAATAACCAGAACCGGAGTCATCGCTAAAATGTACGTTCGCATTTTCTGTGACATTAACCATGACATTTTACTTCGATATCTCAACATTAAATCAGTTAAAAGATCATTGCCGATATCTAATCAAGTTTTCTGACTATTGGTCAAGCAATGTTGGAGTTAGGCTGTACACAACAACGCAAACAAAGACAGTGAAAAACTCGACCGAAGCAAAGTTAAAAAAAGAAAATCTCAGATGAATGAGAAACTTCTTGAAATAAAATTCTATAGGATAAAATTAAAAGGAGAAACAAACAACTAGACCGAACCCCTGGTTATATAGTCTTAATAAATTGAACGAGAGATCAGTTAGTAATTTTGATCTAAAACAACACTAACTTATGACGACAGACTAACAACTAGACTCGAAGTATCATGTTGTCTATTTATATGTCAAATGGTAAAGTGGGTGAAGTAAATTAGTAGTCATTAAAGATTTCGTAAACGACGCCATTGGTGGACTACGGATGTTAGTCTTTCTCTACTATATTTATTTTCCGTCTGAAATGATTTCAGATTATGGAATTTCTCTTAAGAATCTACACTTAATGCCTGTAACACTCTCTCCATATTTTTAATAGCATGATTCTATTTAAATTTGAATGTGGTGGGTCGGTGTTACCTGGAGTTATTGATTGCTTTTTCACTTGAAAATACATCGTCAGTTTCAATAAATGTCGTGTTTTTATGGTCTCAATGGTTCATTTAATTATACGTGATGTAGTATTGTAGGGGATGTATTTTGAAAATGATACTTAAGCTAGTGTAGATTAGGACTGCGGTCGAAATTATATGGCTGAGTGCATGTCGGATTGACAGACACCTTGGAGAAACGAATGTTTTTTACACACGAGTGAGTAACAGACTGGTGAACTTAAGATCAAAGGAACAAAGAAAAGTCAGAATAGTGGCCGAGAGTTCGGCTAGAGACGCGATGACCTAACTTGTTATTGTCGTGCCAAAAAACAAATAGGTGTTTCGACAGAGGATGCTCTGTATTTTAAAGCGAGCAAACGCAAGAATAATGCTCTAACAGATTTAAGCTAAGTCTCACATGAGACAAAGATGAGAAACCCGCCCTGTCGTTTAGTTCCGTGAAATGGTCCTCTAGAAAGATATTTCAAGAAATAACTAAGTACGAAATTAAAATGTAACAGAAACAATTACTTAAGCTATTACGGACCTTTCCCCTCTACTTCTTATCAAGAGAAGATAAATAAAACACTCCTTGAACCTCTCCAAAAATGTATTCGAATCAGTTTTGCCAATTTAAAGACAGTTTTTCCACGAGACACACTGATGAGACGCGGCCACACGAGAAAAGAAAGAGAAGATACTATTACATAGTTACTACTATGACTATCACGGAGATGGAAAAGAGAAGAAGGAATATCGACAACTCAACAGCGGTGAAAGAAGTGACGGATAAGACGAATCATGACGGCAATAAAGAAGAAAAGTAACATGCACACTTCGGTTTAAATTATAACGAACATTTATATGAGTAAAATGAGAATGAAAAAAACTCGGGTACACATACGTTAGGGTAAATACGTGAAAAGGTGGAAAAGGTGAAAAGAAGAGAAACAGTTGTTTTAGGACTTTTTAGTAACGTTTCAAGTTTTTCGATATTTTCGGAAACGTTATTAAAACACAACTATAGAACTATAGAACAAGTATAACGGACAGTTTAAAAGCTCTAAGTCAGATTTAAAAAAATCTTTAACGTTACAGTTCTCTTTCTTTTTCTTCTTTTTCTTCTTCTTCTACTTCTTCTTCTTTTTCGTCTTATTCTTCTTCTTATTATTATTATTATCATGATTATTATCATTATTTATATTATTATTATCATTATTATTATATTTCAGTTCTGGTTAGATGCCCAGGCTTATTGGCCATCGGCGTTCTCATTATGCTCCCAATTAATTGTTCGTAAACATCTTGTAATTGCTCCCTTCAGACCGGAAATAGCAGTTTTCACTTCTGTTGGCTCGGATTCGTCCTTATCGTACGATTTTGGCAAAGCGGGTGAGACGCAAGACTGTCCGCTCTGAATCGAAATAGGGCCAAGCGGGAAGAGGCTAATGATTAGATCGGCTCTTGACATGAGCACATTGCCACACATGCAACTCACAACTGGTAATCATCGGTAGTAGTTGGCTCGAAACTAAAAGTTGGCTAAAAGAATGTCGGGGCTACAAAGTGAAATGAGTACACGCGTGTTGTCTGTCTTATAAAATGACATTAACAAACGAAAACATGTTTATATATATATATAAATATTAATTATATATTATATATACATTCTTTATATATATATATATATATATATTATATATACATTATATATATACATACATATACATATATATATATATATTATATGCAGACACGCGAATACACACAGACTCACAGACACACACGCAAACACACACATATATACATATATTTACACATACATATATATATATACATATATATATATATATATATATATATATATATATATATATATATATATAATTATAAGCAGAATACCCATTCCAGAACGGATACACATAATTACTCGAACAGAAGAGTTTTGTGGTCCAATACGAAAATTAAAATAAACATTTAACGATAATAAACCGCATGGCTAGAATCCTTATTTCAATTTTGACCAAAATCTATGACATGATTTTGATTCTAAAACTGTCTAAAATTTAAGTACTAATTCAGAAAATCTTGCTTTATTTGTGCTTCATGTCTATAGATCAAATTAAATGTAAATGATCTTTTTTAAGTATCTAATGGGAGGTTGTGTCAAAAGTATGACTCATTAGACCCATTAAACTATTGCAAGACGACGTAATTTATAGATGTTATATCAATTTATGTCTAATAGCAATTGTAACAATTTCATAAATATCGGATGGATCTGAATTTGCAAGAAAGGAATCTATTCTTTTTACCGACTTTGTACGAAGATAAATGAAACTTAATATTGGAAACTTTACGACACTTTACGCCTAGAATCTCTGTTCAAAATTCATAATAATCGGTTGATGAGTTCAGAAGTAAATGTTTTACATACACATATATAAACATATATGCATACATAATGTTATATATATATATATATATATATATATATATATATATATATATATATAACAAAACTTAAGTTTAGTAAACGGAGCGTTTATGTTTTTTGTCATTTAAGGGAAGTGGATTCTGATCAACTCTGCTGGGAAGCCATGACATTAAATACTGTCTTGTTTTTAATTCCCGATACAGTTTTTCATGGAAAACACCCGATGATCCCTTAAATGATGTTAGAAGAAAACTAATATAATAACTGTAAAATGAAATTGACTTATATGAGGGAGTTTCTACTGAACGACATGCAACTTTAGGTTAAAAAAAATATTTAACATAGTTTTAATGGTTGAGAAACTTCCAAGACTATATATATATATATATATATATATATATATATATATATATATATATATATATATATATAATTTTCATTTTGGCAAAATTTCTTTAACTTGATAGTCATCTAAGACGGAAAACAATAACTTTTTTGTGTATAATTAAATTATATAAAAAACTAGTGGTGAAAACTGGCGTTCAATAATATGAGTTTTCCTTTAAATATTGTATTATTCGGGACACTATTCTTATCTTTTGTGTTCTATTCACAAGGTTTCGGACGACGTAAACTACGACCTTTTTCATGTTCATCTTTTACTGCTTAGGAACCTTTGAATCAAACTTGATAATATGTATGTCAAACTTGGGATCTTATGCGGAATTTCGAAACGAAGGCTTCATTTAACTAGCGACGTAGAGTATTCTCATCCCATTCCCCATGACTCTCATATTGAAAACCCCAAGAAAAATGACTTATAAGTAAATGTTAATCAAAGAGTAAAACCGTTACGCCATGAGTCTATAGGTACACGTCTCGAATGAAACACGATAAATGCCCAAGTCCGAAAAATTCTACCTGAGGAAATTAAAATTTTACATCGGCCGACACCTTGTGTATTTATACTCTAGAGGAAAACGCTAAAGCGTACTAAGATTTACTAAGAGATATAATCTAGTTTTTTTTAGAACTTTAAATCTGTTTTTGTATTTTCTTCTTTCTATATTTTCAGTCCTATTTTTCAATGTAGATGAGTTATTATACCATTGATACCATTTTATAAAGTTATAATATGTTTCTCTTATATATATATATACATATATATATATATATATATATATATATATATATATATATATATATATATATATATATATATATATCATTTTCTATGTATTGTAAATACCATCTTTTCCCTGTACCATTGTCAAGAATCGGAAAATAACCACATGCATCCCAGGCTACTAAGCCCACCACAATATTACGTTTATTAACTCAAGCGTGTTATAATAAATGTGTGATTATTTTTCCAGCTAACACTAAATATTACTTTTGCCTAACCATCTTCGACTCCCTCCAAAACATAGTCCATATAGGTGGTGGCAAGGACTTTTCCCGCTAACACTTTAGTACTAACACTCTCCCCTCGACACGGGGAACGAATAAACAACGTCTATTTTTTTATAAACGTGACACTTATTATATACTAGTCGCCTGCTATTAATTTACTACATAATACAATACATTATGCACACACTTAATAGACTCTCCCTATATTGTTTTGATAGTTTGCCATTTAAAAAATATTTAACGGCATTTGGAGGATGTCGATTTCATATGTGCTGGTCTGTTTGGAACACACAAGTTGAACCTTTGCTTTATCATCATCATCAGCGTGGTTTGGTTTTGCCCATTTGTTAGTACTTAACGGCAGTTTGAGCTTGAATCTGGCGTGTGGAATAGAACGATTGAAATAATCTTAATTAATGGGGAGCTGCAATGAGTGGTGCTATTGGTTCTTTTTTTGTTACATATATATATGCGAATATATTATAAGCTTTACTCAAAATGAAATAAATCAAACAAAAAGAGAGTCAGTCTAGTTGAACATATATGTGGGTATATTAATACTTCATGATCTGCCCTCTTCTTGCCTTGCATGGTTACTGTCACCTTGGATGCCGAGAATCTTAACATGACAGGATGGTGTTTACCTCTTGGGGAGAAATACATATTTAGTCTTTGTTTGAGCGTGATGGTGTCACGATAACCACACTGGTCTGTTGTTAGCCAAGTGACCAGTTGGGGGTAGAATTTATTTTGTAAGCCATTATAATAGCCACTAATGAGAGCACAGGACCAATTTATTAATTTTGATTTGCCAGAAATTGTCCAAGTTTCGGCATTGCTGTAGATGAGAACAATCAAAAAATGAAAACCGCGATTTAGGTTTGTCCGTTATCAAGAACATCCTGTGCACTTCAAAGGAAGCGACAGTGAATAGATTGACGGCTTTTATTTATTAGTTCGCATATTATTTTTTAGTTAGGATGTCCAAGAAAATGAATGGGAATACATACATACATTCAGACTGTATTTAAGACACTGCCAATAATATACCCTTGCTTTTTTTCTTATATCCCCATATCACACATATATGCACTATATACATACATATATATATATATATATATATATATATATATATATATATATATATATACATATATATTAAGTAAGTTATAAACATATATTTATGGCTATTAAGCAACACAGAGTCTACCGCGTTTCATCCCCGGGGAGAATCTTCAGGATAAAATGCATGGAGTTAGATTTGCTGGGTGTTTTATATACACGGCTTCCTAGTTAACCCATCATATTCTTTGCTGTACTCTTAGCTAATCGTTGGGATTCTTACGAACAAAGGTCCGGTTAGTTTTACGTATTATTTCCTATTATATTGTTTTGTTTTCTATAGAGTTGCTTATATCCTGTTACTTTGTTTTGTCAATATAATTGGTGAACTTATTTTAACACGTAGTTTCTTGCATTTCTTTTTTAGGTTTTTTTTTTTTACTTATTTGTGTGTTTGTTTATTTATTTATTAATTTATTTATTTACCTGTTGTTAGCCTAAGGTAAATTTTATTATGTGAAGGCAGCTGTTTTTTTACCAACGGAACATATATAAATAAACAAGCTTTTTGTGAATTTTTTGATTAACGATCTTTTAATTTTTGTCAATGTAAAATTTTAATAATTGCGAACTTTTTTGTACTTATGATGAATTCGGAGAGGAAAGATTCGATATTGGTATACAAATGTCGGTTGGTGTAGCGTAAAAAATATCAAATAGGCTTGTTTCGTAATATAAATACAATCTTGGTCTTTGGAATTTAACAACATGTTGGAATATAGCAAGTCTGACAATCCCCCGCTTTCCGTCTAATCTTACCAGAATATATTTTTCTTTCTGCGTTGTATATAGCTGTGTACGTGTTTTCCTATCAATGTTTTAAGCTTCAGTTATAGAAGTTTTTAGTTTCTCTGTCTGATTGTTTTTTTTTTGCTTCGAGATTCAGAACGTATTTAATATAATTATGAATCTTAAATTGATCATCGGTTAATTATAGTTTTTCTGTCATTTTTGACCGACGATTTACATTCGCTACGTAATAACTTTCAAATATATAGAAGCCATTTAAACAACGTTTTAGAAATTACACGAGACCAACACGGAAATACTTACATTTCTTTGCAGTTTGATTCAAGTTTATTTTAATTCAAGTTTATTTTGTTCGAATGGATAAGAAAACACATATTGTCATCAATTTAACCAATCCTAATCATATTTGCAAAGTATAAAGTATTGAATTAAAAATATTACTTTTGTACAATTACTACATATGTTTACAAATAGAAATTTATGCGAAACTCATTGCTATATTTTTGTAATGTTATTTATATATCTAGATGTGTATATTGGCTAAAGTAAATACACGATGAGCGAGAGAAGAAGAAGAAGAAGAAGAAGAAGAAGAAGAAAGTGAACAAGTGTGACGTAGGATGTTTAGAAAGGGAAATAATTTAAAAATAACACATTTCTTATTCATACCCCCACACAACGCCGGATAGCCCTGCTAGTTTACTACTATAATAGTCTCTTTCATTTTATCAAACTTGTTGCAAGTTATATATTACAATTGTCATGTATTGATGATGCAAATTATTGAGAATAGTCTACCTCATTCATATATATTGTGGAGTCTTTTGGAAAGGATTTACAAGATGATCAAATATATGTATGCTTTAAAATAATACAACTGTAATCTTAAACAGCCGTAATGTGTCCTTACATTGATATATTTACTAAGTTCTGAGAAATCGCTTTTCTGTTATAATCAACAAAAACCACGTTGAATAACAAGTGAAATTCGAATAAAAATAAGAATGCAATTATTATAGATGTTTGTGAAATAACTTTTTGACTATTTGCTAACCACTTATCAAAACAAAGAACCTATAAAATATAAGGGTTTATGAGACGGATATGATTTACAGACGAATGATGAGAAACGCAATAACAGTATTTATATTAATCAATAGTATATACTGTGTTGTATTACTTACTAGATGGACCCGTTCCTACCGTTGCCCGGGAGAACAATTTAAAAAATGAATTTAAATTTGTCAACATCCGACAAAACTCAAATAGGTCACACCGGATAATTTAAATGTTTAGAATAATTTTCGGTTTGGAATTGTTGAAGGGTGAAAAAAGGAAATAATGAATGAAGAAAGGAAAGAGACGCGGTTTTAGAAGTCTTCCTTCCAACCCTATGATACCGGTATTTCCAAATAATTTTTCTTTTAGATAAAAGACCTACTCTATCTATAATAATGGGTACTTTTTAAATTAAAGAGGCCTACAGAGCTTCATTAAAAAAAATTACCTGTTATAGGTGTACATTAATTCCTTTTTTGTAAGGAAAGAGAAATGAGTATGCCTCCTGAGCAGTACTGAAACACACAAATACAATTAAGGAGTCTGTAGAGTACTAATAAACTATGTGTGTTCGAAGAGAAATAATAATATTACTAATAGTTTAAGTATAACATATTAGATTTATTTATTTTCAAATGACTACATAATTACGTTGATTTTAAAAATACGGCCCATAGTCCTCCGTTTCTCCCTCCCTCGTTGGTAAAATTTTAACAATGTAAAACAACATTGTGTGAGTCAACTGGGATCGAACGCTAAAACTCTCGGTCTTTGGTCTATATCGATGACCGCCTGGCCACGAAAGCGAGTAGTTATGCTGGTGAAAAATACGTCACTTAAACGAAGTTTGCATGCGTTTTATTTTATGATTCGCCAGAAGAGACCGACATTTACGTTTAAGGTAATTTCTATACGATGACATCGATTTTGTTTTTTTCAATTTAAAATGTACACTTCATGGTTTTGATCGAGTATCCTGGCGTATATTGACTTAATCTGGAAGTCAAGTCGCTGAACGGATTGTAGCCGGTATGTTGAATAATATAAAAACTGTAATTAACTATGTTCGTGTATTGCATTCTCTAAAAACTAGAATGAATATAACTGTATACGTAATAGGGAGAAATAACGATATCTGATATTCTAAATAATCAGCGGAATTAGAGGGAGCGTCATTATATGTGTCCGTAGTGTTTTGTATCATGTACATTAATAGCCAACAAATAGTTAATATTAACGGACACGTTTTTGAAGAGAAGACGTTGTAGATTAGTTCCAGGTTTCGAGTATGTTTTGAGGGAGAGTTTAAAATGCTTCGCCTAAAATAATATAAAGTGTTAGCTAGATAAAATAATCACAAAAAATTACTAAAAAACACTAGAGTGAATAAGCGTAATTTTAGTAGCCTGCATGTGATTATTTTCCGTACAAAAGTACAAAAGTACAGGGGAAATCGTCTTAACTTTATATAAAAGATGGGCTAGTTTTTAAAAATAATTTGTTGACATTGAATTTGAAGCACAGAACTTATAATACGCAAAGGATTTGTTATGGTTATGCCTTCTATTGGCGGGAATTCATTTACTAATAATTTTTGCCATGGAAATTTCTACTGACGCTAAGAACATGCAGGTAGAATGGAGCGTCTTATTTGTTCTGATTAAAAAACGAGTTATTGTTATACATGTCTTACAATGTTCAAAGAAAGATTGAATCTCAGGTTAGCAATTTTCATATAAATAACGATAAATAGAGACTAGGAACGTCTCTTCAGTGAGTAAGCGGATGGTGAGAAGACAAGAGATTACCCCCACTAGATTTCAAAGTTTAATTTAGCAGCATGTGTAAACTTTAGGTTTCAAGTGCCACTATGTATAAACAATTAATATGTGACTATTTTTTTTCTTTTACAGTATATCAACTCCTCTGAGAGGCATTTAATTGCGACCAAAAGTAAAAAGACGATAATCATTCTTTGTGACTATTCTTTTTGGTAGAACAATATGGTCGTTATATGTTGATGAATTATTTGTGAAACAAAGGAATACTTTTTATTTTTATACGATGCCAAATCATGCAGGAATCCAAAAGTCTTGTTGGCAGTGATCTGCTAAGAAAGTTCCTTCTTGTCAATCAATTGGTGATGTCAACAACAAATTTCATTGGAATATATATTACATAATGTATGTTCGACTATAAATAGAGCGCAATGCCAAACGAAGAATGACGTATATTTTTTAATGAAAATATGTAAGCTTAAGGTATGGTTGTGCTATGTGGAGTTGTGTACCATTTTTTCTCTTCTTTTTCAATCTTCCCTAACAGTAAGTGTTATTTTTGACAACTGAAGGAATAGTTGCTAGACAACCGACAGAGGACCTATATTCTTCGTTAAATGTCACTTCTTTTATGAAAACTCATTCTGGTTCACCTTCTCAAAAATGTCTTTCACGTTAACATATTTTATAATAATAGCAGCTTTCATCGAAATACATGTTTACCAATGTATATTTTACGCAGAATATAGGATCTCTCCAGTAAGCAAATAGGCCAGCCAGACCTAAGACAGTAATGTGTGGCGTGGTTAAACATTTACTTCCTTCTTTCTCACTATTTAATTACTTGTAGTTGTATTTGATCGTTAGTTGGCGTTTTTTCTGTCTATATTTCTTATAGTTATTTCAAACAGTTTGCTATTTCTACCTTAGTTTTTGAAGGTTTTGCTTTTAGATCTGTACATAGAATTTTGCTGGTATTTTAGATTGTGTGGTGGTTTTTCTGCAGTTTTATTGTCTTTATCTTTTCTACCAATATATATATGGTTGATTAGTGAACAGAAGATAATTATTGTTGTGCTGCAGCAGATATTAGTTATATTGTAACGCTCCTTAAAATGAACTTCAATTCAGCCCGGATATTGAAGAATTATATCAAATGTATTGTTTATGTCACTGGAAAAATCATTGTGTCATTATACCGCTCAAGAAATGACCTCCCATTTGACGCAATCCTCTACCTATATAAATGTAACATAATCTTGAAATAATGTACTATTTCCACATTATGCGCGCTGCTGTTGCGAGCACGCTTACCTGTCTTGCCTGAATACAAAGTCGACTTCAAAATCTAATGGGATATCATTTTTTCTTTTACTTACAATCCCTTTTCTATTCTATTGTTATTTTCATGATGGGTTCTCAACTCAAATATCTGGCTTCCCCGATATAGCAATCACTGAAATAAACTGTCTAACAACAATTATTATAAATAATTTGATTTTCCTCTTAGGTGAACTAAAAACTTAACGGAATCTCCATGAACAAACTTTCTTTTCGAGAAACGGACTGCTTCCCATTTGACTACAACATGACTCATTTCAAGTAGAATGTTAGGAAGATTCTTGTTGAGCCGTGTTACAAAATGATCAAATTATTGTCATTTTACCTATTATTTCAAAGAGTTATACATCGCTTACTGACACTTTGTTCAACCCTCATACTCCGGGTAATTTCGCACCCTTATAGGAGGTGATACATGAGTATGAAAAATAAGCTATGAGTAAAGTTGAGGTAAACTACAATTTTTTTCCCAAATCAAATGCACTATTAATATTTGTTTGTCTCATGGCATGTTAATATAGTGTGAAACTGTCACACAAACTAAAGCTGAATGTTACATTTCCTTTAAAAAACCAATAATTGAAATAATAGAATTGTTTTAAATTTCGAAACCGAGCTGTATCGGGTTATGCGAATCTATTAGTAATTTGTACATTAATGCTAATTTGAATAATTACAATTAAACCTTTCAAACATAACTCAAGTCTAAATTGTTGTATAATTTAACATGTATGTTATTAATATATATAATAACTTTTTTTCGCTGATATCATATCTTTTCTGTGATGGGCAGAAGTCTGAAGCACATATTATCAATGCGGGCGTGCCCCAGGACCCCATCTTGGGCCCCACCTTCTTCCTAATAGTAATCAATTATCTCAGTAAACAGCCCCAAATCATTCGACACACATCTTTTAAAGCACTAATGACTAAGATCTATCTGATTCATTATCTTACGACCGGAGCACGTGGTGCAATGGGGAATAGGTGGCTGATTAGTTGTAATGAGTCTAAAACCAAGCTTCTCTTATTTCACCATTAACGCTCAGATCCTCACTTTGGCCTAAATTAAAATGAATGACTCTAATCACAATGAAGCAACCCTGATTTGCTAAGCTCCTGGGAGTGAACTTCACTTGCGACTTCAAATGGAAGACTTACATCAAATCCATTGCTAAGGTCAGTGGGAAAATGGTAGGATCATTCTACTGCCTCCAAAAGTATATCATGCTTGACGCGATTCTCTACCTATATAACAGTCAGATACGTCATAAAATAGAGTACTGTTTCCACATCGGGCGTAGAGAAGCGCAGGACCAGCTTTCCTGCATTCACAGAGTACAACACCGACTTGAAATCTAGCTGGGGATGTCCTCTTATTTTCTCCTTAGCCACTTTCACACAGCAGAAATGTTGCTTATCTTACTCTGCTCTTTCGTTATTTAAATAGTAGGTGCCATATTGAGATCCACTCTGCTGTTTCTCCCATTGTAAAAAAACACTACTGAACCTCGTCTAGCTACAACCATTATCGACGTTTTCTCTTTCTCCCTATGTACACTTAAAATATGCGGAGCTTCTATGAGCGCATTTTCTTTCCTAGTACCACCCGTTTCTGGAACACAATACTCCAGGGCTGCTTCTCAGCTTAATATAACATCGTCGTTTTCACATCACATGTAAACAAATTATTCTATAGCCGTCCTTTTAAGTAATCAAATTCTGACAAATCTCAACCATCGGTACCAATGATCACGGTGTTTCTTCACCGCCCTTACGCACTCATTAACCCTTATGCTACAATTATCTTTGGGCATTGATATGTGGTGACTCGTTAGTAAAATAAAGGTTTGTAGGGAAACACGCGTTAGTTAACGCAGTTTAGAGTAATAATAGGTAACTGATAAACAAAATATACAGATTTGACACTTTATTGTATTTTCACGGTATCCGCGAGCATCGGAATTGTCTTCAAGTGACATCAATCTAACGATCTCCTGAAGCATTAACGGTATTTATACACCTGCCCCTAGATTTTAAGCGCTTTTAAATTATATATTTTTGTAGAATTATCAGTCATTTAATAGCAGCGATATATACTATTACTACGTTGTTAATATTATTTACTGTTGTTTTCTATGTAACATTTATATACACACAGACATATATATATATATATATATATATATATATATATACATATATATATATATATATATATATATATATATATGTGTGTGTGTGTGTGCGTGTATTATGATGTATATTTATTATTTCAAATAAATATTATTCAAAATATGATTTCAAGTGTTATTCCATTTCCATGCTCAACATTAAGAACGGTCTTGCAACAAACGTTAACATATTTCTTTTTGCTTACAGTTTATTGTACTAACATGTCGACACCATTTTGATACAGTGTTACCTAAGGACATTGTTTCTTAGAGATGCCGGAAAGGGGGAACAAACGCGGAACGTACTCTGATTTTGATCGCAAGTGTGGCTCTGTTATTTCGTAGATGATCTGTCGATCGGTGACACAATTCTACAATTGTTCGCAACACATTTCTTAGAATCCTCATAACTAACATTACAAGCAAAAACACTCTTCATGTTTTAATTTTCGTCTCAATCTTCAAATATCACAAATTCTTTATATTTTCTGAATAGTACATCTACCGATACTTTTTGCCGACATTTCGTTACAATGTAGGTAATTATTCGTATTTACTATCCTGTTTGTTCGACCACACGGGGAATGATTTTGTTACACTGAGATTAAACATAATGAAGTAAACAGCAAAAGTTGCATTTTTAAATAGTTGTTCATATTAGGCTTGAAATCACGTAAAAATATCGACGAAAATACGCCATTTTTTTTTCAAATACCGGAACGATATTTCTGTTACAGTGAAGTGATTTCTTTTTAAATCGTTGAAGAGCGCAAATATTATTGACGATGATTTTCTATTTCATTTGCATTTTTCCCCTTTTTGTTATTTTACAGTCGCTTGTAATTATGATTTTTTTCAATTGGGGGAAAGAAATTGGGAATATCGATTTGTCGATAAAAAATTTCAGCATGACGTTGATTTGATTAGACATGTTATTGATTAAATCGTGAAGAAGAAAAATACAGAAACAAAATCGACTAACACCACCAACACATACGCACATCACCGTAATAATCAATATAATACACATTTATCAACAAACCATGAAATTATTAGAATAAAATATTTCAACAAAACGCATAAATAAATCATAAAAATCAATGAGTAAAATAAATGAAACTCATGAAAAAATAAAAGAAAATATATTTTTAAAATAAATAGAAAATGAATAAAAATGAGGTTAACAAACAATCAGTTAACAGAATAGTCATAGTTTGGTAGTGATAGTGGTGGTTGTTGTTATTGTAGTAGTAGCAGTAGTAGTAGTAGTAGTAGTAGTAGTAGTTATAGTAGTAGAAGGAAAGTCAAAATTTGTCAACCGTAATTGTGTTATTGTAATGCATTCTATTTTTTTCATTCTATTTTAGTTAAAAGTCTACAATATCACGGGCCTTCTTCCTGGAGCTAACACTACATTGCCCTATCAGATAATAAATATATAAGTTTTCAACTAAAATTATTTTTATCTTTCAAACGTTTAGTTTGTAAAGAAGTTAAGAACATTAATTATCTCCCCCTCAATTGCTCAGTAAACTATGTTATAGTATATCTTTCGTGTGGTTTATTAATCTTACAGGATTCCAGGACAATAATGTATCGAGTCCAGTGGAGTATCCAGCTAAATGCTGTTGCTAGAAGAAACACCACTAGGATAAGCTGCATCATTCCTAGTCTAAGCTAGTGTAGAGCCGTATTGAGGGAATCTCATTTTGGCGTCGACTGTTATTTAAACTATTTAAGCAGCGTTTTTCTTGTAAGGTTAAGTATCATAATGTCAACTTGTGCTGACAAACCTTTGAACAGAGAGACCGAGTGCACTTCAGGATGGTGTCTAATAGGTAGTTTGTGTTTATTGAACTATTTTTAAACATTTCTCATGTCGGTATATATATGCTTCTATAGCATCATACATATATGTATAAGGCATATTCCGACATCATTTGTTGAATACTCTAGTCAGTCTTTCTATAGGTGTCCCCATTTGCGTAAATAACACTTAAACTATTTTCTTGACGTGGGGCTGACTCGTGGCCGTATGGTTATGCCACTTACTTGCGAAGTCTACGTTGATTCTGCAGCAGGGGTTCGAACCTTCCGAATGTCTAAGATTACCATCCCCTACACTGATGAGAGCGAAAGCTTAATACACTGGCGTATGTAGGTAAAATAACTTAATATAATTTACTTAAAATTAATATACATATGTATATATATATATATATATATATACATATATATATATATATATATATATATATATATATATATATATATATATATATATATATATATATATATATATATATATATATATATACTAGCTGTACCCGGCCACGCGTTGCTGTGGCTGTTAGTTGAAATGAAGAGGTGGCCTTTTGGAGTTCATTTTGATCCAGTTCCTTAAGTTGCCATTTAATATGAATGGTTTAATTTTCCAATACTTGTGGATACACAATATTCTTAGTGGTTCCCGTTTCA
Source organism: Sepiola atlantica (assembly GCA_963556195.1). Classification (NCBI taxonomy): domain Eukaryota; kingdom Metazoa; phylum Mollusca; class Cephalopoda; order Sepiida; family Sepiolidae; genus Sepiola; species Sepiola atlantica. The sequence goes on along the minus strand of OY744546.1, from coordinate 26,306,776 downwards.
GTGTAGATGAAGAGATTGTCCGGTTTGCCGACTCTAGAACATGCAACGTATAATTGCCCATGTTAGAAGCAATCAGTATGTAAATATAAGCCACAAAATTGTAAAGATTGCCCCTGTGCTTTGTTGATTGTGATAGCAAATGCCAATCGAATTGGGAATTGTAATCTCTTAAATTGAAAGGGCAGATCTGTTGGAATCATGAGAATGCGCGGAATTAGGACATCTTCACCTTTGAAAGGCCCTGTAAGAATTGTTGCTTCAATGATGTTGGTCATTAATTTTTTTACTGAAAGACGTGTGCCATTACAAAGCTTAGGCTGGTTAATATTTCGCAGCATGATAATTGGTACACCAATTTTTAATTGCAGTACATGTGGTGGAATCCCTGGCAAATCTAGCGAATTCAAAAACTCTGAGGGATAATTGACTGCTTCATCTCTTTCAACAACAGTGTCGACTGACTTGTATGTGACTAACTCACCATGAATGTTCAACTGAATATTATTGTTGAGTTCGTGGACATCTTTGTTCTTCGGTGCAAGAATGGCTCGTTCACTCAGCCAACTGTGATTCTTAAAATGAATGTGGATGTCCGGGAATACTTTTGTAATTAATTCGTCTTTTGATGTAACTAAATTACAGAAGTTGTGTGGCAATGAAATTCGCCCTGAAGTGAGATTAGCCGGCACTTTTCCATTCCCAATTTCCAACAATTGTTTTGAAAAAAATTCTGGTGATAGATTACTTTGCTGCTGGACACGCATATTTATAGTCAAATTTAATGTCTTAACATGTCGCCAAAAACTGGAGTATTTGAGGCAAGCATTTATTTCATCTGCTGGTGTTGATCGAGGAATTATAGGTAATGTTTGCCTGAAATTTCCAGCTAACAATACCACTGCATTCCCAAATAATCTACTATTTCCACGCAAATCTTGCAATGACCGATCAAGAGCCTCCAGGGATTTTTTGTGTGCCATTGTGCATTCATCCCAAACAATAAGTTTACATTTTTGTAATACTTTTCCCATACCTGATGTTTTGGAAATATTGCACATGGGAGTTTCAATAAATTGCATGTTTAAAGGTAGTTTCAAAGCTGAATGAGCAGTTCGTCCACCTGGTAGCAATGTTGCAGCTATTCCTGAAGATGCAAGAGCTAAGGCTATGCCGTTTTGTGATCGAATAGCTGCCAAAATAAATTTAATTAAGAAGGTTTTACCAGTTCCTCCTGGCGCATCTAAGAAAAATATATTTCCCACTCCATTATTTACCGTCTGCATTATTTTGTTGTAAATGGCTTTTTGCTCAGGTCGAGTTTGTGAATATTTTCTTGCACATACAACAAAAGATCATCTGTGTTGTAATTTTGTTCCCTATGTAATTCTACATAAAACAAAGCAGCAGCAGGTCGTGTCGGCGAGGTAATTCCTAATTGATTGAGAACTTTGTTTGCAATTTCTAAGCACAAATGTTCAATTCTTATCAATGCCTTATTATAGATTTCTGATGTAAAATCCAGGTAGGTATTTGGATTTTCATCGCGTATTTGATGGAAAATGTCTTCGGCCATGTGTGATTTATATTTCTCCCATAACTCTATTGGAGATGAAGGGGAGCAATTGGTCAAGATGATTGCAAACAATGCACGAATATTATTAGGATGGGATGTGTTGCACGCATCATTAATGCAGTCATCCCAGTGTCTGTCATTTTCCAATAAATTCAGAGCTTGACATGCACTGCGAGAAGTGGCATGTGTAATGCTATTGACAATTTTTAATTGCTGGAATGATGTTGGACCAGGCACATTTACAAACAACATGCGAAGAAAGAAACATTCATCTTGTTTGGGATGGATAGTATACAGTCTGCCGATTGTGTTTTCTTTGAATATTCCAGGTTGTCCTTCAACTTGCTGTCCTTGTTTGCGTCGTTCAAATGAATGTCTACTCCTATTCCATGTGTAATACTGAGGCACTTCCGAATAGAGGAGTGTTTTTGCAAATGTGTGAGTTTGACATAACATGAAGAAAGCCGTTAATGTTGTAGCCGGTGGATTCAAAGCTATTTGTTCCACATTCGAAGCTGTAAAGTAAACACGTTGTCCATTTTCTAGATGTACCGCTAAGTGCACAATAGCCGGACTTCGTTCATGTATGGGAAAAGAAAGAATTCGCCATACCGCTTAATTGCTGCTTATGTATATTCCAGCTTGATACTGTGTGATTTCATCAATATGTAGGCTTTCATTCAGATCATTTCTACGTGTTTGCACAGCAAAAACTGCCATATCGCTGCCTTTATTCACATACTTACAAATGTATTTGATGGACCTAACAGAATTACAGTATTCCACATTGATGTGTGATTTGTAGGTTTTTGATAGCAAAGGTGAATATGGGACAACCCATCGGTTATCAACTTCTATATTGCCATTTCGCATTTGTAAAGTTGCTAATTTACCGCCATCTTCTACCGACCTTCTTTTGTATAAAGGGTATCCATCATTTCCGGTAACTGTGTTGGGTAGTAATGCTCGGGGATATCGCTTTGAACATTTTCCATCAAGCATGCATAGTGAATTTGGATTAATTATACCGCAAGGTCCGTGTATCATATGTTTAATTACAATTTCATGCAAATCCTTGTCAATGTCAGCATCAGGTAATTCAGCAGATATTACATTGTCGATTTCGTTTGGACTGATTTTGTTGTAGAGCCAGATTAGGATATGGGAGTGGGGCAATCCTCTCTTTTGCCATTCCACTGAATACATCCAGCAGCACACAGAACCAACTACTTCATGTTTTACAATGAAATTTATTAGCGATTTAAGCTTTTGTCTGAATACACGCGCTGTAATATCATGTCTATCTACTGATGATTGGCCAGGAAGTAAAAGTTGTTTCATATCATTCCAAGCTGGGTTGCATGTAAAAGTAATGAAGAGGTCAGGACGCCCATAGAGACGAACATATGCAAATGCATCTTGAGTGTACTCATGCATATGACGTGGACTGCCTAAATATGAAGATGGTAAAATTGTTAGTCTTCCAACATTAGTTGTATTACCATCATTTACAACTGCATCTCGCAAATGAACATATTCTTCAGAACGAATTTTGGACTGATTCAAACGGATGAATAGCAGACGTTCAGTTTCAATGTTTGCATACATGTCTACAATGTATTGGTGAAACAATTGGCGGCATTTCAGAATGTGATTGTTTTCGTTCTCTCGAATCATAATTCGGTATGAGTAATAATTCATTGCGCTGCATTTCTTATCCGTTTCTTCGCCACTAACTGGATTTATCATGGTAACATTGAAATAATATCCATCAGCACCATCCCCAAAAAGGAGTGGATATTGCAGGGCATCGTAGCATCGATGAGTTGCAGCAATGTTTGTTAATTGGTCATTCCTCCTATGAAGAACAATATCCCTAGGTTGAAATTGATCTCCAACTATAACAATTGCCACTTCATCTATACTTGGAGCATTGAATCTTCGCACATGTTCTCCAGCAGGCGTTTTGTCAGCATGAATAATAATATTGTGTGTATCAGATGGCATCATTTCAATGGCAGTTTTGAATAAAAGAACTAAATTGTTTTTATTATGGAGCATATCTTGCAGTTGGGAAACAATGCACCTTTTTATACTGGTTGAAATTCCACAGCGTGCATTCAGTTAATCATTGTTATCACCGATGAAATACATTTGTAGAAATTTATGTTGAGCATCTGGATATGGAAGCAGAGATCCAACTTTATGGTAAATTTGTCCTTTTACTTTAAAAGTTGGCATGAATTGAGCTGTAATAGTTTCTGCAGCGAACGACGTCATTTGGAAGCATGAGTTGTACTTCCTGATGTTTGATAAAAAATGCTTTGATTCAGCCGTATTACCAGCAAGCAAAGTTTTTAATGGTTCTGGTGGATCTGCCAGTTGAGGTAGTTTAATTTTCCCTGCGGCACAACACAATCCTTTAGTTTCTCCCTTAAATTTCAGAGCTTTGCAATAGGGACACACTTCAGTCATAGTGCCTATGTGAACATGGTGGCTTTAACTATAATCCTCATGAGGGTTGTAATGAAATGCTAGGCGATCCCAATCCAGGGATTGTTGAGCATGGAGCCTTGTTTGACGCCGATCTGCTAGTCTCAGCCTCTCGCGTTCGTTACGTTGTGAACGAAACAGATCTGAAGATGCCTGACGGGATTGTTGTACTGCAACCGTTCCTCTTCAAGTCTGGCTGCACGTCGCTGTGCTGATTCATTCGCATGTACTTGAATCATCCCTTGTCTAGCTTGTTGGTTTGCAGATGCCAGTAATTCATGAGTTTGATTTGCAAGTAATCGACGCCTTGTTTCTGCACGGCGAGTATGACGACCTAAGTTTGATCTTCGGGGGGCATGTTTACCTGTATAAATGTAACAGTAGGAAAGAATAATTGTAAAAAGGTAAATGGATTAAAAAAAACAATCAATTATTACCCGCTTCAGGGTTGTCGAAGAAATGCAAGTATGTTTTTTTTTTATAGATGAAGCATGTTAAAAGTAAGAAAATGAGGAAGAAGGCAGGTTTAAAAACAACGAAGTAGATACGAAATGAAATTAAATCACGTCTGTTAAGTATTAAATCGTACCTGAAGGATGGTTAAAGTCTAAAAAATGAGTAAATGCGAAATGAAATTAAAGCACGTGGGTTATGTATTAAATCCTACCTGTAAAAATGAAACAGTAGGAATGAATAATTTTATAAAGGTAACTGGTTTTAAAATAAGCAATCAATTATAACGCGCGAGTAAGGGTTGTGTAAGAAATGCAAGTAGTGTTGTTTTTTTTTTTTAGAGATGAAGCATGATTAAAGGGAAGAAAATGATGAAGGAAGCAGGTTTGAAAAACATCGAAGTAAAGAGGAAATGAAATTAACGCACGTTGAGTTTTTTTTTTTAGAGAGGAAGCATGGTTAAAGTCTAAAAAATGAGTAAATGCGAAATGAACTTAAAGCACGTGGTTTATGTATTAAATCTTACCTGTAAAAATAAAACAGTAGGAATGAATAATTTTATAAAGATAACTGGTTTTAAAATAAACAATCAATTATAACGCGCGAGTAAGGGTTGTGTAAGAAATGCAAGTAGTGTTGTTTTTTTTTTTAGAGATGAAGCATGATTAAAAGGAAGAAAATGAGGAAGGAAGCAGGTTTTAAAAAGATTGAAGTAGAGAGGAAATGAAATTAACGCACGTTTGTTAGGTAAGTATTAGTGTACACGTTTCTTTTGGGAAACAAACAACGAATAAGGAAAACCCTTTTTACGTATGAAGTTGATACGTGACAGCGGGAGGAGGAAGGTCAATCCGGAAGTGAAGTTGGACATGCAGGTTCGCAGAAACGGATTGTAAACCGGAAGTGTCACTTAGTAGGAACGAATTGTAATAAAAAGTGTTTTTTATGTGTAAAGTAAAAATTATGTTAATAACATAAAAACATAGCTCGGATGTAAGGATTTGCTATAAAAAAATTTCAGTGGTAATGGTATAGTAGAAGTATATTTCCATGGGAAACGAACAAACCAACTTTACATTTATATATATATATATATATATATATATATATATATATATATATATATATATATATATATATATATATATATATATATATGTGTGTGTGTGTTATAATGGAATAAGTCCAGGAAGAAATCCGGGTATGAGAGCTAAATGTGGTTAACATAGCAAGAATAACATACTATATAATAACACGAAATTACATAATTGTCGATGCAATAATTTATTTCAACCTTGTGGTTTCCTAGGGAATCTTACTAGACAATTACATTTTTGAGACTGACAGAAAATTGAATTTACCTTCAACAATTCAAATACAACCAGAGAGAGTGGTGGTTGCAACCAATCTGGACACCCCTTAAAGAGCGAGGAGGAATTAAAACCTTATATTTAACTAAGGCGATCGAAATGAATCTTATTGTTTTTTGTTTTGTTTTTTTAAATAACGTCTGAGTTAAAAACACATATTCTTTTAACACTTACGACCTGGTGATATAAACACGTATATACGTCTCTACACACACACCTATATATACGCATCCTACGATCACGCACGCACGCACGCAACAATATTTTTTGTGTCATACAAATTCGGCTAGACTTGGAAAAAGAAAGGAAGAAAGAAAAGAAGAGAGACAGACTAGCTCCTTGGTTGACCACTGTGTCGATATATTACAAAATGTATGTTAGAGCCGATATATATATATATATATATATATATATATATATATATATATATATATATATATATATATATATATATATTTATAATATTTGTTATTGTTTATTCATCTATGGACGTGTACGTTTCGTCTCTTGTCAATCAAGACTCATCAGCATAGAAGTACGACTATTCACTACCGGTCACACGATTCGAAACCCTGGATTACAAGTATTTTTCAACCCCAATCCAACGTCGCTAACCGATAGGCCATTACTGAACAGCTTATAAACAATGATAATTTTAACACATTTAAGGGCGGCAAGACATACAGGCATTCAACTTCTATAAGTGAAGGAATGATGCATATAAAGCAAGTGATATATATATATATATATATATATATATATAGTTTATCACAGTTCCAATGACCAAGATTCCGGTTATTCTCTCATCAAGGATGATCGTACAATTGTTACACAACGCGCAATATGCTACAGTTGAATGCAATTTGACGCTTATTTTCAATGAAAGAAATATATAAAGATAACAACTCATGCATAAAGTTTTTTGGGGAAAACAGAAAGCCGGGTAAATTCACGCGTGATCCTCCCCTCCCACTAATAGGATGATAGAATTCCAATAAAAAGGTCATCTTGAATCTGAATATATATATATATATATATATATATATATATATATATATTTATATTTGTATATGTATTACAGAAGAGTATGAGAAAATTGTTCGCTTGGTTTCAAATCAAACAAAGGAGAATCGCCCGTGACCGCCCCATATTGACTCTTCCTACTTCGACGGTACGGATCTTCTTTACAAACAAATGAAGATGGCTGTATTTGTCAATGTTCTTAATAATAAAACACTCTACTGGGGTTCTCTCCCACTAATGTAATATATATATATATATATATATATATATATATATATATATATATATATATATATTCATATATACGTATATATATCCATATATATATATTTATATACGTATATATCCATATATATATATATATATATATATATATTTATATACGTATACATATCTATATATATATATATATATACGTATATATATATATATATGTATATATATATATATATATATTTATATATACGGATATATATATACATATGTGTGTATCTGTGATTTTGTGTGTAAGTTAATATATCATAAATAACACGTTACCGATTAAATTGTACAGAAACATCCGAAAAAGTTTTGAATTAAATAATTTATTTCCTTCCATTTAAAACGTTAAAAATGTATCTTTTTAGGCAGATAATCGAAACTGAATGGGAAACAGTAAATCACAAACTGCCACTTAAAACGCGCGCGACTGATATTAATAAAAAGAAAACCAAACACTACATTATTTAAGTTTGTCCATTCAAGGTGCGCGAATAGCAATGATTATACTATGTAACACTTAATAGTGACAGACTGTCGAGAATCTTACTTGAAAATGAGTCTATTTCAAATTTAAGTTTAATGTACTATCGAAAATTCTATTTAAAAATTAGAATTCAGGTACAAAAAAAAATATATGTAAAAATTAGGATCAATGTACCAACGAACAATACTTTTCAAAATTAGGATTCAGCTACCAAAGAAAATTATATTTCCAAATTAGGATTCATGTACAAACGAAAATTCTATTTCAAAATAGGGATTCAGGTACCAAAGAAAATACTATTTTTACATTAGACCTTAAGAACTAACGAAAATAATATTTACAAACTTAAACTTTAGGTACAAACGATACTGCTATTTTAAACCTAGGCCTTAAGTACAAACGAATACTTTTTTAAACGTATATTTAACAGACGAACTGCCATCCTATTTTAAATTATAGTCTTGACCGCCGACAGACCGATTGGGCCTTCAAAAAGATACCATTTGATCTGTGCGTTTAGCGAGTTAAGTGCAATTAATAATAACATCGGAAAAACCGAATTACCGACGGACAAAGAAGTATATAAAGATTCCAGGACGCATCTACAAACAAATCGAAAAACGAATAAGAAAACGACTAAATACATCGAGACATCTTATCTGAAAACTCTGTAAAGGAATAACAACAAACGCGCCGACGAATAAAAACAGTACAAATTTAAACGTACGACATTTAATGCTGCAAACGAAACAGTGAACACGAGAAATAAACACAAACATAAAACAGAAACTAAAATAGATTAGAAAATCAATAGATTTTGAGCAAACAACATTTAAAAAAACACTTTTTACTTCACTTTTTCGTTGCATCTTCTTTATTAACATCGACTTTACTTACCTCGCTTGCTTCTCTTTCTTCTCTTTCTTCTCTTTCTCTCCCTTCTTGCTTTTTTTCGTACTTCTTTTCTTCCTACTTCTACTCTACTTCCTTCTCATTTTTTCCTGTGTTCCCATCATTCCACAACAGCATCCATCTTCTTCAAATTAATTGCATCTCCAATTGTAAATGATTGAATGGCCTTGCACCAGAAATGACAAATGCGAACCTATGACGTTTTATATGAAGTCAAGTACTTCGCACTCGAAATCTATATTGATATATGACTAAAATAGCCATTAACATCATTTTTTCATATATACCTTATCATTTTAATTTCTCATGACCTGAAATACGAAAACACCCACAGTTGATTGTTTTTTTTATTGTAGAATTCATTTCCGGCGTTCGGATATGTTTTTTTCACTTTCCATTTGCTTTTACGGTTTCTTTCATAACTTGAAATATTTTCTTCCTGTGTTTGGAAAAATAACTTGATTTACTCGCTAATTTTGCGTAACGTTATAAAAGCAAATATATTTATTTGTTTGCAGATAAGTATACATTGATCTTTATTATAGAGTGGATGAGTGTTTGATATCTTTTCTATGTCTTTAAATGTATTCACGTTACTGTATGTGTCTCAAGCTGTTAATATTGTTAAAGATGTCGGCTGTAAGTAAAGTGTTTTGAGTATAGGATCTCAGCAGACAAAACGCACCTGGGGGCTGAGACTCTTCTTCCTGAAAATACGAAACGAGAGTACAGTCCGAAATATGACAGGGTGAGCACAGCGAGTACCTGAAAAGCCCAATTCGGCACAATTCTCATTCTGTTTCTATCTACCCAGTCATACACTAAAGACGCCGGCTAAGAAAGTAATACGAAAGAAATTCATGTCATAAACATGTAGACACTTCTAATAAATATGTATTATATTGTGCATACTATAGATGTGTTGCGTTTATCCAATCTGTAATAATAGTTTTACTTATTTCAAACTGTGTTTAGGTGTAAAGCTTTCTTCTAGCACCATGGTCTAACACTTTTTCAGGTAACAGGACAGTTTACAAATTTATAGCAAAACATCCATTTTAAATTACTGGTTCAGGAAGAGAGTGCTTCAAACAGCTTAATCAGGTTTATGGAAATATAATGTCACGGTTATGGGTATTCAAGTGGTGCAAATGCTTCAATAATTATTGCATGCCCGAAACACTATATAAGTGAAGCTGATCGCACCTCTCGAGCAGATAAGAATGCTCCATCATAACTTTATTTCAAAAGGTAAATACGTGTATCAGCAGGCCCTCAATCATTTTCATGTCAGCCCACGGTGCATTAATCTATTCATATAAAATGGCAAACAATGGCGATCCCTAATGTATGCTTATTCGTAATATAACATGCAAAAAATACGGGTCAATACGAGATACCCGGTTCAAGACAATGAGATGTTTATTCGCCTTGTTTTTTAAAGTCACTGACTAGCGGGAAACAAAGAGAGCTCGATAATCACTTAATAATATCTTATCTCAACATTTCTAAACCACACGTTTACATGTCTGTACTTCCAAGCAAATTCACGATTTTATAATAAATAGTTTTTTATCATAATCCACATAATATCACCGAAAACCTCTTTTTTTAGAAAAGATAACACCTGTGATAATGAACTTGTTTGAAGCGGCAGTTAATGCTGTTTTTAGTATTCCGATGAGATGAATATAAATTTCTTTTTATGTCAATCACAGTACAAGACAAATTCTGTCCAGAAATATCGCAAATAAAACTCAAACACAATTTATTCTCTCTTGTTGTTCACGTATTTTTTTCATAATTGACGCACGCGGGTACGCCACAGAGAGGTAACCCTGATATATAGCCGAAAAGGCCGAAGAGACTTTCACAGACTACTAAATACAGCTCCAGCATATTCATACAGTATACTAGACACTCTTGCGCTCATAACTACATACCGTTATCGGCTTAATTCCTTTTCAGTTTTAACTCTTGAAATAGCCAACACAACCGTTGGGCGAAATGTTGAGTGTCAGCTATTCCTTTTTTCTATTTTATATCATACCGCTTCATTTATAGTTTTTTTTTATTTTGCAATACACACGGATCCTCATGTTTATCCCATTTACATACACGTAAACGCACGAGGTGCCTGTCGAAGCAAACATATCTACTAAATTTCACTTTACAAAAACAAATCTTCTTTCACCAGAACGTTCTTCTCTGAACCTTTGTATTCGATGAACTCTCTATCTTTGTTCTTCGTAGTAAGTTGTCAATAAAAATAATTATGATTCATCAATTACTTATTTGATATTGCATTTCTCTCTACCGCTTTCTTAGACCGAACAGAAAACATACTACACTTTGATTATAGTTAAAGTTTGCATAAAATGTTATTTGTTCTTTTGTTTAACAAAATGTTATTTTTATTTAGAGAATTTTTTCTTAAAATAAATCAACGTGACTTACATTTAAACATGTTTTTATTTTGTTGTTTTCCTTCTTTTTTACGAACTCAGATAATTAGAGAGTGGTAAGTTTCTCACTTGAATGACAAATGATTACATTTGTGAAAACTCTGGAAGACGTTTTCACACTGTGTAACAAATTTGACACTGTGTTGCAATCTGCTTTATTGTAATAAAGAAAATAATAACGAAAGAACGGACGACAGCGCAAAAAAATACACTGTTAAAAGAAGACTATGTTTGAATGCTAAGTGGTTCGGAGTACAGAGAGGGTTGGGCGATTTGTGAAGGCGATGACGTACTATAAAGACGAGGAAGAGCCATGAAACACCGATAGTGGTAAGGTAGAAAGAGGCGGCACTAGCGTCGATAGTAAGAAGAAGATAAATCTAGGAAAGAAACCAACTAAATCATTTACGAATGTTAAGTCACATTTTATTGATTTTTTTAAAAATCGACATCTACTAGGCGTTATTTTTCCACTTGTGAAACACACTGTAATGAAAATATCTATATATGAACTAGCGAATAATTATTCCGTTCGGACTGATGTATTTTAAACCTTTAACGAATGTATGGCAAAATGTTAGTTATAATGAATTTAAATACATTTTAACTCTTAAATATTTGACACATCGATTCCTGTCAGAACGCGTAAGTTTACGGAATTTTTGATTTACTAATGAGTCACCTTTTCTCAAAGCAATCAGTGACTCGAAGATAAAAGTTAATGAGATGAATACATTATCAGTTGAATTATGAAGAATATAATGAAAGGGTTTAACACCATTAATGAAATGAACTTATTTATCGGGATGGTTTATACAGGGTGGGCCAAAATAAGGGTCCTATCTTTAAATTTGAATAACTTGAATTTGAATAACTTCCACAAAATAAAAGTTAAACTCACCAAACTTTATGTGTGTGTAGACTGACCCTTCCGAGATTTTTTGAAATAAACAAAACAAATTTTAGCCGAAAAACACTTCTTAAAACTTACAAAAACTAAAGTATTGTTTTTTACACTGTTTTGAGTTTTTTAAGCAAAAATAATGTTTTCTAAATGAGGGTACGTTCCTTAGGGCTAATACGGCTCATGCTTGCTTCGGAAGGGGTCCTTTACTTATTCTAAAAAAAAATTTAAAATATCAATAAATAAAAAAGTTATGAATTTTTAAAAATAGAACCCTTATTTTTGCCCACCCTATAGAAATTATGTATTCACATTGGAGTTTGAAAAGACTGATGTGTAATCTGAAGACAATTTCCTCGTGTTCCATATTCGAGAGGCCCTTGCAAACACGCTCTGTTAATGTAAATTCCGAATGACGCAAGAACCACGAGATGACAACAAGATTTTTCCGTTGTGATAGAAAACGTGTTCTTGCTGTGAGTGTCTTACAAAGAGGAACCAGAGATTGGAGCTGAATCGAGCGCCTTCCATGAAATAACGATAGAGTAGGAAAAGACTAACAATGTACCTACTGTGAGAAAAGGACTGTAACGAACTGGAAGTCACCAGGAAATTTCGAATTACTTTTGTACTCTATCAACACCAACGTTGAAGAGCCGGTTCAAGGCCCTTGCACGAGACTGTCACCAAATAGCGCGTAAAGTAAGTTGTTTATATTTTCCCACCAAAATCCCCAAGATATGCTAACTCGGCCATATATTGGTTGCCTCAAACTTTAAGAAGATAAAGGAGAAGAGGTCATTCAAAGATGACCTATAGAAAGTCTTTAATCTAGACGATGTTCGTGCGGATCATTCTTAAGCTGACTCACGCATCGTGTGGACAATAATGGAGACGATTGTTCAGAAAAAAATTGCAGTTGATGAGACTTGCTGACATGCGATCAAATGTTTAAGTCAGAACAAGAAAGAGTGCTCGAAAGGGCACATCCGTAAATTTGGCAGAAACATTCTATTTTTAGGATTTACTAACTATAGATAAAGATTTGCATTAAGAGCCAGGTACTTCCGCGAGCGGTACAATGATCACACTATTATTTCCAGCAATTTGACAGAATATTAGATATACGTCTTTTATGGTAGATCCAGAGGGAAGCGATATTAACCCTTGTTCGTATGTTGATGGGTGACTATTTTGTAATGTCATGTGCTGTAAACAAACAGTTCACCCATATCTATAAATCGGTACCGATATTTGTCTACACAACTTGATTTTTCATTTTGACTCATTTATCGATCACGACCAAAAGGAATTCGGCCACATGCGATGCAACGGCAGCCCAGACCATAAAGAAAGCAGGTTTCTGGCGTCTCAAATGGCTCTTACCATTTACAGACGAGTCACAGAAGTTACAGAAATAAAATCCATCATTCTGAATGTTGTCCCAGTCTCCAGTGTGAGCAACTTCTCGTTGTACCAAATCAATACCATGTCTTGCAACATTAGTTTGCCTCTGTCAAGCCATTTCGTGATTGCGGCGACTCAAATTAGCTGTCTAGACTGCTTTTTTATATGGAGTCAACTTTAGATCCTCCTTCATTCGCCTTTGCAGTGAAGACTTTGAGGCACCCATTTTTTTCGACATTTTTCCCGGTCAATCCGCTTCTTCACAACAAAAATCACACTTTTGGTCCGAATCGACCGCTTTTCTTCCGGAGTTAGTTTACTGGAGGTTGTGCCTGACTGTCAATGTTGTTTCCAAGCATTGTACCCCGTTTTGTGATATACCTTGAGCTGTTTGATGATATCCTTGTTGCTAATGCCTTGCTCTTGTGGCCAACAATCTTTTCACTCTTCACCTTATCAGCCATAATTTCTCAAATATTTGGAATACATGCATGGAAAGTTAGGTGAGCATTGTTAAGTATATGACTGTTAAAGGTTTTAATATTAAAGAAACACAACATAACATTTAATTAATAAGGTAGTTCTGGAATTATGTATGAATATTTTTGGGTCATCCTGTAAGCCAAAAAATAAAATAGCGCTGAGAATATACTCTTATTGTGAGAATATCGGAGAGATAGCATAGCAGACTATGGTATAAGTTACGCTGATTTAAAGTCCTATCAGATCTATTGTGTCAAATTAGCATTGACAGCGTTGTTAAAGGTATACACCCACAAGCTCTCTCAGGTTTTACTTAAATATAAATCTATGCCTATACAATAAATCGTTTATACAAACTATTGGCACTCACGTGCCATTTGTAACGTACAATTAGGGAATACATATGGCACCATCGTAATGACCGGTGATCTTCTCGTTGAAAAAAAAATCAGCAGTTGGCTCATTGAACCATCGTAAATAGACAATCCAATGGAGAAATGCATTTGTCTTTTGTAGTAGCAGTGATAGTCGACACAAATATGTCCATTTAACCTGTTTATCTTCGTGGCCTTAATAATGTAACAAATACAAGAATACCCCAACGCTTTGGAGAAATGTAGTGGTCACCCCTCCTCAGCTATTGATAAACGATACACGCATACTTGTTACTGTATGAAATGAATTGGTAACCATTTTTATTTTCTATTTCTGTATCACAGACTGTCTGAAATAAATATAACACATATATTGGGTTTGATATCTAACATAAACTATTGCAATTATCATATTTCATTTTAACGTCATAATCAAAACTTTCCTGACATGACCCAAACATACTTACAGGAAATTTTAGATATGCAGAGATTAGTTGTATAATTTTGATTATTCGAACTATTGTTCTGATCAAGCATGTAATTTTCACATCGTTTCGGCCAATATAACTCTCCAGCTTCTTGTCACACTTAGGAATATTTCTGCTGAACTCTGGAATCTGTACGGAATTTTGAACGGAACCCTTTATTTAACCATTCCGTCCAGCTTACGTAATTCGTCATTGCATTCTATAGTATAGTATCACTACCGTTTACTTCTATATACATGTATACATTTTATTCATTTTATACGTACATAAAATCAATCCATAGACACATTTTGCTACCTCACAGCCGTCATCAAAATTGCTAACTTGGACAAAGATCGAGTCTTCGATATTAAACTCTACAGTCTGGCGTTTTACCTCAAGACTATGACGCCTTGTCTGGGAATATGTACGATTTTTATAATCTAAATATTAAATGTATTTTTGCTGATGCATTACAACAGCGTTTTTTATTGAACATTTGGTCCGGTTAAAGAAATCACAAATAGAAATCTGTTCTTACTGTAAATCCAACTGCTTAACAATAATGGCAGATATTCTTCGGAATCAATATTAAAAACTTCTTATTGCGTAGTTGCTGCATGTTGTTTTAAAATGTCAGAAATTGGACAAGAAATCGATAATCTTTGCTGTATTTGAAAAATATTGTTATGTTCTTTGCCCGAATAAAATGCAGCATTTGCATAATTTGTGTATCGCCCACACTTATATCAGATCAATGCATGCTAGATAAAGCATCCGATTATCATCCCTATCTGATTAATATAAACACTGTAACATCCAAATCTAATCCTTTATCTTTGCATTTTGTTAGTTAACATTTAACTAGACTGTTTCGAATCAAACATTAACTTGATTGGTAATTCATCACTAAATAAGTAAAATAACGCCTATTCACATAGGGCAATTATTTATATGAATCTTGCCATCTTTTAGACGCTTATTTTTATATAGTCGATTATTTTGTTTGTAGCTACTAACTATCGAAACTTAAGTAATCTACGTTATTTAATGAATATGGTGCTAAAATTACAGGCATCTGTCAATAGAATAAAAGTAATTGCTACACGAATAAAGTAAACTAAATTGTTTTTGAACTGAATTGAATAACGAATCAAATGCTTTAACAGATGTATTGGGTAATTGAAACGTCTAGGTATGGACGAGTAAAAATAATAGATACTCCATTATGATAGGAAACATCGCAAAATAATGACTAAAGGAATTATTGAGAAATAAAAAGGTGGTCGAGTTTTTACGAGTCTGGTTTTATTTAGGGCCTGATATAACGTATAATATATTTTGAAGACTAAACTAGATAATTCATTAGTTTAACTTCTTGCCTGTTTCACAAAATGTATTGACGTTATTCTCTTCATCACTCTTAATCTTACTGCATTTGTTTATTGCATTGTTAAAGTTGGCAAACAGGTGATACAGTATGTTCATGACTATTCTCTGAAATGTCGTTGATCACATCGAATGTAATCTGGCCAAATTGGTTAAGTACACCTGGTTATGTTCTTTAAAAGCAGTATAAGGTGACCTTTCATAACCTATTTGGGCTAGTGGTAAGCTTTTAAAAAGTAACTACTTTGGAATGGTTTGCATTGCCCCGCTGTATTGACTATTTTATCAATCTTAAGCAATTTCTAGGCATCACCTATGGCGGTCGGCTATTCTAGGACAGTGATCAGTTTCATCCGCTGAGAATAGTTGCCCACTATACTTTTTTGTACACAGAGGTATAACTTTACATGTCGGGAAATTACTGATGAATACTCTACAAGAAAGTAGAGAATATTCCATATAAATACCGTAATTCTCATACAGTAGTAGCAGAACGTAGAAATTTGATAATACTTTGTTTGTTTAATAGATTATCATTTTTATAGACACCGATATGTGAAAAATGATTTAAATTCATTAAATAAATTATAAGAATACCCCTCCCAAGATAAGCTTCTCCGAAATGAAACATTGGTTTCACTTTACCGTTTCTTTTTACGAAGAATAACATGAAGATATAATGATACTAAAGATCATCTGTATGATTCTTATTCTTAATTTTGATAAAGATCTATGTTTACTCAAGGAATTTAATATTTGTGACGTCTTGAAGAAATTTACAAAACAAAGAAATCTTGTCTTCTTAGTGTCTTATCGCTATGGATCAAATTCAATGCACATCTGAAATGTTAAACTCTTTGAATTGGTGATTGCACCCATATTATTGCTCGTTAAAACCCTTAAAAATACTCCATTGAAACTTAAATTTATAGACTACTCATACATTTATGTGTGTTACTTTTTGTAAACATTTCACAAAAAAACTGTTGCTAACTGAATTTTAATGCACGGTTTCTAACTATTTTTAATATATCACAAAATTGAACTATATATAATCAACATTTGAATCGTTCACGCCTAACCACCATTCTAAAATTTATAATGATCGTGTAATTTATTTAAAAGTTACTTTTATATACAAATATATGAACATATAGACATCTATAAGTTGGAATAAATAAAATCGATGAAATCGACTTCTATTATTCCATAGACAGGGTAATTTAGTATGAATTAAAAAAAAAGGATAGGAGACTTATTACACATATCTTGTTCAAAAGTAAATTATCTAATCAGAAACCGAACAGGTAACATAAATCACGACATTATTTGACCTACCGTATGAATTGCATCGATCTACTCGCTGTTATTGATTTTCTGAAAGATCTCTGATCAATGTTTTCATACAGAATTTTAGCTGGTCAAAGTTACATTATTCATTTAAATCGACTGAGCATGTGATGATTTGATTTCCTTCCAAACACTTTGCACTCAATGTATCGATCAGATTCTTGTACACATTATTTAATAGTTGTTAAATACTCTTTTTTGAGATGCCCGTCTGGTGAATAATGGTTTGGCAAATCTCAGTAGTTATCATGATGCCACTCTGACTGTTCAGAACTCCAGTAAATCCCTACAAGAATGTATTGATCTTTAGTCTCAAAATAATAGGTTTTCATATAAACTGCTCAGACCAAATGTATGTATAAAGATAAATGACTCAAAGACTAACGATAAACAAACTCTCTTCCATATTAATGTATTTAATCATTTAAGGCGTGGTTTCTGTTAAAAATTCCAATAATGTAACATTAAACAACCGCAATAATTTCGATGATCAATTCTTGGCAAAATAGGCTAATTCTTACTTCAACCCGCATTCAAAATCGGATGAAAGCTAAGAATATCAACTCATGTAACTGCTTGTTATATATATGGTCATTAGTGTATAACAAAGAGTAAACACAATTGAAATACACACACTTTATTTAAAAAAAACATGTGTGGAAAGAAGTTAACAGATCGCATTAGAATAAACAATATGTTGGTAAAGATTACATTTCACTCATATCGTCTGTAGATAAACGGAAAATGTTAGGATATAACTGATGTACATAGTCTATTATCAGTTGGTGTGGGCAAAGTATACTTACACGCTTTTGTGGTAATAGTGCAGTAATACGATGTAAACTACCAGGAAGTTGTCGTCATAAAGTATGTTCCTGAACTTGCAGATAAATTAATCATCTAGAGATATTGGTGAGAAACATGAAGTTTATTAGACTGTTAATATATCATGCATGTTGATACAGATTAATTTTGAAGCAGTTGATGAATGCTGGTTTCTTCGTAAACCATTTATAAAATAACATTCAATCCTAAATAAACCCATCTTAGAGGCAATGTTGCCAATGGTATCAATAAAACTATCGAAGTTCAAAAACACAGAAAACGTATTGGAAAATTCAAATATTTGTCTGAAAATTGTTTGGTGTTCTTAAATAAGAATTTTGTTTCGAGTTTCATATGGTTATTAATCAAACATATTGAAATAGTGAATACATATTTACAGTTAGTTGTACGAAAGTCGATATTGGTAGCACATTTATTGATGCCTACTCTAGTATAGCACCATGTATTAGTTTATTTATGCAACCGTACTTGTTAGAATCAAAACTCTCTTTCGTTCGACATAAATCTTCAGGACTCAAAAAACATCTACGCTCGATGTATTGGATGATAAATATGAACATTTACACTCTGGTGAACGTGGTTGCACTTTTGAGGCCAAGTAGATTGATTTTGCTGGGGTGGTTGAAAATTGATAGATTAATGAGAGATTCAAGCGGCTTACTCATAGGACATAGTGGACTGATCGGTCTGTCTTGAGATTGAATAGCAGATCACTAGTTTTTGTAAACACTAGCCATACCAACGACGTGTTATAATGAGATGGGAAGCGTTTTTCTTTGAAGCAATTCATAATTGAGTTTTTATAGGAGAAATTTCGGTAGTAGCTTCTTTAGCACAATGACTGGAATACTATTCGAACTAATTGTCTTGCTAGCATCGAGCTTCCGATAAGCTTGACTACTTTGTGGACCTATATATGTATATCATGAAGATTATTTACATTTGTAAAGATGAATTACGGAAGTTAGCGTTGCTGATTGTAAATAATGAAGTTCGTAGCAAAGTTCTTTGCCAAATGTTTGCCTTTATCAGATGATGGTTATAATTTCAGTCTTACATTCGTTCCGTACTCTGTTTTCCATTTACTAAAACTTGCAAAAACCAAGCCTCTATCCAGCAATTACGGCTTTAAAAGATTTAACGTGGCACTTTTTCACGTTTTCCATAATCTATTCACAGTGGTGCGAGGCATCTTAAAAGCGGCTTTGCTTTAAGGGCATTCATTCCGTTGATGAAGAATAAAAGTGTGTTCATGTATTATTTACATTATTCGAACTAGGAGTGTTATCTTACTTTTTATATTTACAAGATTTCGCCTGGTATAACCTCTGCTCTTTTTCAGATGCATGTTACAGATATTAGAACGTTCTAGAAAAACTGAAAGTTTAATTTAATGAATATGGTAGATTGTCAGCACTTCGTCAGATATGACCGCATAGAAGTGTTACTTTATGTAATTCTTGATTATTATCGCCATTATTGAATAACCAATCGCTAGAACTTTTAATCAACACGTTTAATATTACACCATGTGTCTATGTGACAATTCAAATATAGATTTTGGGAGTATTAAACCTATTGTTGTCTCAAATATTCGTCAATGGTAAGCGTAGTAAATTTACATTATACAACATGTTTATTTTTAAAAAAATTTACGGCGCTTGTTTTAATATTTTTTACGGACGCATATGTTCTTTTTTCTGTAAACAATTATCAATCAAGTTGCTCGATAATTCTGTTTTTTTTAATGTTTATCAAATATTTTACATTTAATAGTGTAGATCATATTCCTTTATTTGCTGAAAATGTAATTAGAGAATCTAATTTTGTTGTAATCTTTAGCCAATATTTAAGATTTTAGAGTGTGGAATTATTTTCCTATGTACTTGAATGTAACAAATACTTATAGTATAACGTGCGTACTTTGCTGCACTTTTACTTTACAATTATAGAAATTTAAAAAAAATAAAAAATAAAAATAATAAATTGATCAGTAACCTCCAAAAAATATATTATCGTTATAAAGTAGGAGACAAAATAAAAATAAAGAAATACTATTGGTTAGATTTGTTTTCTACATAATGTTTCTGGAAATTAATGATAGACAAAAAGTAGTTGTCAATTTTACGTTACATGCATATAAGAAAAGTAATCCCCAACTAAATTCTTTTAAATATGTGCGAAAACTTAAAAACTCAAAAATCAAACAGAATACTCTTACACCATAATAGGGCAGTGTACACAGAATAAAGAAAACAATTTGTACCTAAAACATTCGAAAACAAGTGGTGACTGAATCCGAAAAAGGCGCTGATTTAAAAAATATTTTGGAACGAAGATGAGGTTTGTTAAGAATCATTTTTTTTCAATATTAACAAAACTTTCGCAATGTAGGTATTTCTTCGTAAATATAGATGCTAGAGAATAGTTTCACATTTATTCCAGATTTATGGGAATTATTTTTCCACTGACATTCATTTGACTAATTTGTAGGAACGCTGTACCTTTTGATGATGACCATTCTGAGCGGCATATATTTTGTTTGTATCTTTAAGTGCTCTCCGGGGAGTATCTAACCGGCAGATTTTAACTAGATTAAAAGCCTAATTAAATTAACGATATTGTGTCAGATAAATTTTAACCGAGGGTTTATACCCTAGACCTATAACATATAATTTGATTTAAAATACTTAGTTTCAGATTTATAATCTGTTATTGTTTGTGCCGTTGCCTGAAATAAGTTCTGCGCACTTTTGTTTTACATATATCATATGCCATTACAGCCTAAGTTGAAGTACCTACTAAGGAAATTTGAATGTAATACTAAGATTAGACATGTATGTAACGAACAATGAGAACACTAATAAAGAGTAACGGAGTGCAATTATATATAGAGGTAAAACGTGAGGATTAACAACTTTTTTTTAAATGAGAGCATAAGATGTGATTAAACAAACTGTAACTAAATTACATCAAATGAAATATTCCTCCTCGACCATCAACAAATTTAAAATTACTTAGATATTATTAATAAAAACGGATATTATTATTTAGAAAATTAGTTGATATAACGCACCTATATGTTGTACTAAATAAAATCTGACTATTTCCGAAAAGAACAACCTATTTTAAATGACGATTCGAAATTCCAAAGAGTAAGAAAAACACTTATCAACTAAAGTTGCAGCTAAACAATCTTATTACAGCCATTAATGCCGTAAATGTGTGCTATAAACTCCCATATACTTCATGATTACACTCCCGGTTACTTATATGTTAACGTAAAAGGTGATAAACACGCCTCCTAATAATTCCGCAAGTTACAACCCACAGATACCAATTAACAAAACAATTAGTGAACTAATAACTACTCACCTACCAACTAAATACAGCGTTAAGTTCATTCATTAACACACATTCCAAACACACACAAGAAATAATAAAATCACCGCGTCACTATACCCCGCAAATTTATTCGCAACTGTACCAATACATTAAACAATTTAAATCATTATTGATAACATACACAATAACATATCCCTCCCTCTACTCTAAATTAGTTCTACGGCCAAAAAAGACACACATATATATACGAAAATTAATAGTTTTTCCATGGGGTCTTACCTTTAGTAATTTTAACATGGGCAACTTTGAAAATAAAATATTTCATATTATCACTAAACCTACTATTTATTGCTAGCACGTGGACGATATCCTAATTTTAGTAGACAATAATGGCGAGTAAAAAAACTAAACATTTTTCAAAATAAAGATGTACTTACAGTTACTTATGACCTAAAATTAAAAACCATATTCCGTTTTTAGATGGATTAATTAACTGTAACAATAATGAATTCATAACCGCTCCCTCTATTTAAATTACAAAAGAATGTTCACATCTGTATGAGATAGAATTGATGAAAACATCTATTACACCGCGCATAATGAATTTCTGTAACCAAACCATATTCTAAAATGAATTAAAAGTCAGTAAAAAGTCCTAATCAACAATAAATTAAACAGTTATCTTGTAGACGAACAAATTAAATTAATGATTAAAAATATATATACCACAAATAATAACCGACTAATTAACTCCCAGTACATTAACCTATTCTACTATAACCAGATGCATCCGAAGTTTAAACAAGATGAAAACAGTTCTAAAAACATAATGCATATATATATATATATATATATATATATATATATATATATATATATATATATATGATGAACTCTCCCGTGGATTTCGACGTATGAGTGCCCCGCCTGGGGCTGTCCGCGCGTGAATTTGTAATTGCAAGGGTTGCGCAACCGCTCTCCTGAGGCGGCATTGCTTGATTCCAATAGCAAGTAGTAGTACAAGACGACTGGAAACAATGCCGAGATAAGCAGAGAGCACATACAGCTCTATATAGGATTACGTGAACGAGTTTGGAAGATGCACACATTATCTTTTAGAAATGAAAAAATACAGTAACACTTCGTTGTCCCGATATTTCTGGAAATTTATGAATGAGAAAAAAAAACAATAATTAGATGGAGCATAAAAAAGCACAAACATGTAAAACACTCAACTCACCCTGTTCTTATGCCGGGGTGATGAACTTGAAATTGTAAAATTTAATAACGGAAAAATTACTCTACGAGTTTAAACTGCAAACATTTCAAGGAGCATACTTTGAATTATAAATACTGATTAAAAAAAACTAATTTTAGAATTTTCTAATTTATTCATTTTTGTGTTTCTAATTTTGATGTTTTTATATTTTTGTACTTAATCAAACATCATTACACCTCACCCTATAGTGATCTGATTTTAGTAATTTTTAATGGTTCTCACTTGTTTATATATATATAAATGTACATATATATATATATATATATATATATATATATATATATATATATATATATATATATATATATGATAAACTATTACAATTACATATGCTGTATTTAATTGTTTGTCTTGCATTAATTTTTATTATCGTGTAAGTTCCCTGTCCTTATATTAAACCACGTATAAATATAAGCAAATAGAACAGAGATTACTATAAAAAGTAATAATGAATGATATAAGTACTGATGTTTTAATGAAAGAACTATGGGTATGCGTATGTATATATATGTGCATCTATGCAGACATACACATATATTTATTCACATGTATAAATGTGTATGTATTTATATATATATGGATATATATGTATATATATATATATGTAACGATGGA
>OY744546.1:26195783-26280783 GCA_963556195.1 Sepiola atlantica | reverse complement strand
GAGAAAATCGGACCTTCATCAGCGGAGTCGTATAGCTTAATGAGTGAGAACAACCGCCAGGAATGTCAAAATATTGTCCGTTGGAAAGATGGAACACTTTCAGATTTAAAATTGTCACGTGCGTGGAATATTCGTAGTCAGTTATGGAAAAGTTTCAGATCAAAACAACAGAAACGCTGTACATCGAAAAAGCAAGAAATTAAATGGGAATAACGTTAATAGTTGGACAGATGGGAACCTAGCATGTTTAAATTGTCACGTGCGTGGAATTACGTAGCCCGTTATGGAAAGTATTAAAATTTAACTAATAGAGACGCTATATATGTTATCGAAAGTAAATGGAGATCACGTTAAAAATAAAAATAAATTCATATTAAGTTCAAAATTATATTGAAATAATATGCTAATGTTATAATATATTTCTAAAATTATTAAATAATAAATCATTAAAAATAAAACTTATAATTAAATAAATTGTAGTCACACCATTTATAAATTTATGAAGTCGTAATGGTACGAATCATAAAAAAATTAAGGTACTAATAATAAAAGTGGGCGGGGGGGATCAAGAAAGATGAAAAAGAATAATGAAGAAAAGTAAAGAAAAATGAAGAAAAATAAATAAATAAAGAAAAATGAAGAACAATAAAAATAAAGATGAAATAAATACACTGTTAGATAAAATAAAGGATAACAAAATTGTGTAAAAATAAAAATAAAGATAAAAGGCAAGAGAAGGAAAAATGGGGATATGGGGTACTCCACATTTGAAATTTTAAATTAGAATTAAAAATTTTAAAAATTTAAAAATTTAAAAATTAAAAATTTAAAAACAGTTATATACATAAATATAAAAAACAATCCATAATTAAAACATCCAATAATAGAAATCAAGTTTAGGGCCACAGTCGGGATACCAAATGCTCGCCTCGTATACTATTGCCTAGTATACGAGGCGAGTATTTCCAGACAACTAACGGACAAGAAGGAGATATACATTTGGATGACAAAGGGCATGTTTAAGCAAAGACTATATGCCCACAGGTATATCTTCAAATATAGAGATAGAGTAAATACAGCTTTAGGGGCCCGTGTATGGGAACTAAAGGATGAGGAAACACCTTTTACCATCAGTTGGAAATTAATTGAAAGACGAAAACCATATTCCCCAATATCAGGCCGCTGTGCACTTTGCGATGCTGAGAAATATAACATCTTGCGAACCATCAATGACCCTAACATTATATGCCTAAACAAAAAAGGGGAGATATATAAGGACTGTATCCACAGGAGAAAGGCACTTCTGATAAATTGGGCAGAACAAAATACATAGGTCATAACCGCAGAGTACGCAGAATACGGACTTTTAGGTTTTTGGATTTCACAATGATGAATTCGCCTTCCGAATTTCGGATTGAACTGTATGGTATCCCGACTGTGGCCCTAAACTTGATTTCTATTATTGCATGTTTTAATTATGGATTGTTTTTTATATTTATGTATATAACTGTTTTTAAATTTTAATTTTTTAATTTTTTAATTTTAAAAATTTTTAATTCTAATTTCAAATTTCAAATGTGGAGTACCCCATATCCCCATCTTTCCTTCTCTTGCCTTTTATCTTTTATTTTTATTTTTACACAATTTTGTTATCCTTTATTTTATCTTACAGTGTATTTATTTCATCTTTATTTTTATTGTTCTTCATTTTTCTTTATTTATTTATTTTTCTTCATTTTTCTTTACTTTTCTTCATTATTCTTTTTCGTCTTTCTTTATCCCCCCCCCACTTTTATTATTAGTACCTTAATTTTTTTATGGTTAGTACCATTACGACTTCATACATTTATAAATGGTGTGACTACAATTTATTTAATTATCAGTTTTATTTTTAATGATTTATTATTTAATATTTTTAGAAATATATTATTACATTAGCATATTATTTCAATATAATTTTGAACTTAATATAAATTTATTTTTATTTTTAACGTTATCTCCATTTACTTTCGATAACATATATAGCGTCTCTATTAGTTAAATTTGAATATTTTCCATAACGGGCTACGTAATTCCACGCACGTGACAATTTAAACATGCTAGGTCCCCATCTGTCCAACTGTTAACGTTATTCCCATTTAATTTCTTGCTTTTTCGATGTACAGCGTTGCTGTTGTTTTGATCTGAAACTTTTCCATAACTGACTACGAATATTCCACGCACGTGACAATTTTAAATCTGAAAGTGTTCCATCTTTCCAACCGACAATATTTTGAAATTCCTGGCGGTTGTTCTCACTCATTAAGCTATACGACTCCGCTGATAAAGGTCCGATTTTCTCGGATCTGAAACCTTGGTACGGATGTTGTTGTAACACTTTATTTAATATTAATATATATATATATATATATATATATATATATATATATATATATATATATATATATATATATATATGCGTGTGTGTGTATGTGTGTGTGTGCGTGCGTGTTTGTGTGTGTGTAGAGAAAGATAAATGTTGTATTAGATCATCAATGGAATTAGATGATGAAACATATATATATATATATATATATATATATATATATATATATATATATATATATATATAGGGGGGCAATTACGCCAATATTCTTTTAGCACCAAATGTTGGAAGATTTTAAAAGTTCCAGTTTTCGAAAGGAAGCTTACACCGAATCTTCATATGCACGGTTTGCTTATTTGTTTGTTCGTTCATTTGCTAAGACAACAATGCATGATAAATAAATCTATATTTCGCATGAGTATAGATTGATTCGCTTCAGAGAATCGCCGTGCATAAATACAAAACAGGCAAAAGAGTAGCACTGATTATTAAGATGCGTCCATTCAATCTGCGGATTTTCCAATGAGAATGCTATTTAGGACAGGCGTAGCGGAATGGCACCATTCGATTTAAATTTTAAACCTGCAGTAGTTATTTATCTAGTCTTAATGAAATGTATACGACACCAACGAAAATAATAATTCAAATTCAATCATATGAGACCAAAGCAAATGCTATTACAATCTTAGTTTGGAAGCTTGGCGGAAATTATATTTAAGACTTCAGCGGGCAAACTAAAGCACTGTCATCGTTTCCTTCTAGGTCACTGCTTATTAACGGACGGAGGCTACTCAAGGGTGGGTGTTAAATGATAGTCTGTTGGAGAATGACCGCCACAAGGAGAAGATGTGAAACAATGGGTAAATTAATTAAGTTCAATTAATTATTGAAGAAGACGGCGCAACAAGTATTTGTTTACAATAGACTTGAACACGACCATGTTATAGTCGGTTGGGAAGAAGTATTATGTTATTTTATTCCACAGATGGGATGTTCTACGGAAGAAACTTTGTTCATGGAAGTTTATTTGGTTTGTGGTACAGAGATATAAGTACAGTTTTTTGTTGTCATTGTATCTAGCGAGTTTTTGCTGGGGATGTTTTACAGGGAGGGAAATGCATAGGGGTCGACTCGGGAATCTACAATGAGCATAACGATATAGCAAAGTTCTATTATGTGTGAAAGAGGGCGTACATAAAAGAAGATACTATCTTTCAATAGATTGTTAAGTCGACTTTACACTGTCAAAGCAAAACATCGACTTCAAGCAGCACCTCCCCAGCGAACTTAGCAACATATTTGATGTAAGCCTTCCATTTCAGATCTGAAGTGAAAGTCAATCCTAGAGCTGCCATTCACTGCCCAGAAATAAGCTTGGTTTTGATGTGTTACAAGTAACGAGATAGTGTGGTCCTCCATTTAACCACGTTCACTACGTCGGAAGAGTCAGGGAGAGATGGAGAGAAAGAAGATGTATCAGAAAGATCTTGATTTTCAATGTTCTTCAGAGTGCTGCCATAAATAGTCGTATCATTTTAATATATTTCAGCGAATAATTTAAGGGTGTGATTTGTAAGGTCATTCATAAAGATCAGGAAGGGTTAGGCCCAAAATACACCATTCAGGTGCGTCAGGATTGATGCTATTTGTTTCGGACTTCGGACTGTAAACAACTATTTTTATAGACCTATTAGATTAAAACGATTTAATAGTTGTAGCCAACAAAAATGCTATTTTAAACTAAAGTCTGGAAGATTGACAGACATTACATTTCAGATTTAATCTTGTACAAAAAAAATATTTCAAGCGTGTAGGCGGTACGGAAATTCTGTTCGTAACTTAAGCGTTACAGACTGACAGAAATGTAGCCTTACCTTAATAATAAACATCTAAAAATATTAAAATAAAAAATGGACGCATTTAAAATAAGATTATTTTACGTAATCGCTTGATATTTCGATGAAAATACGATTTCAAACTGAAGAACGACCGACTTAAAGATACACTGACAGACGAATCTCACACATAGCTGCTAGTACATATCTAAATATGGTAACGAACGTCGAAAAGTTGAAACGAGCCTGCGAAACGTTTCGGAAACGAATTTCGATCAATCAATTAAATACGAAACACAGGGCGCTTTCTGAAAGGTTGTGGTGATTTTCAAGTTACAAACGAAAGTCAGAATCAATAATCACAGGGTAGATATATGAACAACCTAAAAAAGCTGAGGTCGACAATCGTTTGGATCTCGCTGCATCGGTATCGAAATAAAAATCGCTGTTTAAGGTGATTTGCCAAACAACGATTGAAATTTGAATATACAATAATTTGTCTGTCATCTATATGTGGAAGGTGCTACTAGTGCAATGTCTTGCCAGTTGCATGGTCGAATTACGACGAGATTACCGGTTCTATCATCATACTTTGCTGACTAAGAGGGGCGTTAGTCACCTAACAGTTAACAAAATGCATTAAAAAGTTTATTAACAGACGTTTATAACAATCGGCGGCAGGACCAACGTGTTCAGCGATTAGCGATTACCGGTCTTTAGCTGAAATAAAGATCTGGCACCGTTTCGTAAGTGTTGGGCGCGTTGGTTGTCGTGAGTTTTGCAGTACCATCTGATTCCGCATTCTTGTGGTAAAGAATTACGCATGAATGTGAGAAATAAGATATTAGAGTCACAGTTTTCGGTTTTCATTTTATTATTCCCAACCCCGTTGATTAACTGAACTCTGTATTTAATGATATTATCTTTACACACACGAGTGCCAAACAACGGGATGAGTTACTGTTGTAAAATAAATTCGAATAGAAAGTGTATATATATATATATATATATATATATATATATATATATATATATATATATATATATATATGCACGTGTGTGTATGTGGAATTGTTCGTATATGCAATGAATGAAATAGCACGAAGAAAATCAGTTACAATAACAATAGCTACACATGTTAAGAGAAGCAATATTTAGGTTTTTAAGTAAGACCTTATTTACGGTAAAAACAACTTTATTGAGAAGAAATATCCCCTTGTAAAAATGTTAAAATGTTAAAACCCTTTCGTAATGGGTAACAAGCGGGATGTTAAGTTCTGAAACATGAGGAAGGCGACATGGTCAGATATAAAAGGAGGTGGAAAAGGTGTTAGCGGAAAAAGTTGGGTCGTATTTTAGTAAGAATTTGTAAGTAGACACAATGTTGGAATGGATTACATGGGGTTGATCGGATCAGTGTTGTAGGCTACTATCAGCCGAGAAACAGAGAAGTGAACAAGAAACTGAGGCGTAGAAGAAAAAACAGAAGCGCATCAATTTAAATTTCCTCGTTAAAACTTTTTCACAGCGTCGGAATAGATAATCAATTTTTAAAAAATATATATAGCGATAACAGAAGACAACAATTGTCGTAGAACCATCACACATAAATAACAACACATTCTAAACTAATGCGTTGAAGGAATAGTGATCCCAAAATGTACTTCTACTTGTCTACAAGTCATACACCCCAGTTTTCCGCGACTATATAAAGAACTACTTAGGGTGCTCTTCAGTATTGCAGATGCACAAAGAAAACGCCTTTTAACATAAACAACTATTGCAACAAGTAAAAAGTCACGAACACTTCACCAAAACCGTCACATAACACCGTCAACATTGTCAACATTTTAAACATTAATTATACTACAAAACTAAAAAGAAAACTACAGAAAATCGAGTTGATATAGTCCAACACCTCACCACTACAACATTTGAACCCCTCAGTGTCGAACTTACATTGGGTACAGGGATTCACAAAAAACTGCATCACCAACCTAAACAACGTAAGAATCGTTCTGACTCTCATGATTTAATTTTTCATTTAAATATGACATGCACACTTACTGTCTCTTTTAGGAGGAGGTTAAAAAGTTACACTTAGTAGTAGTAGTTATATATATATATATATATATATATATATATATATATATATATATATATATGCATTTTTGTAACTGCCTTAGTGTTCATTCATGTGTGTGTGATAGTGTACCTTGTTCCTCATGAGAATGAGAGAACCACACCGCTGTGAGCGGATAATAGTTAAAATAAGTCTGGGCATGATATTGCCACATACACCAAAATATGAATAATGCTACATAATAATGATACTAGCCGTGGGACCCAGAAGATGGATCTGAATGCCATAATGGGCAGGTTCAGCCTCGTTGCTTTACATCGTGGGTCCGGTCCGTATCCGGCAAATGTTTGTACCTTCAATTTCAGGAATAGTATCACCGACCAAAAACAAGTAAGTAACATCTCTAATTCTAGGAACGACAAGGACACATACTAAACACAAGATATCAAGATCAAAAAACGTACCAGACATCCATAGAAATCAGTTTATTATAAAATATCATAGACTAGTAAAAGAATTCTACTTCAGAAGCCGCCACCCCAAAGAAAGATTCTATCGGAAACGAATACACAATCTATTGTACTTTCTACTAACCATCATACAACGGAACAAAGACTAGCAGATAAAGCAACACATACCTTCAGGAGAGGGCTGTTCTTGTGGCTGGAATTAATGGAAATCAAAAAAAGATAAATGGCTTAACGGATCACGAAACGCCGCGTGGCGAAACCCACATGTAGAACACTACCAAAACATAAACTCTTACACAGAAGATTTCGAAGAGTACATAATCACAGAAGTCAACGAAAAAGAAGCAAGAGGAGTGGAGCACTTAAAACGGTTCTTACTATCTTCGTTACTGGGCCATGTACTCTCTAGGGTGTTTAGCGGGAGACAAGTTTTCATGCAACCGTCTTTAAGCGTCTAGAGCCGAGAGGCCCGACACACTTCACAATGGAAGTGACATTACCCAGCTTCCTCTGCTACTGCCACCCTCTCTGAAGGCGTCGTCTATATCTTCAAGCATTATCACCATCATTATATAACATACTTCCCTTTTCTGTCCTCTCAAAATATCTACCGGGGAGGTATTTTTCTATGTCCCCCTTTGAACCTTAGTTCCATTCGATCTCTAAAATCAATAACGTGCAAAACAGTAAAAACCCAATTTTAAAATCTTACTTTTAAGTTTTGATAATTTCCCGGAAGATATGTCTACTATGCTATTGGAACCTCTTCCGCTGTTCAACATAAACTCCAGACACAACCCTCTAACTCCGTATCACCGATGGCCCGTCCAATTCGTGTATAAACCGGCTACACTGCTCTTTGCCTATATTCTCCCAGGAGGCTCACTATAACCTCGGGGCCGGCGATTCGTCTCTGACCATATTCTTCTTCCAAAGCGCCCCATTAAATCCGCATTGAACCAACTCGATGCTCCTAAGTATTTCCGACATACCGGTCGTTCTAGCGCACATGTTAATTCGCCCCGGGATGAAAACACGTTCAATTCTCACCAATCTAATTTCACAATCAATCATTCAGATATGTTACGTAGCTGCGGTACTCTCTTAAGTCCCACTGACCCGTAACATCATCCTCATCCCATCAGCTTTTCCGTATATGAAATAATGTCAATTAAATCATTCGAAGTCGGTAACCGCACTCATGCCCTTGGCCTCATACCGGCCGGACATTCGCCCCGCTAAGCCGCTCCATATAATAGAACCTCCCGAGAATTCTCCAATATAACCCACCGTCAGGGTTTCAGGGTTTCAAAAAACAACCCCTGACTCGACACAAATCTTCTAATAGCTAGAGAAGAAAAATAAGCATATAGGATTTCACATGCAGTTTTTTTTCTGATTTGATTAACTTGCCTCATCATTAATTGATATTAATTTCACTTAAGTTACTGTTTCTTTTTCTTTTTATATGTCATTATTTTAATACAAGGAGAGAAAAGAAAATTACATTTTCTGGCTAAGCTAAAAAAGAAGGAAAATTAATAAAATGAGTATATCACCTCTCCCGTGCAACTACCACCATTACAGGTTGAATGCCACCACACAACAGGGGTAACAAGCTTTCTGAATCCCAGATGTTTTTCTTACAATTAAACTATTACAAAACTTACAAACTGAAAGAAAAAACTAACTTATACAGTCTTTCTGAAAAACACTTATTTTACCTTTTTTCTGTAATTTACTTCAAAGCTCGTGGTTTGCAAAAATAAAAAAATACATAAAAGGACAAATGAGCAGGGCACCTTCACTCTTATCCATTTCACATCTCCACGAAGAATCACAAATGGGGAGAAAACACCGAACACAACAAGAAAGAAACAAAACATTTTTTTTCCGAAAACAATTAAGCCCTCATGTCATGTATTTCTCTCTTGAAAAAACAACAACAAAAAACAAAAACTTAACAAAAAACACAAAACAACACCAATAATGCGGCACTCAATAATCGCTGCAAAACTGAAAAAAACAAAATGCAACAAAAAATTATCTGTAACTAAAACACATACAAAAATATACACGCATCTTGATTGCTCACTAGAATTCCCCTCGAAAGCAAAAACTGAATGTTCAATACACTATTCCCCCTTTTCCCCAGAACCAAAGTCGAGAAGAGAGTTTCTCTTCCACAAAAATCATTCAACCAAAATAAAAATTCACATTCAATTACCCTTTACAAAAATAGATCACCCATTCCCCTACTCTAACATTGGCCACGCCAAGTAAACCTCCTAGATAATTCGTCGCTCGCTGACCTGTATTCATTTCCAGCAAACAATTTTAACTTTCGAGCTCCCTATCCAACTGTTTCGCACTCTCTCTGTCTCTCTCTTTTTTCTTCCTACTTTTTCCTTTCACACCCATGGAACACGGCAAATATATATATATATATATATATATATATATATATATATATATATATATATATATATATATATATATTATCACACATTACACCAATCCTTTTTTTTTCTAAATTTCAAAACAAAACCACTGGTTCTCTCTTTTCTCACGTTTCCTTAAACGAAAAATAATTTTCTACGCCGACAATACACATAACTGTAAACAAAAAAGATGGCGGCTATCAACCATTTGAATGAGCATAATTCTCACAAAATTGCACATTAAACATTTCCAAAGTGCACAAAACCGAGAAAGAAAAAAACCCAAATTTGAAAAAACAATAAGAAAAATCCTGCCAAATCGTAGATTTTGCTATACCAGCAGAACACAAATGACGATCAATGAGACAGAAAAACGAAGCACATACACGGAGCACGCCTAAAAATTAAAAGGGATACGGAGTATGAAGAAAGTCAATATAACACCAATAATCGTAGGAGCACGAGGAACAATTCCGAAAACCTGGAGGAAACACGGGGAGACATTGTAAAATAATGGAAGACTGAGACTATACAACTTACGGCAATGATGAAAACAGATATAATCTTAAGGACCATTCTTGAATGAGGAAACCAACCCGCATAATCTACGAATGGTAACCAGTCACATTCATGGTAAAATAGTAAGAAAACAAAAACACGGAAAGGACCTGACCACATTAAACCAAGGAACAGAAAGAGCAAGTAATTCCATTAACTAATCCGACCGATACCACACAAAATAGTCGTGAAGGGTAAAGGAGAAAGAAAAACCGAGTTCGAGAGAGTACTGGGACGTTGTGGAGGCTCATTGCCATCAAAATCTCAGATACGACAATAGGTCGTTTCCAGCGATAAATCCATGGTAAGCGTAAGTTGTGACAACACAAAGTCATTTGGAGAGTACTTCAAATTTGGGGAGACTTTTTGTCACCCAGACTCGAGGGAACACCATCGGTGATTATCAGTGATGATGATCTGTGTGATGATGATAATCATAATAATTAAAAGAAGAAGAAGAAGAAGAAGAAGAAAAAGTAGTATCAAGAGACTAAAGAAGATTTTAAAAAGTCAAAGAAAAATATTTTTTTAATATAGTTTAATGAGAATACTTACATAACAGAAAAAAGAAAATATAATACGACGAATGAAAACAAACAATAATGGCATGAACAAATATATAAAGATCAGGAATAAGTAAACATACGAGGAATAACATGATTAAAAAACGAAGAATTGGAAGACGAAGACAAGCGAAAGGATATAACTCATGATAAAAAAAGAAGAGAGAGAAGAAAACAAAGAATATTGAAAATAATAATAATTATTATTATGATAATAATAATAATAATAATAATAATAATAATAATAATAATAATAATAATAATAATAATAATAATAATAATAACAATAATGATGATAATAATAATAATAATGATGATAATAATAATAATGATAATAATAATAAGAAGAACAAGAACAAGAAGAAGATGAAAAAGCAGAAGCAAAAAACAGGTAATACGACGAAGAAAATGAAGATGATGCTGAAGATGGTATTAATCAGAAGAAAAAGACGCAGAATAATAATAATAATAATAAGAAGAAGAAGTAGAAGAAGAAGAAGAAAAGTAAAAGAAGGAAAAATTTAAAAAGAAAGCAATAGAAGCAGGTTATGAAGAACTAAAATCATAAAAGGATGATAAAAAGATGAAGAATACTTGTAAAAATAAGAAGACGAATGATTATGATGACAAAAGAATGAAAAAAGTAGACCTAACTAAAGAATGAATAAAAAAAGAAAACTCAGACAAAAAGAAAAGAAAGAAGGAAAGTAGAAAACAAAGAAAGAAAATTGAAAGAATAAGATAAATTGTGGAAGAAAAATACTATAAAACAAATAAAAGGGGAAATAAATATCAGAGAAACTTAACGCGATATTGAAAGAAAAAGAAGAAAATTGGCTCGTTGTAGTAGCAGTAAAACAGTATTTGTAATATTATTAGTAATCAATACACGACAGAAACATAAAATAAGCAATGAATGAAAAGGGAGCAGTGAAAAAGTTTCAAGTTCCAGACTGAAAAACGTTTGCTTTAATCTGAGTCTCCGTCTGCTTCGATTTTCGATAACATAAAATACGTGAAAGCAAAGTTTCAGCGCTCATGGCATTAATAGTTCTTAGCCAAATAGTTGGCCTCCCATAATAGGTCAAGTGACCGTGTGTGAACAGTTGCCGACATAAATAATGTAACTAAGTTACATCGTAGATACTTTGTTGCACCGAACTTGTCCAATTTAGACATCATCTCACGGCTCACATATGTAATCAGTGCATTACTTCGTACTATAGTTTGCTGACATGATTTGTTCGAAGGTCTCAAAGCAATTATGTCTGATATAAGTAAAAATCAACCTCATTACACGAACATAACATCGATATATATATATATATATATATATATATATATATATATATATATATATATATATATAATGTATTTTTATGTAATTATTATTTATTGGGGATTGTAGCGTTCGTTGTTATTTTGCTTACTATTATTTCGATTGTCTCACTTTCTAAGTGATTAAGATGCAGAAAATTGCATTATTAGTCGCCCTTAACTTCATAATGCGTATTTTTCGTTAATATATATATATATTTTTTTTTATACGTACATAAAAGTAATCCATGAACACGCGTTTCTGGCTTACAGCCGTCATCAACATCGAAACTTCGATATTTATGTCTATAGTCCAGTGTTCTACCACTGGACCAATACGCTCTGTCTAGAAATATGTACGATTTTTATCACCTAAATGTTTAATGTATCTTCATGTAATTAGTTTTATTAATGAGTTTAGCGTTTGTTGTTATTATATATATATATATATATATATATATATATATATATATATATATATATATATATATACTAGTAGTAGAATGTAGAATACCCGTCACAGGACGGCTGTAAGCAATACATACAGAATTAGTATTAAATACTAATGTTTATTTTCTTTATTTTTGGAATACTGTACTGTTATAGTAGTACAATCACCTAAATAGTATAGTAAGAAAAAGAAAGTGTCTGTGAATACATATCCTGTGACCTCGAATACATAGTTAATAATCGATGATGATAGGTTTAATAGTTTAAGATTTTACTAAACACATAACTATTATTGACGTTAATGTCCGCGCATCGATCCTTTAAAAATGGATTACTTAATATAACTCAAATTTCATGTAGAACAATGTTTATCTCTGTTACATTTTTTATATAAATTATTTAAAAAATGTTTTAATAGCACTAGATAAACTTTGAATTGTAATAAAATTTGATTCGCACCTCATTTTATTCTTTCACTTTATCTAGTGTTATATATATATATATATATATATATATATATATATATATATATATATATATAATTACATAAACACTATTATAGCTTTACGTCAATCAACCAACGTTTTGATGCTATCACATCTTGTCAAATTCAGAATACAAAAAATCAATCGTGAATATTTAGAGCCTCGCGTTGGAAAACAGTAGCTGAATCCAGATTTCAGGAGAGAAGAAAAACGGCTATGAAGTGTGTTTGAAGAGATGGAGAAGCCGAATAAATTCTATTTTGGTCAAGTCTAAGTCAGCTATAACTAGCAAAATGAGTTTGCACTTCCTCGCATATCTTCATTCGGGTGGCCATTAGTTAACCGCCTGTTAGACCGACCAGGCGTGGGGGCGCTACAAAATTAACAAGTTAACAAACAAGTAGCCCGAGAGATAATATATATATATATATATATATATATATATATATATATATATATATATATATATATATATATATGTAAGTAAATTTCGTGTACCACAGAATGGTAGGATTCATTTTAGAGGAAGCATTATTATAATCAATGAAACAGACAAGTGGAAAAAAAAGGAAAATTGTTAAAATTACCTTAAGGCCTTGTCGTCTGACCCTCTGAGAGGAAACGTCAGAATGGTAAATAAAAAACTAAACGTCGAATGAGAAATGAGGGGGAAAAAAGACTTATTTCAGTTGGAGGAAACGATTGAGAAAAAAAAAAAGGTAAATCTCTCAACGTGATGGTGGCTTTGAATCATTAAAGATCTCTAACTGATGTTTCAAAATTATTTGTCTACACAGGCTAGGTCGATAGTTGTTAATGACTAACGCCTCAAGAATATTGAGATGGTAGTTCGA
Source organism: Sepiola atlantica (assembly GCA_963556195.1). NCBI lineage: Eukaryota > Metazoa > Mollusca > Cephalopoda > Sepiida > Sepiolidae > Sepiola > Sepiola atlantica. Next base: position 26,267,362 of record OY744546.1, on the reverse strand, counting down.
CCTGGCACTGTGTAAAACAGAAAACCACCCATCGGAATACCTGTCAGAACAACTATTTGTACTAACGATCTGATTACCGATGGCTGATTCCTGTGCCTGGAAGTTCCCGGATGATCTCGAAACCTTGTGTAGGCGAATATCACGTGGTATGTGTTGGGATATTCTAAATTCTAATCTTTGGGATGTCTTGCCAACGTAGTCAGCTCCACACTGACACATGAATTTACAAACTACAGAATTATTTTGAATGGCTGGCAAAACATCCTTACGAAAAGAAGAGAAAAAGGTTCGAGTCGTGTAAACTACCCTCAACATGGTTGCCGGAAAACAACGTTGAGTAGAAGAAGAAATCCTTTTAACAATGTCAAGGCCGTCAGAACCCAACCAAGAGAGTTTCAAATAAATAGGGCAACGTGACGGGCCAATAAATTTACCACCATAAAATAAAGCAACTTTACGTGCAATGGTGCCTTTTATAGTATTGATGGGATATCCATTGGCAAGAAAAATATTAGTAATTTCACCAAGTTCTGTATCGAGTCGTGTTGGTGAACAAATCATAAGAGCTCGATGAGTGAGAGTACCAATAAGATTTATTTTTCTTGATTTGGGGCGAAGGAAAACCAATTTAGATAAAGGCCTGTGAATGTTGGTTTTCTATACACACAGGTTTCAAATGATAAACCAGATTTAGACACTAAAACATCGAGGAATGGTAAGGAACCACAATCCTCGACCTCCATAGTGAATTACAACGATGGATGCAAGTCACAAAGAAGACAAAGAAACTGTTCAGCATCACTCCGAGAGGGAAAACAAGCAAAAGTGTCATCAACGTAACGTGTGTAGAAAGCCGGCTTGGTCACTTTGGAAAATAATTGGTTTTCCAAAAATCTAACGAAAATGTTGGCTAACGATGGACCAAGAGGGCTGCCCATGGATATACCATCAATTTGCCGATACATTATATTATGGAAACTGAAGGAAACTGATTTAGTAGCAAGTTCCATCAGTTCAACAAAAATTCGTTCAGGAAACTGTGTAGACTTTAACGGGCCGCGGTAAAGATAATCTGCACATATACCAATGGTGTCATCCAAAGGTACATTTGTAAACAGACTACTAATGTCAAAGGAAGCCAAGAACTCGGTATCCTTTGAGAGAGATAATTTGTGTATAGAAGGCACAAATTGGAAGGAATCAGAGATACAATAGTCCGAATAAAAAGTAAGTACGGGCTTAAGAATATCAACTAACCATTTACCAAGTGCATGTTGTGCAGAACCCAACATTGATAGAATAGGCCGTAAAGGAACGTTAGGTTTATGCACCTTGGGTAAGCCGTACATTCTAGGCCTTTGAGAGCCGATAGGTCGTATTCTTTCATATATCTCTTTAGATGAAGAAGTTGAAGAAGCCTTTTCTGGATTTTTATTTCCATACGAAAAGTGTCATCGTGGCTTAAACCCCCCATCTTGAAAAATTTATGGTACTGTTTTAGAATTTGACCCTAACCTTCGTGACTGCCCGGCAGCAGCGAGCCGACAGCTAACGGAAGCGTCCGAGACCTGCCGAATGCGAGACCTGCCGAAATCGAAAACGAGGCTGGCTGGCAGACGATATTGAATTCAAAGAGAGACGCTTGGCACAAAGTAAAAATGAATTTTGAAGTGTTGTGTAGTTCGATTGCCTCTCCGGAGCAGTGCATTAACTTTTGCCAGCAGAAAGCTCTGGTGGCAAAATCTATGCGCTGTATGCGATGCGGCGGCGGCCGACTTTGCCGGCTAGTACCGAGAAAGACAGTTTCCGAAAAATATGCCTGGAGATGCCCCACCCAGGAATGCCGGGCTTGGATTTCGCTGCGATCGGGGACGTTTTTTTCGCGATCCAACCTCACCATATCGACAATTCTGAAAATGATATACCTGTGGTCCCAGGATATGGCGACCGGAAAAAATCTACAAAAAGAATGCGGCGTACTGTCTAGTGCCACGCAAGTGGATTGGAAAAATTTCCTGCGGGAGGTGTGCATCGAACACCTAGCACGAAACCCCAGACGACTCGGAGGCCCAGGGCATACGGTTGAGATAGATGAGAGTCTGTTCAACCGTAGGAAAAAAATGGTTAATTATTAATAAAAAAAAAAGTTTATTCATTTCAGCTATGGGTTTGTTCATTTATTTCATTTTCTGTATACAAATATATGCATTTCTTTTTCTTTACGTATAGTCATCGTCTTACATTGTTGTCGTCTGCCGACTCGGCAGGTCTCGGACGCTTCCGTTAGCTGTCGGGACGCTTCCGTTAGCTGTCGGCTCGCTGCTGCCGGGCAGTCACGAAGGTTAGGGTCAAATTCTAAAACAGTACCAAATTTATTTTTATCATCCAAAATGTTACACATTTTGGAGATATAATCTACTTGGTTCAGGATTACAACGCCTGAACCTTTGTCTGGACGAGTGATATAAATATCAGAGTTCGACTTAAGTAATTTCGCAGTTTCAAAATGATTTTTCTGCCAAATACAATCGCTAAATTTAGTACGTATAGCAGAAAACCTCCGACCTAATTCACCCAACTGGATTTTAACGCTAGTTAATTCATCAGTGGAAATAGGCGAATGTCTTTTTAGTTGAGAATATAATAGTTCAATCTCACTAAATATGTTGATTTTATCTACGCAGAGGGGAGGAATGCAACATTCTAAGCCGGCAGACAAGACAAATTTTTAAATATTTGATAGAGCATAAGACGAATAATTAAATATATGTTTATCCGAATATGCTCTAGTGCCGAACTTCTTGGTAATCAAATTCTGCAAATATTTATTATATGAAGAATTGGTTTTGTTGAGGGTGAAAATATCGCCATTAGACAGAAACTTTGAAAAGCGAAGTTTATCAAAGAAAGAAAATTCCTGTCTCCTCATTTCTCATTCGACTTTTAGTTTTTAATTTACCATTCTGACGTTTCCTCTCAGAGGGTCAAGCAACAAGGCCTTAAGGTAATATATATATATATATATATATATATATATATATATATATATATATATATATATTACTATGGAAGTACGCTGCGAAAAGCTGAGATAATTAAAAACAACTCAATATATACAATTGTCGTCATAGTATTCTGGATAAGTGTGTAGGATATAGATAACTAACTGTATTACCCCTTACTGTTGTTATTAATTAATTATTATTATTTTCATGCAGCTTACGCTTACTATTACGTCCACCCCCACCGCTGTTTCTATTATTATTATTATTATTATTATTATTATTATTATTATTATTATTATTATTATTATTATTATTATTATTATTATTTTTATTATTATTTTTATTATTGATATTATTGATATTATTAATATTATCATTATTATATATAATTGTTTTAATAGTATTACTAATATTATGATAAACATTGCATCTATTATTCTTATCATTACTGTTATTTTTTATAAGTACTACTATTATAACCACTATTATTATTACTATAGGTATTTCAATCTTCATTATAATTATTATTATTGTTCTTATTGCTATTGTTTCTCTTTTTTATATCTGTTACTTCCTTTTTATTCTTGCTACCTCTCTTTTTAATGCATTTTATGTCTCTTAATTATTGTTTCGAAGTTATTTTTAAAACTATGACTAAGTTTGATCGGGTTTTATATATATTATGCAGTGGGTTATATTACTGAGGAGTGAGTATTTAACAGGTAGCGAAATAAATGCCATTTTTTTCATTTAACAAGAAGATGAAATATGAATGAATATAATCATATATATATATATATATATAAATATATATGAACATCTTTACTTAGACATACGTATAAATGATCCTCAACACTGGCTAATCGATGTTATCGATCAACCACTGCATAAACTGAGATCTAATCAGGCAGAATTAAAATCCACTTTGCTATACTGACCCCCTAAAACACGGAAACACTAGGTCTTCGAGGAAAAAATATAACTGATCTATCAACAAACAAAAATGGAGATAACATAGTTATCCATTTATATATCATATATTATACTATGGCCGGTATATCTATAATATTTATATTTTAATTGCGCATTATTATGATAATAATTAACGTGGCCATTAATACTATTGATATAAAAAAACATTAACATTATTTCTAATTTCGAATTATTATTATTTGTACACACGAAGAGTTCTCACACAGGTCATCAACAGAGTCTGAGTGACAAAAAGTCTCCCCATATTTCCAATATTCTCAACCTCTTTTCGATAACCACCACCAATAACCTTGCAGTATCGCAACAGCGTCTTACTTTTTTACTCATGAAATGTAGGGTGGCAATAAGCCTCCCAAAAGTCTCAGAACTCTTCGCACTTTTCCTGTGGAGGGTTCGTTTGGGCTGTCGTTCCTCGGTCTTCTCATCCTCTTTGCGCCTCTACAAATATTTTGTGTGGTGTCAGCTTAGGCCGCTACAATTTGCTAGGATGGGGGAAGGGAAAGCAGACGAAGAGAGCGGAGGGATAGCTTATGGTTGTTACTTGCAATTTCTGTTCATTGGTTTATTTTTGTAGGGTAACAGCTGGGGCCGATGTAATTTATTAAGGAGAGCTTATGAAGTTATGTGTCTTGCATTTTTTTATACCTTGGTTTGTGATGTTCTTCATGTGGTTTTGTCATCTTCCCGTTGTAAATTTCATGTAACTGGTAACCTTTCGAAGCTTATGCGGGTTAGTTTCCGCATTCTATTATGTTGACGATTGCAGCTGTTTTCGTCATTGCAGTCTTTTGTATAGTTTCAATGATCCCTTTGATTCCAATTTCTCCCAGTCTTTTTTTTCAGTTTCTTTTGGATTGTTCCTAGTTCTTATGATTATTGGTATTATACTGACTTTTTTCATGCTCCATATTCCTTGTGTTTGCTTCGTTTTTCTGTCTCTTTGATCAAAACTCTGTGGTCTGCAAGAACGGCGAAGTCTACGAGTTTGCAAGATTTTTCCGGTCTCCTTGCTAATATGAGATTGTTTGTTTGTATCTCCACACTCCAGAGGATTATGTGTTTTTCGTGTTCCAATCCTGTTTCTGGTTTATGTTGGCACCATTTGTCTGCGTATTCGAAATTCAGTTGTTTGCACAGTTCCCAGTGTACTGCTTTTTTACATAGTCATGCCTATTCTTGTATTATTTTCCGGCTAGTTGCTACATTAACTCATTATATGATTTACTGTTTCGTCCCTTTGTCCTTAAAGTCTACATTTAATGTTTTCCTAGATTTTATTCTTTTTAGCTTTAATGTAGTTTGTCCCAATCGCATTGTTCTGTGCAGCCATCAGTAAGAATTCTTTTTCTCTGTTCAACTTTACTTTTCTCAGCCATATCTAGCTATTATCGTTAGATTATTCTCTTGTAACGCGTCCATGTAATTGTTTTTCTTCCCACTATTCTTTTCTTGTAGTTTTGTTTCTGATTGCCATGCTTCCTGCGTTGTTCATTGGGACGGTTTCTATTGTTGCGGTGATCAGCCGTTTTATGTTCTTAGTTATATATTCATTTTTAGTGTCGTCCCAACCGTCTTCTATATTTACTAGCCTCTCCCCCCTTCGGCTCTCTTCATGTAGAGTGAGTCTGTGTCGTGTTTTGGCTGTAGGGCGTTGTGGCTGGTCATTAATTTTCTAGACTTCTGGTCAATGTGCCAGAGTTCTTCTTAAGTCCAGCTTATGAATCGTCCAGAGTAGCTTAGTAGTGATAATTCCCAGACATTATTTCTTTTGATTAAGTGTCTGCTATATAATTTTGTTTCTAAAAGATTTCTTGTTCTTATCAGATATTATTTTCCAATCTTCTCTTTCATTTCTGTTAATTTAATAGTGATTCTCCTAAAACTCTCAAATATGTATAGTTGTCTTGTTCTCCTAGCGCTCTCATCTGTTATTGGTTGGGTAGCTCCATACCCTCAGTCGTCTCCAGTTTTCCTTTTATAATCTCTAGCAATGCACACTATTCTATTCCGAATTCCATTTGAATGCTATGGCTGAAGATTCTGGTCGTATTTATCAGGTTTTTCAGTTCCTTTTAACTTCTTTTCAGGTCGTCCATGCACATGAGATGATTTATTCTTTGTTCTGTGTCTGTAATCTTGTATCCGGCATCACATTACCTGAGTATATAGTTGAGTCGCATCATGGCTATGATATAAAGTAGTGGTGATACGGGGTCTCTTTGTAAAATGCCTTTCTGTATTTTTATCTCCGTCAAGTGTTGTTCTCTAGCTGTCAGTTTTAATCTCCATGTTCCCATTGCTTTCTTGATGAGATACTAATCATGTCGGGTACTTTTTTAAGCATTCAATTATCCATGCTTGATGGATTCTGTCGGACGCTTTCTTGCAGTCAATCTAAGGGCAAAAATATAATAAAAAATTAAACACACGGGATGTTCACCGCCACACACGATCCATTATTCAACGTCATCGAAGTTTTACTTACAGCCAATTATTCAGTGACCAGTTTCACTTTGGAAAAATAAAATGTAATTTGTCAAAATTAGAGTTTATATCTTTTAAAATTAAAATAAATTGAAAGTTTCAAACTAAAATATGTTTGTCGATATTTAAAAAAATCATTTTAAAATCAGATAGAATATATTATTAGTGAGTCTAATTAAACTTGTAAAAGTAACTATTAAATAAAAATAAATTAACTGTTTGTATTCATTCTAACAAAACTATAAATGAATTAGGAAACATTTTTAGAAAACCACTTGACAAGTAGTTTTCTTATAATGTTCTATTACGAATCCATACCTTCTATTTAAAATTACAAATTCCAGATAAAATTAATAAAATTAAATTTTATAGCAATTATGGTCCTCCATGCATAGTATTCTGTCGGCAAACTAATTGTTGCAATTCTGATCGCTTGCACATTTTTTTGATCGCACGGATATGATTGGGGTCATTATTGAATGTTTAATAAAATGTACGTATTATTTTTGAATTCAAAATAAAATAGTTCCAGAAAAGGTATATTTATATTTCAACATAATTACAAAATTTAGTAGATCTCTGTGTTATTAAGCCATAGTGAGAACACGTTTCACTCTAAAAGTTGTTGGACACATAGAAATAGTTTTTTTAGATTAGCATTAGGCTTTTACCTTTCGAACATAATCAAATTTGATATTGATCAATTTTGTAGATATAATGAAAATGAGTTCAAAATGAATTGAATTATGATGTTGTAAATAATTCCGAAATGATTATAACCTATTTCAATTTATTTGTAACTACGAAATTGAAATGTATTCTTATTATTCTGAAACTTATTATAAAGATCAGTTCTTCTAAATTTATTAATATTTGAATAAGAAATATTCGACATATTTTTCATATTCAACATAATTTTCAAAATTATTAGAATTTTAATTTTTACACAAAGGTAAAATAGCTTAATCTTAAAATATGAAATTCTGCAAAATTTTGAAAATTTTGAATATCATTCAATTAGAATATAGAATCTGTATTAACAAAGAAAAATACTAGAAATTATTAAATATAACTAATAAGTAAAATTGTATGTTATTATTAAAAACATATGATGTTTACATAGAAGACATATGATTATGTTTTATGTACGTATCTATGAAAATTAAAAAAAAGAAAAGAAAAAATATTTTAAAAAATGAACAAACGAACGGAAAAATAAGAATTGAATAATAATTTTTAAAATTACGACAATTTAAGAGGGTTAAAAGTGGGATATACTATTTCAACAACTGCATTATTTATTTTGCTTGTTTTTCTAATAACTTCACTGATTAAAGTAACACTTAAAGTTAGTTAATAGAATATCGTTGTTTTTGTTAATTTGTCTTTGTGGGCAGAACTGGATAATGTAGCACAGTTGTCCAAAAAACACTGATGTCTTTTTTGATAATATTCAAACAATATTTATTCAATAAATTACACTAGTAAATTATTTTTATTGTTTTTGTATATATAATTTAAAAACTACTCCATTTAAAAACTTAATCTCTAAATGTATTACAAAAGTATAGTCAATTGCGTTTTTTCGCTATGGGCAGTACTGAATCATGTAGTAGGCTTGAACAGAAACAGAAAATGTTTCAATTGAACTTGTTATAATTATATACTTTTTATAAACTAAAAATCGAAGTTATTTTAAATTTTTAGTTTCGTTACGAAATTTATAATAACTTAATTTGTAAAATTTAAATTTGTAATGATTTTGGTATAGTTATTGCGCTTTGCCTTTTTTGACAGTACTAACTAATGTTGAAGGGCTGCCTAGAAAATGCAATTGTTTCATTTGATATAGTCAATTAACACATTTTTGTTTCAAAGTTAAGTTATAATTGTTTTTATCTTAATGTTTAAAGTTCAATTTAAATGTATTACAGTATAATTTGTAGTGCATTTCTGTCTATAGACTGTACGGACTCATGCAGTAAGTTTGTCCAAAAAAGCTAGATGTTTTAAATAATTCTACTAAATATACTTATTTTTTCTTAATTATGATTATGAAGTTAGTAAGAATTTCTTATTACTGAGTTTATTCAAATAAAAAATAAAACTTTTAATTAATTCATTTTTTCATCGGATAAGAAGTAATAAATCCAGGGTTGTGTCAATAATGCATTAAATGCTTTCATAATTGTGAGGTCATACTCACTATAGGTTCAACAAAATAAGTAATTGTTATTAATATTTCTACCAACTCAAAGTATATGTGAATCAAGGTGAACCTGGTCACTGATGCTTTGGGGTCTTGTTATTTATTCCTTTTTGAAATTGTAATTAAAATACATTGTAATTCCAAAACTGCAATGCGTAAAAAAGTGAAATAGACTGAAAAATGCGAACGCGTGTGTATTAATATACTTAAATATAAACCCGGAAAAGTACAGAACAAGTGGAATTAACTCTTAAAATAGAGTTGCTGGAATTTAGATTTGAAGCATTAAATATAGAGTAAAATTAGCAATGTAAAGTGTAGAATGAACAATAATAATTCATGTGATTCATTTAATATAGTTCAATTTACTTAATAATCATTCAAAATGTGAAAAATCAATGAACGATTGCTTTTACCACATTTCCTGGCGTCGAGTGGATTCTGTGGCTGACTTATCTCTTCTATGAAATCTGCCTGTATTTAACGGTTCATACTGCACAAGTCAAACAAATTTAATTTCATGTATTACATGTAAAGCACGTGTGTGTTTTATTTTAATAAAACAATTTAAAAATAGCTTTCACATATGTGACATACATTCAGCTCTTCTTAATAGTTAACTTTGTCTAATTGCTAGCAACATTTTGCTTTCCATAATTGTAGTCAATTTTTGCATTTCTTTTAAGTTACAAATATACTTTTTAAATTTCAAAATTTAAAACTAAAATGTCAAATTTAAAAACAAATTTAGTTATGAAGTGATTAAGTGATAAAAGTGTAGTGCTTAAGTCTCTAAATCTTAGAGTCACTTACACAAGTCACAAATCAGTTAGCCTAACGCGTTAATTTGCCTAAGTTATAACTTTTCTGTTCACCTGATATGACTATTTAAACGAGACCTACTGTATAATTAATCAAAATAATGTTTTGCGTGTTTTATGTTATTTTTGTGTTAATACAAAATAGCAATATCCAAGAAAGAGCTAAGAACAACCATTGCATATATCTGCAATTTTAGCAACATTGTGATGAAGTGTGATTAAGTGTACATTTAATTCTTCAAATGTCAATTGCAGTTTCAATATTTAATGAGTTCATCCCACTTGTCCTGTACTTTTACAGGTTTATATTTAAGAATATATATGCACATGTGTATGCATATTTCAGTCTAGTATATATATATATATATATATATATATATATATATATATATATATATATATATATATATGCAATTCATCTACCTGCCACAGAAGTAAAATGTGACACAAGGTCGAGAAATTGGGATTTGAAATGCCAGCGCCCGAGGAAATGAGTACTCTGGCTCACAAACGTCGGCATATCCCGGTAGTGGTGGCTTAGGCAGTAAGGGATAAACTTACCCAATCCCAAAGAGAAGAGGCAAAGCCTGGGAGGGTGGACCCCCTAGAACTGCACAGAACAAAAAATCACTGATCGGCGGAATAAAGACCCGAAGGCCAAGACGATACCCCGGAGCAATGTAGCTAAATGAATAAAGGGAAGAAAAGTTTGTCCGAACTATGCGTTAAACATTTTTGATCCTCTTTAAAGCAACACTTCGCTTGATTTATCTCTGAACCCACCCCAAATCTTCGCTTCCAGTTTCAAATAATGTGCTTTAACCTTTGGTGGCCATTTATGTTTAATGAGGTCTCAAGTGAAGCCGCGTTGACCTATAATAGGTTAAATCTCGTTGAAAGTCTAAAACTTGAATTTCTCTTCATTAGATTTGTCTGGTGCTCTCTTCCCTCACCACTTTTATCATTTCTTTCGCTTACTAAATCTTCTCTGTACAAATTACAGTCTATATATGTAAAATGTCCGTATACGTGTTCGTTGTGAACTCAGAAACATCTGAATACATTTCAACCATGCATGTTCATAAAAGATGCTAAATTTCAGCCTGATCGCATGTCTCACTAGATATCTAATCCTACCCGTTCATTATAATCGCCATGACAACTAACTCTGTTTTCTCTCATAAGCCGTTTATAATTTACTGATCATAACGTTTTATCGAGAATTTAGTTACAATAAGACCTTTCAAGATTCCAGGTCTCCCTATACTTTCCCAATCGACACTTGGTGTTGTTCTTGTTACTGTGATACCATCTGATATTAATGCAACCATGCTTCTTCTTTTGCGGGGTAGATTGTAGCATTTTATCACATGCCAGCATATAAAACAAACGTTAAACTGATGATCATTATGAGGAGAGGAAAGGACAACAGCGCATAATGTCAGTTCTTTTGAGTTCGTCTCAGTATGCCATATCCGTTGTCTGCTTGCTTAGCTGAGTTTGTTTGTATTATAGAATCCCAGATAAGTGGTGGCTTTCTTTTTTCCAATACGAATTACGTTGTTTATTTGTACTTCTTATCTGCCCGTTTAGAGTGTTCGCATGTTGCCAGTTTACTATCTTCCCAATCAAGTCATTACTATTGTTCTATTAGTTTTAAGTCAGCTTGCTGCATTAAGCTATAATGTGCGTTACAGATTCATCTTTATGTCCCCCAAAATATACATTTGGTGTGTCCTGGATCTTGTCAATCTTGGCTTCGTATAGATTTACACGTCATATAAATAACCTACTTAATTGATTCAATTCCCATTTCTATTTTTCTAGTGTTCACTTTTCTAATTCTCTACAATCGTACTTGATCGTAGCAGCGTCATCAGCATTTATGTATTTACTGTGATGGTTTTTCTCTATATAATTATGTCGACTACGGAATCGTTAATGCTTAACCGTCTTTTTCACCCTGAATGTTACATAGAGTAAATCAACATTATATTTCAGGTAGAAATGTGTGTGTTTCAAAATCATGAATTTACTTGTAATTTGATGCAGGCTGCTGGTCATTTTGCTCAATTTACGAATGTCCAAAATATCTTTCCAGGATGTATTCCAATGCTATTAAATAAAGTGCACGTTATATAATCTATGCATTTAATGTATATATATATATATATATATATATATATATATATATATATACATATATATATATATATATATATATATGAAGTTTTCCAAGTCATTTTTTAAAAGAATACAAATACAAACTGCAACAGATCTATACAAATATAAATAAGTAACACAAATTATAAATTAATTCAAGACAAAAAGTGAAAAATAGTGTTACTGATATCTATTATATAAAAGTCAGTTGTCTGTTTGTGTTTGTCTTTCGAAAAGTGAGTACATACACAAAAGGTATTAATTTTAAGCATTGCCTCGGACAGAAGATGGACACATTTTTCGCATTCATTTTTCATCAACTTTTGTTGCAAATATAACTTTTGTCTTGATATTTGAAAATGTAACAATCAAATGTGATGAGAGCGAAAAGAAGTAAGGAAAATAATGGAAGGTTATGAGGAGAGAGGGGAAGAACGGGGTAAAGAGAGACAACTTAAATATAAAAAAATCACGATGCATAGTATGTAACTATTGGTTTATTTTTTAACAATTATATTTATTTAGAACTTAAAATACATACTTTAACATTGAAATTGTTTTATGTGTCAGAAAACCGAACAATACGTTTGGTTTGTCAGCGAAAGTCATAACCAGATAAGAAAAGAAACAGCAAAAGTTGTAAATAAGTTATATCGTTTATTTTCAGTGATTATGCAATTTGATTAAACTTTTATTTTTCTAATGTCCCAATGTTAAGTATTTATTAAAAAAAAAAGAAACAAAACATGTTTCAATTAAAGTATATTCATCCGATTAGAAATATAGATTTAATAGAAAATAATACATCTAACTTACCTGTTTATATGAATGTGTAATGAAATGAAATAGTGTTACAAAATAGTTTGTGAAATGAAATGGAACTCTTTTGTTTGTCCACAAAGCATAAAATATTCATCACAAAGAATTGCTCATATAGTATATGCATAATTTACTCTCACAGGTTAGTGATATTCAAGGTTTAGTCTTAATGTATATATATATATATATATATATATATATATATATATATATATATATATATATATATATATATGTATTAAAAATTATTTGAATCCTCAAATAAATAAGTATATTTATATATATGTATATATATATATATATATATATATGAGTATATATATATACGTGTATATATATGTGTATATATATGTATATATATGTATATATATGTATATATATGTGTATATATATGTATATATATATGTGTATTTATATATATATGTGTGTATATATATGTGTAAATATATATGTGTGTGTATATATATGTGTATATATATATGTGTGTGTATATATATGTGTATATATATTTATATATATATATGTATGTATATATTTATTTATATATAAATGTATATATATATATAAATGTATATATATATATAAATATTTTTTATTTTACTTATATTTTTTCATTTATTAATTTTCCAACGAATGTAATTTCTAACTACTCAAAAACACATCAAAATAAATTAATTCCTCATAAAGATCAAACAGCAATCGAATAGATTAATAAGCAAATATCTGTGGAACCTTACAAACTTCATTTCGCATCTTATCTTAACACACGTGATATTATTAAGATACACAAAATCGTCACTTCTAATAACGAATATCATTGAACAGGTACAATTATAAAGCACTTTAAGCCAAATTAAAAACAAATATTTCTCTATAAAACTATTAAGATACTAACAACTTTTCATATGCGTCATTACATTTACAAAATCACTAAACGTACTAAATAGTGGTACTATCATATATGAACTACACAACGCTTTTTTACAGATTCTTATTGGATATCATCTACTGATTTTTCTGTTATTATATATATATATATATATATATACATATATATATATGTATACATATATATATACATATATGTAAATATATATATGTATACATACATATATGTATATACATATATGTATATATATATACGTATACATGCATATATATATATATACATATATATATACATATATACGTATATATACATATATATACATATATATATGTACACATATCTATATACATATATACATATATATATACATATATGTATATATATATAAATATATGTATACATACATATATATATACATATATGTATATATCTATCTATACATATATATATACATATATACAGATATATATACATATACATATATATATATATATACATATATGTACATATATAAATATGTATATACATATACACATTTATATATATATATATATACATATATACATATGTATATACATATGTATACACATATACACACATATATAAAACTATATATATACACATACATATACACATATATATACACATATCTATAGAGAGATATATATATACATAGATACACATATATATATACACATATATGTACATATATATATATATATACATAGATATATATATATATACATAGATATAGATATACACATATATATACATATATATATACGTATATATATATACATAAATATATATATATATATATGTATACATATAAATACATATATATACATATATATACATATATATATACACACATATATATATACATGTATATATACACACATATATATACATATATATATACACATATATATATATAAATATATATACACATATATATATACATATATATACACATATATGTACATAGATATATACATATATATGTATACATATATATATATATGTTTACATATATATACATATATATGCATATATATACATATATACATATATATTCAGATATATACATATATATATATATTCATATATATTCATATATATATACATATATATTTTTATAAATATATATACATATATATTTATATATACATATATATACATATATATACATATATGTACATACATATATATACATATATGTATATACATATATTTATACATATATGTATATACATATATATACCTATATACACATATATACATATATATATATACATATATATGAACATACACATATACATATATACGTATGTATATACATGTGTATACATGTGTATATATACATATGTATATACATACATATATACATACACATATATACATATATCCATACATATATATATACATACATATATATATATATACATACATACATATATATATATACATATATTCATACGTACATATATACATATATACATATATATACATATACATATATACATATATATAAATATATATGTATATATATATACATGTATATATATATATATATATGTATATATGTATACATATATACGTATATATGTACATATGTATATATCTTTATATATACCAACATACATGAACATTCCTCTAAGGACGAGCAAACTGACTCCTTTGTCAGAACAATTGTGCACCATTGTTATGATCCTTACGTATATGAGGACACCGATATGATGCAACATTTAATGTCTTGAATTCTTATTCTAATTTTGATACAAATAAATGGAAATGTATTTAATTATAATCTTAAGTTAAGGTTATCATTTGAAGAAACTGAAAATAAGAAATACTACTTAATTGCTGTCTAATGACGATCATTTCTGATTAGTGTGGATATAACGCAATGCAAATCTGAGATATTTTCAAATAAAAGTTGGTTACAATCATTTTAAATGCAGAAAAAGTAAAGTTTCGGGAATATTTATTAATTTATTATGCATACCGATTATGAAATTTTCGAAAATGTCGAAGACTTTGGAATTTCTTGAAGGGCTTAAAATCCTATTTTTACCCATTTGCATTACACTCATTTAAAATAATGAAGTCCACATTACTAATCATTAAGTCTCGAAACTATGTCCCAGAATTCATAGTGATTAGTGAATAATTTGACTGGTGAGTTTTATAACATCGTAATTTAAGTTAATTATAAATAATAACTTGTAAATAAATGGATGAACTATCAAGAGAGAAACGTTTAACAGATTTGTTAACACTGAACACAGAATGAATTAATGAGTTAATTGTCGCTGGACGCGATTGTTATATTCACAGTCTGATGTCGTGATCTTTTTTATCTTTCTCTCTGGGCAGCCGACAATTTCAAGGGCGATAACTCTTAACTCCCGAAATGGTTCAAGGGAGGTAATTCCGTTTTCGGTAGTTGTCCTAACAGTGAGTATTATGCATAGAAATAGGAACACGTATACACGTACCTAATTTTATTGATATACGCCTCCAAATGTTAAAATTCAACAATAAAATAATCTACACATGAAAATGTTTTGCAGACAATATATATTCCAATATATTTAATGATAGGTAAATTAGTTTAGGAGTTTATCCTGTACAAAGTAATATATATATATATATATATATATATATATATATATATATATATATATACATATATATATATATAAATGTAAGAAGGCAAATAAAAAATGTAAGAATTACACATCTATTTCATCTTCAGTTTTTCAATGCAATGTGTATACAATACAATCATGTTTATTATTTTCTTTCCTTAGGCTAAGATTTATAAAGAATGATATCTTATCATCAGTGGAAATTACATAGATAGATACGAATAAAATAAATCATAATTTGCAAAACATTGAAAAAGCTATAACAAGTAGATGCGAGTGTAACGTGCTCCAACACTTGACCTTGTAATATCTATAGGCCTAAGTTAAATTTGTTCTTAAAATGAATAATTATCCCGGTAACTTTTTCAATTAAACTAGTCATGTAAATGTAGTAACCTCATATCACACCATTTCTTATTCTTTACTGGTATTCTGCCTTGTTTCGAAAAATCATTGTAAGTGACATATGTTTAAAATATATTTTTACTCATTAACGTTTAACCATCTAAACACCCCCCCGTCCACTTCACCCCAGAGCCAGCAAGAGTATCCTTGGTTCAAACCTTTTTAACCGAACATATTTTGAATTTGGAAAACTTTCCCACACACTCACATCTACTATTTATAAATATCTCAAATATTTCGAATACGGATTTTCATCTGATGATAAGGCACCCTTCTTTGAAAATTCTGGCTTTAAAAAAAAATAAATAACTTGCTCTACCCCGTATATTGAGCTTGATTCAATTGAATATAGGTTTAAATCTCTAAAAGTATACATTCTACTTCTAGCTTTATACCTTTATATACAAAATCACACACACACACATACAGTATATATATATATATATATATATATATATATATATATATATATATATATATAAATGTTTCGAGGTACAAAATTTATTAATAGATTTAAAAAGAATACGCGGAAATCTCTCTAAGGCCCTTTCGACTATCATCTCGTCAGTAGAAAATCGATAGTTTTAATTAATAATAACGTCGAAAGAAAGAGCAAAATGGGGAAATTGAGTGTGCCAAAATTATCGTTAAAGCGATTAAAATTCAATTTAATGATTTCGATTAAAAGTCGATTAAAAGGCACTACGTTAGGGGATAAATGAAAAAAAAAAAAATTGGGAAGGAGTTCAAAGTTCCCCAAAGAGATTCAGCGATCTTACAAATTCCTTCTGCCGGCACAGGGAAGGTTTTCGAATGGCAATAGAGACAGATTCCAATATTTTCAAATGGTTCTTGGAATCTGCTCGATGCAAGACCTCAAAACGGTCTATTTTATAACCACTGGCACAGCTAGGGTTTTCAACCAAATGCTGGCCAATAGCAGAGTCCAAAGAATTAGAGGAGGGGTAACACAAGGACCCTACCCTTCCCTGACGTATTTTTGATGGAATGTGCTGGTTTATGCGAGTCTGCAAATGCAAGGAAGTGCGCCCTATATAGCCAGCATCACATTGGCATTTAAATTGGTATACAATATTACTATAATTTGTATAGGGCACACTATCCTTGCGAAAGGAAGGAAAAGCAGGTCTAGTAGCATAAACTAATCGTAAGGACACAGAGTAGAAGCAATTGTTAATGCTATCAACAATCTGTTTACCTAGTTTAATACTATTTCCCCCTATCTAAGGTAATTTTAAATAAATGGGGCATTTTACAGGCCCAAGTATTTTAGGGGATTTAAAATCAGCAACCTTTTTATTAATGCAATCATTGATAAGGTCTTCGGGATAACCATTATCAATGAATATATCCCTGATCCTATCGAGTTCACAGTCTAATCTATTTGAAGAACAAATAACGAGAGCTCTATGCACCAAAGTGTAAATTAAGCCTATCTTTCTAGACTTAGGCACAAAAGACGACCAGTTTACATACAGGCCCGTAAAAGTAGGCTTCCTGTAGATGGAAGTGAGAAAGCCACCCCTTGAACGTTCAACAAGAACATCCAAGAAGGGAAGACAATTATCCTTTTCACTTTCCATCGTAAACTTTAGAGCCTCATGAATAGAATTTAACTTATGAAAGAATGCAAGTGCTCCACTCTGCGAAGAAAACATCGCAAAAGTGTCATCCACATATCTAACATAAGTAGTGGGCATATTTACAGACCTAAATAAAACGGATTCGTAATATCCGACGAAGATATCAGCTAAAGTGGGGGCTAATGGACTACCCATTGAGACCCCGTCGACCTGACTATACATAATATTATTGAAGCTGAACTCGACTGATTTAGTACATAAAAGTATCAATTCTATGAAGATCTCCCTAGAGAAACAAGGGGCAGTCAGGCAACCTTCATAGAGAGCGTCGGCACAAATAGTTATAGTCTCATCTAAAGGTACATTAGTAAAGAGACTAGAGACATCAAAAGAGCACATAAATGATGTCTCAGAATCCGGATCTAACCCACGTAGAACTTCAGTAAACCGATAGGAATCAGGGATGCAGTGCGTCGTGTATAGATCACGCACAGGTTGCAGGATTACTAGGAGCCACTGAGCCAAATAATGTTGGGCGGACCCTATCATAGATAATATAGGTCTAAGTGGCACCCCCTCCTTGTGTATTTTTGGAAGACCATATAATCTAGGTCGCAATGACCCAGAGGGTCTGATCCTATCATAGACCTCTTTCGAAAAAACCTTCTTTTTAAATAAAAAAAGAAGACGCTTCTGCATCTTGATCTCGTTCTTACAAGTATTATCTGCAGACTCGACAGGGCCAAGTCTACAGAATTTAGTAGTGTCGTTAAGAATAGATAACATTTTGTTAACGTTGTCACTACGATCCAATACCACAACTCCAGCACCTTTGTCTGGTTTGCAAATGTAAATTTCCTCATTAGATTTTAACGCTTTTATGGTTTGAAATTGCGTTTTATTCCAAATAAAGTCAATGTGGTCAATGGACGCGTTACTGTATTGGTGTGCCAAGTCAACCAACCTAGATTTCATTCTAGAAACATTATCTAAAGAACTAGGAGAGTGATGTCTAATTTGAGAAAACAAAACCTCGAAAGAAGCGAGGGTTTTCTCTTTGTTAATGTGGGTAGGGGGAATACAAAAATCTAACCCCTTAGACAAAACTTTAATTTCGATATCTGTTAATACAGTGTTCGAAAAATTAAATATATGTTTGCTCCCATTATTTATTTCACAACCATAACGTCTTCGAACAAGAAGGGCAAGTTGTTTATTATATTTTATAGAAGCATGTTACTTGGCAAATTCATCACCAATAGACAGATACTTGCAGAAACGGAAGAAATCAAAATAAGACAAGAAGCCTTTAATTGTAAACCAGAGACGATGACGAATACTAATAAGATATTCACGCTTTTCAGACAACTTATTAATGTCATCACGCATAAAAGCACGCTCTATAGAAAAACTGGGTCTAACGTTAGACGCAGCAATACGTTTTGAAATATAAAAAGGAGCCACATCCTGTTTAAGACAAGAATGTAAAAAGGCGACTGAAAGTTTAATACATCTCATTCTGCTCTTTAATCGTATGATATTATTTAATTGAATTATTTGGTGGTGACTATACCTCTTCCGTAGATATTTAAATAAATGTTTCGAGGTACAAAATTTATAAATAGATTTAAAAAGAATACCCGGAAATCTCTCTAAGGCCCTTTCGACTATCATCTCGTCAGGAGAAAATCGATAGTTTTAATTAATAATAACGTCGAAAGAAAGAACAAAATGGGGAAATTGAGTGTGCCAAAATTATCGTTAAAGCGATTAAAATTCAATTTAATGATTTCGATTAAAAGTCGATTAAAAGGCACTACGTAAGGGGATAAAAAAAAAAAAAAAAAAAATTGGGAAGGAGTTCAAAGTTCTCCAAAGAGATTCAGCGATCTTACAAATTCCTTCTGCCGGCACAAGGAAGGTTTTCGAATGGCAATAGAGACAGATTCCAATATTTTCAAATGGTTCTTGGAATCTGCTCGATGCAAGACCTCAAAACGGTCTATTTTATAGCCACTGGCACAGCTAGGGTTTTCAACCAAATGCTGGCCAATAGCAGAGTCCAAAGAATTAGAGGAGGGGTAACACAAGAACCCTACCCTTCCCTGACGTATTTTTGATGGAATGTGCTGGTTTATGCGAGTCTGCAAATGCAAGGAAGTGCGCCCTATATAGCCAGCATCACATTGGCATTTAAATTGGTATACAATATTACTATAATTTGTATAGGGCACACTATCCTTGCGAAAGGAAGGAAAAGCAGGTCTAGTAGCATAAACTAATCGTAATGAAACAGAGTAGAAGCAATTGTTAATGCTATCAACAATCTGTTTACCTAGTTTAATACTATTTCCCCCTATCCAAGGTAATTTTAAATATTTTGGAATCTGTCTCTATTGCCATTCGAAAACCTTCCTTGTGTCTGCAGAAGGAATTTGTAAGATCGCTGAATCTCTTTGGGGAACTTTGAACTCCTTCCCAATTTTTTTTTCATTTATCCCCTAACGTAGTGCCTTTTAATCGACTTTTAATCGAAATCATTAAATTGAATTTTAATCGCTTTAACGATAATTTTGGCACACTCAATTTCCCCATTTTGCTCTTTCTTTCGACGTTATTATTAATTAAAACTATCGATTTTCTCCTGACGAGATGATAGTCGAAAGGGCCTTAGAGAGATTTCCGCGTATTCTTTTTAAATCTATATATATATATATATATATATATATATATATATATATATATATATATATATATATATATATATATATATATATATATATATATTAAGCTATGAAAATATATTTATGGCAATTAAGCTACACAGAGGTTCCCGCGTTTCATTCCGGGGGAATCTTCAGGCTAAAATGCATGGATTTATGTTGCCGGGTGTTTTTATATACACGGCTTGCTAGTTAATCAGATTCTTTGTTGTTCTCTCAGCTCTACTGAAAATTGGCGCATAAAATATCTCCTTATAAAATTTTATGTGGATACATTTAATAGTAATATATATATATATATATATATATATATATATATATATATATATATATATATATACATATCAGGCTAATACAACAAAATATATAAGAGGCAACTAATATATTTAATTAGTGAAGATCCGGATAAAAATGAAGCTTAATATACTGGATAGAGCATTAATAGCATTAGATGAAGTGAAAGAATAAAATAAGCAACGAATCAAATGTTATTACAATTCAAAGTTCAAACAAAGTAATTCAAAGTCCCTAACTCATGAGTTTTCAAAGAACATCTTCTCCTCAGAGGACAATTACCGCAATGACATTACTGCAGGTAATAAAATTAAACTTTGAAAATATATAAAAATATATAAAATACATAAAAGTATATAAACCATCAAATATATCGGCCCCAAACACACTATTTTGTTAAACTTATACAGTTCATCCAAGTCATAACGTTTAAAACAATTTCAAGAAAAATGTCAAAGAAGTCGATTAAAAACAATCCAGGTGGTTAATGGTAGTCCAAAAACGAAATCCAGGCAGGAAATGTGTTTGCTATCGATGCAGTAGATGACAGTGAGTAGTGTATTCAGGGTGTATGTAAATTAATAAAACAATAGAAAAAACAAAATCATATAAAAAGTTTAGAAAACTCACTCGGTGTTGAATATTATAGTGTCCAATTAAGGGTACTTATGAGCTGATAGGAGTTGTGCAAACCATAACTTCCTGGTTAGATCCAAGCCCCGCTAAGGTCAATTCGAACAATGGAAACTGACCTAATTTGATTCGCACCTTATTTTATTCTTTCACTTCATCTAATGTTATATATATATATATATATATATATATATATATATATATATATATATACGTGCACTCCTTAAATGTAAAACTTCATAAAAAATAATGTTCCATGTAACTCACAGTGTTGCCTAGACAATATATTGTAAATTTCATGATTATCTATTACTGTGTTTAAGAGTTTAGCCTGTACATATAAATATATACATATATATATATATATATATATATATATATATATATATATATATATATATATATATATTTATATATATTTATATATATACTCAAACCTAACTTTATATATACAGATATAGATATACTATTTTATTCCTTTCATTACTATCACGATCAGTACAGCTAATTCATTTACTGATGCTACTTTCCATACTAATACTGCTACTAATGATTACCTCAATCCACATGAAAATAGTCATTATTAATAAAACTTTAAACTTCATTATATTTATTCGAATTATTTCTTTTGTGATACCAACATAATCATGATCAATATCATCATCATTACTACTATTGAGCTTATTACTAATCTTAATATATACAGTTGCCCGTTTGTTTGTTTGTTCTGGAACCCCTTCCTATGTTTTGGAATACCTATCATTACGATATATATTCTAAAAACTAAATTATATATTATATATATATATGTATGTATATATATATATATATATATATATATATATATATATATATATATATATATATGTTTGTTTATCAAATAGGATACAGCATTTACATATGGCTGTTTTGCTATTGATCTCCATTAAAGGTCGTATGAAGTTGTATTTTATTTTTCATATAATATGAACGTTGCTGTAATAAAAACAATGAGACGAAAATGGTTAAAAAATGATTAACATAATTATATTTCAATTAGTATCACTGTACTTACATCATGTTTCGTCAAATCAATGCTGCGCACATCCCTGGGCTTCACCTCGCCATTTGAACCTGATAAAAAAGTAAACTATTAGAATTCAAATGTACTATGATAATATGGAATTAGAAAAGGCGAGCTGGGGTTCTTCATTGAATTCTGAGTAATGGTGAGTCCTCGTGTATGTAATACAATAATAATACATATACAATTCAGTGAGCTAAAATATATATGTTGATACTATTTGAGGCTACACACTCTGAGCTATAAAAATCAACAATAGACTGTAATGCTTACAGAGGGAAAATAATTACGATTAAGATTTCTTTTCAGTTGTTTTCTTTTGAACCAACACGCGAGAAACTTACAAAGAGAATGAAGGAGAGGGTCACCCACACATCAATATATGTGTATGTATATGATAGGGTGTAAGAATGAAAGATTAACAACGAAGTGTAAAAGAATGGTGTATATAAGTAAACAACGAATAAAACAATTGGTATATAAAAAATTGACTGAATAAACGCGAAAGCAAACAATATATATATATATATATATATATATATATATATATATATATATATATATATATATATATATAGAGAGAGAGAGAGAGAGAGAGAGAGAGAGAGAGAGGGGAGAATCGAAACAGAGAGAACGGGATGAAAGGAGAGAGAGATGGCATACATAGGTAGACAGTACGCACAAAAAAGATATGGGTACACACATATAAAAGCATATACGATACTAGAAAGAAAGATATATGTTTATTATTATAAGTGTGAGTTAATCAAAGTTCTTTTCACAATTTTTTTTCATAGATATTTGAGGCAAAATACTTGCTAAACTATACTGTATTTCTGGGATTGAGTTATGTTTGAAACATTCTGTTGTAAGTGTTCATATTAGCCATACTTTAAAATTAACTGAAAAAGGCACCTACCCCTCTTCATTATGAAATCATTTATTGTAACACATTTTTAACATACTTATCTCAGTTATCTAAGTTTATTTACTTCTATATAGGTATAATAAAATAATGATATGTCTATATTTTTGTAATTATTATTATAATAATGATAATAACAATTATAATAATGTTAAATAGAATAATTACTATTAGATAGAGTATTATTAGAGAGTGACACACAAAATATTATTTAAAAAATAGCTTTTTCTTCAAATAATAAGGTTTCTTAAAGAAACTAATTTTTGTAAACGTATCTCATTTTAAAAATTGAGTATTTATTAAATTACATGTGACAAGAAACACATGCTAATTAACCTGCATGACACATCTTAATTGTCTTATTACCAAGCAAACAATTAAAAGAAAACTTTCTTCAAATGAATGGCCCAACTTATATCTTAAAAAACTTATAGAAAGCAAAAAACATACCAACATCTAAAAATCAAACAAAATCACTCACACATTATGAATAGTAAAATCTAACACTCAACAACCCATCAACAAAGAAACATTAGAAAACAACTCATACTGAAAAAATATGTTTGACCGTTGATGACCTTATAAGGGTTTGAAGGTTGTTAAACGCAAACGAATATACACACCATGAGCGGTGTTTGTACTTTTGCTAGTATGCCCATTTCCATCTTTATTTAGCTTTTTACGCTTAATAACAAGATGAATGGACACATTTTGGAAGTTTTGTGGGAAGAAAAACAACTTTGTATTTGCAGGAGAGACAAAATAACAATAATGAATGAATTAATGCGTTGATCTTATTAGCAAAGAATATTAAAAATTATGATTTTCAGCAGAAATAATTCATAATGAACTAATGGCAAACAGCATTTATCTCTTTTTTACATATTATAAAGAAAATGGCCAATTAATTAACAAGGTATATTAGGTATTTAATATTTTCGTCTTATGAATTTATGGAATCTGAGGAATTTAGTAATGGGTATATTGATGTAAAAATATTTGATATCTTAACTGGCCACCGTGATGTTTTTCATATTGATCTTTTAGAGATTGCTGGCAAATGAGAGTTGTTTTATATCGGAAAGGCAGACGAAACCGAGGAGGAGGTGAGTATTTTTGTTAATTTTCTTGCTCATTTATGTAGCTTACTGGCGATGCTTGATATGATGGGTCTCATGATGACGTCCGCTTTGTGCGTTGTTGGTAGACAATAGAGCTTGCTAGTTATGGGGTTTGGGTCCAGGGGTTAAAGTAAGTAAGGCCAAGAGTCCGACAGTTTAGATATCAGAAACGTGGCTAAAGTCAACTGCCTCATATTTCTTAAAACAATTAATATCATCATAATCTCGTAATTAAACTACCCCCTTCTTTCCCTTTAAATTATTAAATTATGCCATATAATCACTCAACAATTCCACTTTACTTCCTCAGCAGAATCCTTGCCTGGCTGTTCCTCTTTTTGTAGAAAACGGACCATTCAAATCCCTTCTAGGCCAAAACTCTTACTAATTTATATATATATATATATATATATATATATATATATATATATATATATATATATATATATATATATATAGATATGACAAGCTCCTAATCTACCCACATCACGTTCGTCTCGCTGATATTGTCAACAAACTAGATAAAATTGAACACACTTGTTCCTTCACATCCGAACTAGAAATTAACCGCGCACTCAACTTACTTGCTATCACTCTGCACAACATCCTGAATGGCCCACCCGTCTATAGAAAATCAACACATACAAATAAGCTTATAATACTTACTCCCACCACGACAACATAATAACATCCGGAATGATCACAAACTCGTTATTTCAAGCTCTAAGAATGTCAAGCTATTTTTACCTCCGCAATGTAGACATCTACATACACAGTTTGAAACCATCCTCTGTTTTCATCCAAAACGATAAACGCACAGATGTGTATATTAACACAAACACATATACCCACTACAAAATGTTTCTCACAAAACAACACCACTAATGCAAATAACAATGACAATATTTATAGAACTATGTATCATATAGTTATCCTAACTAATCCTATTTTACCTCCTTAGACAGACAACCCAGACTTGGCCTTAAAATAGCAACATCAACATCATAATACAATTAATGATATATTCAACTCTGAATGCCGCCCCTCAAACGACACTTCCTGCTGAGCCGACATCTATAAAAAATATGCATCATTTCCAATGTTTTATATCGCCGAGACAGACAGGTCAGACTTAGAATATCTCGTATGTACGAACACAAACAAGACCGCGGACAAAAGAATCCCGCTAACACACTAGTCATACACAGGAGCGCCCTCTTCTACAACTTTGACTTTACAAATTACACTCTCCTCAAGATTGAATTCTCTCTTCAACGATGCAAGTGCATGAAAATTGCTCTAGTCCTTCTCTCATTACCATCTTACGTAAATCTTAACGTCGGCTCATACTCATTAACTAAACATCTGGCAAAAATACCACACCCACAATGTAATATACCTCGCCACTGCATTATGATTTTAACTGAATTGCACCACTGTTCACATGTGTTTTTTTCCTTTTCTTCTTTTTTTCCTCTTCCCTTTTACCAAATAACACTCTATTATGCACGCGCCACATATTTTCCCCAACTAGATGCGTACGTTACTATATCCCTTTTCGCGTGTTTTATCTCCTATGTTTTGCCCTCTTCTTGTTCCTTCAATTCCAAATCTTACTTTTGCTAAAAATGTTGGATGATCAGAATGAAACCGGTCAATCTCTGCTTTAATTGTTATTACTTCATGTTTGTTTATCCTTTTTACCTTATATATATATATATATATATATATATATATATATATATATATATATATATATATATATAATATCTGCACTACAGACGCTGACATACACGAGCACACTAAATAACACATTTGAGCAATTATAGATTAATTTAATTATGACTACTTCTTTAATTTTACTTCACGTGAACTCCGAGCACTTAATGCGCCTTTCTCCATTTTTCAGCAAAGAAATTGCAGACAGTTAAAAATAAACCAAACTTTTGTGTTTCTACGTACCCAGCCATTAGAAAATTATTAGTATCGCTGAGTGATCGATGGTCCTAATGACTGATCGAACAGTTTTCTTGATTGACTGATTTTCTCATCGACAAAAGGAAACAACTAGAGACAGAGGAAGCGATACTAATTGATGATGTTTCCCGTTCGTATTTTCTATCATAAAAAAGACCAGAAAATAATTGCTTTATTGCTTCCTTTGTTCTATTATATTTTTAACTGCTCTTCATCATTTCAAATAAGAAATTAAAAGAAAATATTTCTTTCATATGAATAGAACATTCGGTGCCCCTATGTTGTATAATGTATTTGATCAATATCGAAGGAGGACTCGTACAAACTAGCAAACACGTGTGACCTACATAGGCAACTGGATTGTCTAATTTACTCAGTTATTTCTCTGTAGTTGTTGCTGGCGGAGAAGTTGATACTGCCGTAGATTTCCGACCGGCGCGTTCTATCCAAGTACTTTTCGGTCATGAATTTTTTGCGTCATCAATTTTATAAAAACAAGCTGTTGCAGAGACTGCTACTTGAGATACGTCATACATTAATTGCAAAAATAAACATTTAATTCATAACTGTGTTGTAAACATGTGATTAAATCTTTCGTGTTTAGTCAAATAGATACATATTAACATTTTAGTAATTTCGACACAATGTAAAATGTACGTAGATCTTTTTTAATTCAGTGGCTTAAGATCTTTGAAATAGATGCAGATAATGGATATTTATATTACAAAACATTAGCCAAAACATATTTCTTGAAATTTCAAATTTTACTGAATGTCTGTGTTTTTAGCTATAGTGAGAACATTTTTCATTCTAAAGGTTTTGTACACGTAAAAATACTTTTAAAAAAATAACTTCAAACATAATCAAATTAAAACTTAAACAATTAAAAAGATATAAAGCATATGAGTTTAAAATGAATTGCAATGAAATTATTAAATATAACTAATAAGTAAAATTGTATTTTATTTTTTTTAAATAGCATGTTATCAGGGGGAATGTTAGTATTTATTATTACTATAAACTTATATATAATTGACTATTTAAAAGTAGAACAAAAGAACAACGATACGAAGAATAACATAATAAGAATATTTAGAGGGTTCAAAGTGGTGGTATAATTTCTAAGCAACCCCATTATTGATTTGTTTGTTTATTAATCTTTACTAACTTCAGTGTATTTACTTGCATAAAGTAAAACTCTAAACACATGTATAGAACATTGTTATTTGTAATTTTGTCTTGTGAGTATATCTAAATCATATAGTAAAGGTTTGCAGAAAATACTGATGCCTTTTTGATAATATTAAATATGTTATTTTCTAGGAATTACATAAGAACATATATTTTTATTGTTATTCCTTTTTTATTTCCAAATAACATAATTTTAAACGTAATCCCTAAATTTATTACCAACGTTAGTCAATTGTAGCTTGTCGTAATAAAGGTACTGGATCCTATAGTAACGCTGTACAGAAAAGGATTATTCTTTTTAATTGACTATATTTTAATTACGTACTTTATATTTTAATAAACTTCAAACTGCAGTTATTTTTAATTGCAAGATTACTTAACAAATGTATAATAATTTCATTTGTAAAATTCCAAATGTTAACGATTGGGGTATAGTCATGTGTGCGGTGTCTGTATTGGAAGTACTTAATCGTGTCTCCAGAAAAAAAAACCCATGTTTCATTTTATATATTCTATTAACATTTTTTTAATTCGAAATACACACGCATAGTTATCATTGTTGCCAACTTCGCGTTTAAAGTAAAATTCCAATTCATAACAACAACATTTGTAGTGAACTTTTATGGGCATTACGTAATCATGTAGTAAGGCTGCATAAATAGGTAAATGTTCTAAATAATTATAGTAAATATACTCATTTTCTTCTTAAATTATTATAATAGAGTTTGTTAGAATTTATTATTATAGCTTTGTCAGATTACGAAGCCACGTTTGAATTAATTACTCTTCTCTCAACGGATAAGAAGTACTAAATCTACGGCTAGTCTACTAATTAATTAGATGCTTTCATTATTGTGATGTAATAATGCTTATTGGTTCAACAAAATAAGCAATGGTTACTAATATTTTCACCAACTCAAAGTATAGGTGGATCAAGGTAAACCTTGTAACTAGTGCTTTGGAGTCTTGTGGTGTGTTACTTTTTTAAAAAATTAGAACAAAAATACACTGTACATTCTCAAACTACTATGACTTAAAAAAGTTGACAAGACATGAAAATGTGGCCGCATGTGTATTAATAGTCTTAAATATGAACCTGGAAAAGTATAGGGCAAGATATATTGAAGTTGGAATTGCGATTTATATAGAGAAAATAATAAACAATAATGAATTGATTACTTATTTTGTTACATGAAAAGCACATGTGTTTTCTATCATAAAATAACACTAAATAAAACAAAACGATGATTAATTGACTCACATTGAACTCTTCCAAATACTAAACCCTCTTAAATTGTCAGTACCCTTTTGTTTTAACTACTATTTTAAAACGTTTGCCAATCGTAGTAATTTTTGCATTTCTTTCAAGTGAAAAATAGAATTTTTTAAACTTCAATATTTTCTTTTTAAAATTTCAGCTTTTTTTTCTAAAAGAAAATTGAAAAATGTAGTTATTAGATGATCAAGTACTTAAAGTTTAGTAATTAAATCACTAAATCTTTGAGTCATTAAATCAAGTCACAAATTAGTTCCCCTGACTACTTAATTTGCCTGCGTCATCACTTTTTCTATTTACTTGAAGTAACTATTAAGATGACATTTCCTGTATAATCAACGAAAACAGTATGCGCTTGTTTTATGTCATTCTTGTGTGAATATATATATATATATATATATATATATATATATATATATATATATATATATAACAATATCCAAGAAAGAGCTAAGAAAAACTATCGCATGTCTGCCATGTTAGCAACCATGGGATTACTTGTGATTAAGTGTAAATGTAATTCTTAAAATCTTAATTCCAGCTTCAATATTGTAAGAGGTAATTGTACGGGTTCTGTATTTTCCAGGTTTATTTTAAAGGATATTTATACACATGCGTTCGCATTTCGCATTTCGCATTCTTCACTCTCATTCTCTCTCTCCCTTTCTCTCTCTCTCCCTCTCTCTCTCTCTCTCTCTATATATATATATATATGTATATATATATATGTATATATATATATATATATATGTATATATATATATATATATATATATATATATATATTGGTGGCTTTCTTGCTTGCTGCGTTAAATTTTTCATATATCAATTGTTTTATTCATTTTTAGTTAGATACTTCATTCTTTTACACTTCGCTGTTACTCTTTTATTTTCACGCCTATCATATACATACATATATATTTGTGTATGAGTAGCCCCTATATATATATATATATATATATATATATATATATATATATACTATTGAACATTTGCTTCTGTGGTGTGAATATAGTCGCAAGTAAAAAGGCAACACAGTATCTAATTTCTAGATCCATATCAGACAGACCCGCGAGTTGACTTAGTGCTTAATTTTCGACACGTGATTTAACATTTCTGATGCTTTTTAATGGAGATTCTAATAGGATTATTCCTCCGAATAATCTGCTTCATACCGCCACAACCATACAGACACATACAAACACAATTATAAAAACACAAGCTCTATTGAAGGTACATGCACACATGGTATGTACATGTTATATATATATATATATATATATATATATATAGCAACATGCTCACAAACAAACGAACACGGTCTTAGCAGATTAAAATTTTGCCTTGACACTGACGATTTAAACCTGTATTAAAAAAAACTCATATGGATTAACAAAGCCTGAAACTCAGAAACAGAAAAAATACTTTATAGTATTTGAAATGAGATTATAACGCCACATTATACGTAAGATTGAACACATAACCCTCGCTCGCCTTTTTTAATAAACATGTGCATGCATTGATACTAGACTTTCTCATTAAGAATCAAGGTGTTTATTTGGAATGATCTACGATTATTTCACGCCTTTTCAAGACAACTAAACCAATTTAAGATTCAGAATCGATTGCATGTGTGTTCATGTCTCTAAAGATACAAGTTGTGTGACGTGATTTGTAACAAACAGAAATTAACCAGACAATGGCTGTCTATCAATTAGGTTCCAACACTCGGCTCTAATAAACACAGAAAAGAAAATGAACGAAATAAAGAATATTGTAATTTTGTTACGAGTACTTGACGAGTAAAATGTTATTGCTGTCAAGCTAGATAATTGGGTTTTCTTTGTCTGTGTTACTTGGCGAATGAATAAACAATTTGCATTGTAATATATTGTTGTTAATGCCCGGTAAACTAAGATACTTTATCGAAAATTGAACTGATATTCGGTTTCGAATTTTCTCTTTCATCCCATTTTCTATCATTAAGGTATGTG
Organism: Sepiola atlantica; assembly: GCA_963556195.1. Taxonomy (NCBI): domain Eukaryota; kingdom Metazoa; phylum Mollusca; class Cephalopoda; order Sepiida; family Sepiolidae; genus Sepiola; species Sepiola atlantica. Next base: position 26,236,119 of record OY744546.1, on the reverse strand, counting down.
TAGACAACCCTAACTCTTACTGAATTTGGTTTCAATCATCTATTCATTCCTCCTCATTTATTGATGTTATAGTATCGTAATATATAAAGCCCAGACCAGATTCATCTCCACAAGAACAACACGAGAGTATAATTATGAAAAAAGGCAAGTCATTATTAACTGGTATTAGTAAACCGGTCTCTTGACATTGTCTGTCTCTAACTGACCTTCCTTCTAGTCAGAATTACATTGACTATAGCATAGATTACCTTGAGTTGAAAGAATTAAAATCAACGACATGGTTTATGAGGTATTAGTATTTTTTTACAAGTTTCTCTCTTTCTCTCTCTCTCTCTTTCTCTCTCTCCCCCCGGTATCTTGACAACTTGTTTACGAAACCTTACATCATCGAGGTAAACCGTAACTTATATTTTCGTCATATGCTCGGTCATATCGATCACGAATATAATTTCTCATTTAAATGCCAACCAATCAAATTCCTTTATTTTTAGCATAAAATGTTCTTTATACATTTTCTTTTTTTTTTGTTAGTAATAGTCGCCCGTCTATATTTTAATATGTGTCACCGTATCTTTAAATATAGGCTTTATCCGACGCTCAGGATGAAAGTAGGTCTGTAAGGCTTCAGATGCAAATAGCATTTTTCTCGGTAAACGTGGATAATTAATAGACGAATCTAATTTTACACGCTTCCAACAATCTCGACATCCATCAGTCAATATGTCATCCGTAAGTTTGAACTGACGTTTACGTCGTTATGTAATGCTTACATTTAAAACATAATTTAATTTTGTGTGTAACTCTTATGTTTGAAATTCCACTTCTATTTGAAATAACCTGTTTGTTGCTATGACAGCCGTATGTTTTAAATGAGATTGTGTGTGCACTCTGTCACTTTTTAGTTTGAATAATGTTGTTCTATTTCTGGCAGGCTTAAATTTCACATGAGTAGTATTCCGTTAGCTTGTGTTGTTTACGTTTGAAATAAATACTATTTTATTTGATCTATCACATTTAAGTTTGTAATATAAGATCCCTAAGTATGCCATAGTTCAGTTTTAATAGCATTTTTTTTATCTAACATGCTTAATATGCATGGTCTGCCCCGCATAAGTTCATAATATTATTTTCCTCGTTATGTGCTATTTAAGTTTAAAATAGGTTTCCATTTCCAGCTTTCTTGCTTAAGTTTCAAATCAAGGGAGGCGCGAGAGCGCTCTATCCCTTAATAGACTGCACGAATGGCCTATGCTAGAAATCTCATTTCTTTGATCAATCATAACTCAATAACCAATAAACCAAATTAGTTAAAAAAAATGCACACAATTTGTATTTGATAGGTTCTATAAGTGTGTAGAATTTCAGCATCGTTAGTCAAGGCAACCCAGAGATCCAGAAAGTTCAATCATGAAATCATGTTATATGTGTGTACGTACGTACGTATGTGCCACCCTGTATCTCATCAACTATTTGATGGATTCAGTTGATTTTTGGCCGAAATAGAGGTTCTAGTGTCTAGTTGATGGCATTTTAATTTCAGTTTACAATATACCTTAGTTTTCCAGAAAATTCCAAAAAACCTTTAAAATTACCAGTATTGATACACTTTATTCTATATCTTATCGACCATCTGATGGATTCAGCTGATTTGTGGCAAATATAGAGGTTCTAGTGTCTAGTTGATGGCATTTTAATTTCAGTTTACGATATACCTTGATTAGTCAACCTACCAATTATATCAGTTATGAGAATGGATTGTATTAAGGCATAGCCTATACAAAAGTAGTGACATTCCATGAAAATGCCAGTATACTGCAATCATATGCCCTTAATAGGGTTAAGATGAAAATTCATGTTTACTAAATGTACAAAAGTAAGGAAATTCCGATATTGTTACACGTTTATTGTCATTAAGGGAATGCGAGCACAACAGGGCTATGTATTTTACTGGTAGGAATTTTTCTTCAGTGCACCTCACACACTTCATCAACTCATGCATAGAGATTTATACTGTAGTGATGTGATAATGAAATGGTTTTGTTGACAATAAAAGAGTAAACATTTTGGAATTTCCTTGCTTTTTTACATTTAGTGTATATGCATTTTCATCTTAACCTTATTAAGGGCATATGATTTCAGTATACTGGCATTTTTCATGGAATCGAATTTAACTTAATCTTTCCGTAAGTTCAGAAAAAACATATTTGGTTCGTTTGTGTTATTTACAGTTTCACATGGCGTTTCTGTTGATCTCCCCAGCTTAATTTTAAAGTATCATTTCCTCTGGTCTGCAACATACCTTAGCATACCATTACCCTTGGTCTGCCTGCTAAAATTTAAAATACCATTTTAGTTTATCTACCCGACTTATGGTTGCCATACCATTTCCACTTGTCTGTGCTACTGAAGTTTAAAATATTATTTCTCTTGATCTGTTCGTTGGCTTGATCTGCTTAAGTTTAAAATACAATTTTCATTGATCTGTCTTGATTAAAGTTAAAATACCGTTTTCGTTGAAATGCTTCACTAAATTTAAAATACACTTACCCTTTGTCTGCCCTACTTAAGTTGAAACTCCTATTTTCCTTCGTCTGTCTTGATCAACTGTAATATACTATTTCCCTTGGACAGCCCTTTTTTGTTTAAAATACTATTTACTTTCTTTAATCTTTTCTACTTAAGTTGAAGATAGCATTTTCATTTGCCTGTCTTGCTGAAGTTTACCACCACTATACGCGTAGATTAAATAGACGGATCTTAAGAAATGGATTTCTTATTTTAATAATGAGAAAGCCATCTCTCTTTCGTTTTTTATTGATTGCCCATATCTTTCTTGTAATTAACGTAACATCGCTAATAAAAGCATCATTTTGATTTTCTTGACATTCGTGTCCAATGTTTCAAGTGATTTGAGACATATTAAAATTGTTCTCGCTTGACTAAGTATTTCTGACAATTTCTATTTTCCTTCTAGCATGGCGTGAACTATTACGATGATTGTTTTTAGTAACTTACTAATGTTAACCGACACAATTCACCGTATAATTCACAGAGTTAGTATCTTCCTCCAAAGCAATAATTGTTGTTTTAATTACTGTATATAATTATGACCTACGGCTTTATAGTTTTCACCAACTCTGTCAAACGACATACCAATATATTTTTTGATTTGATTGGACTAGTGTTTGGCCAGAGTTCTTGGTTTTTCATAGGGTCATTTTGGAGGACAATCTTACGCTTGGCTGTTCCTCCTTCTCTCTCTCTTTCTCCCTCTCTTTCTCTCTCTTTCATTACCACTTTCTTTCTCTCTCTTTGATTTTAATGAGATTGAAAATATTAGTAACATACCTAAAATTATATTGATTCTACGGAATTGAGAAGCTCTCGTTCTTTATCTTACATGGAAGATTAATAAAAAAAAATGAAAACAGTTTAACTGTATTTCTAAATCACAAAGAGAGGCCTTTCCCTCCCGAAACCGACACAATATATGTCGCTTTAAAAATACGTGCAGTGAGAACACAACAGACGCTTACACAGACGACATATATTGTTGGTGTGTAAATCTGCGCTGCGAATAAACAGCCTTATCATTTCATCACCCTGACGGGAGAAACTGCAAATCGGAAGGCGGGTGACACAATAGAAATCATCGATTTTAAATCATTATTCTGAGACTGTTAGAAGATGTCTGCTTAGAATTGTAAATTGCAATAGCCTGGGTATAAATCTTGGCCTGGATATAAATCTTGGCCTGGGTATAAATCTTTGAAACCCAAACTTAATCGTTAACTGTGACCGCTGTTTGCGGTGAAGCTAAATCTTGTTTTTATGCGAAATAAATCAAATCAAATAAATAAATAAAATGTATAATCCGGTAAGAATAAGTGAAGCACGTATTTATCAGCAATTTTTTACATCTCGTCAAAGTCTGTTCTTTGTTTAAAAACACACGAATTCTATGGTCTCTTAATCCGAATACTACGATCCATGAAAAACTAACTAAATAAAAAAGTAGGTACCGAAATCAATAGTTTATGATTTTTGTTTTTTTACGTCAATTAGAAGATTTAGAAAAATTTGAAATAGAAATTAGATAAAAGATATACGAAGTTTAAATGACCAATAATCTAATGGCCCATTGTCGTACTGAATCCGAAGACTGCTTTATGTTGTTTGAATATCAATCTGATATTGCTTTATTTTGTCAATCGTGAATGTGATAGCCCTTATTAAAAATAGCCGATAAAACCCCACAAAATAAGAATTGTATGTATCGAAAGTGTCGTATAAGGTTTAAAATATCGTTCAAAATATCGAGTAGCTAACAAACAATTGCAATCGCAAAAAAATGAAAAATCACGGTTCCATGACGAAATAATTATTTATTGACGAAATAATTAAGCGATGAACAGATTTACCCGTGTAAATCTGACAGTCGTAGTGAAGCTGTGCAAGTGTATATACATCCTCCTTCTTCTATTGATGAACGAGAAGATATTGAGCTTGTGAAATATAGAAATTATCGAGTGTGAACTAAAATAATACATACACTATTGAAATACATATGATAAGTTGGCCTAATCAGCTGTTGAACCAGATTCGCATGTGCATGTTTTTGTGAAAAAGCTATAATCTTTAATATAAGACAAACATAACTAGAATTACTAATATATCTGTATATATATATATATATATATATATATATATATATATATATATATATATATATATATATGTGTGTGTGTGTGTGAAGCAGTCCAACAAAAGATATAAGCGTCAACTAATATCTTATAATTAGTGAAATATCCGGATAAAAACTGAAGCTCAATATACTAGATAGAGCATTAATATTATAATATGAAATGAAGTAATAAAATAAGGTGTCACCCAAATTTTATTAGAATTCAAAGTTCAAGCAAAGTATCCTTAAGTCTTTGGCTCATGAGTTTTCAAAGATAATTCTTCTCTTCAGAGGACCATTACCGCAGTTATACTACTACAGGTAATAACATTACGCTTTGAAAATATATAAAATTATATACAAATACATAATAATACATAACATCAGATATATCAACCCAAAAACATCCTTTTTGTTGAATTCATACAATCCATCCAGGTCATACAAATTGAGAAACATAATCAGGAAAGACATTACTCCACTTTATAAACAGCAGTCCATATACGTGAAATTGAAGGAGCTGACAAAGTTATCCAGTCGCGAAATGTGTCAATATTCAATGTCAATGATAAATAAATCAAATAATATAGAAAGTTCAATTAAAATTCCAAAATCCCGATATGTGCAACCCAAATCAAATCAAAGTTCGTTGTTCAATTAGAAAACCCGTTAAATCCGAATTGAGCAAAATAAGACTGAATCCCGGTCGCATCTTGCCAGCAGAGCGAAAAAAATAAGTAATCTTCTCTCCCCAGCGATTCAACCAGACATGACAAATCCCTTACGAACAGAAGGCGATATTAAATTGTCTACATCTCTGAATGACTTTAATAGATCGGAAGTTATGTCTGTGTTTTTATTAAAGGCGGCACGCAATACATCCTGTTTAAGCCCGCTTGATGAACTCTACGAAGAAAGCAACATACAACCCCGCCATCCACCCCGCCAAGGTTGGATGCTACCTGTCTGGGTCGAGTAAGAATATTCTATGTCAAAGGGTTAAAAAGTTAAAAAAAAAGAAAAGGGAGTTAGGAAATATAGGTCAGATCGTGTAATCACGTACACATCAAAAATTGTATGGATTCAACAAAAAGTATGTTTTTGGATTGATATGTTTGATGTTATGTATTTTTATGTATTTGTATATCATTTTATATATTATCAAAGCGTAATTTTATTACCTGTAGTAGTATAACTGTTGTAATGGCCCTCTGAAGGGAAGAATTATCTTTAAAAACTCATGAGCTAAGTACTTAAGGATACTTTGCTTGAACTTTGAATTCTAATAAAATTTGATTGACACCTTATTTTTTTTACTTCATTTTATATTATTATATATATATATATATATAGTTATATATATATATATATATATATATATATGTATATATATATATATGTGTGTGGGTGTGTGTGTGTGTCAAAAGACACACGGAAAACAGATTTAAATAGAGGAGAAAACACGAGAGGGTTGACGAGTTTCATTCGTATAAACAAACGCCTTCAGAAAAAGTGAAGATTTGAAATAATGTATTTCGAGGGCGGACCCGGCATAAGAAAAAGAACACTTTGTCTATCACAGCATTTCATTGGCATGACATATCGTGCATTTTTCTCTGTATATATATATATATATATATATATATATATATATATATATATATATATATATATATATATATATAATGGTAATAATCCAGGTGAAAAATATCCACAGGGTGGTAATCCAGAGAGTTTTAACCGGGTTTATAAAAATAGATTTTTTAATTTTTAATTTTTTAACGGCTTTAATTTTTGAAATGTTAAATTTCTTTCCTTCTTCTTCTCTTTCTCTATCCCTCCACTTCATTCTCTCCAAATATGATCTGAGGTTAAGATCGGATTCTAACTCTGCCTGATGAGATCTCAGTTTATAGTAACTGTTGATCGATAACATCGACATGCCAGTGTCGCAGATTTTGTACATGTCTGTGTAAATAAAATTATCATATATATATATATATATATATATATATATATATATATATATATATATATATATATATATATGACTGAATATATATATAAAGTTAGTTATGTGTATAAACATTTGCAAGAGGACATATTTAGTGGGGTGCATAGCTGCAATCCATGCGAGCAGCATACTTCTGCAAGTGAGGAATATTTATCACGGAGAAGAGAATCAAAGAAATGGGAAATATATTTGGCTTGGACTTTGCTCATTCAGAATTTGATTTATCTACTTAGAAAAGTTAATGCGTCTGTTAACGGGTGTTCATGTTGAAAAGAATGTACTCGAACAATTAATTATTACCCAGATACTACAGGACACATAAGGAAACGTTTGTCATGCCCCTAGATAAAACTGGTCCATTATTTTAAATTAGATAGTGTATATATATTCCAGCATAGGGGCATGTAAGGTGAATTGGGTTTGTGTGTTTTTCGAATCGAGATAGGCCTTTGAGGCTTTTCATCTATGAGCTGATAGACTGTTCGGTTTTAATTGTGTTTTGTATTCAGTCGGTCTAATAGTTTTGGTTTTCAGGCACGTCGTAAGGATGATTAAAACAAGTATCTTTACAACATCTATTATAATAAAATCTTCTTTCTTATATAAACTAGATTTATACTTTTGTTTTGAGTGAGAATCCTTCTGTCGCAGCACTAACTGAGGCCACCCAATTGACACTGCGACTGGTGCTGAAAGTAACGAAACGAGCGCACAATGACGACATCGGCATTGAACGTACGTAGACGCACGTTAACATGTGTACACTTTTTACATATTTCTCCGTACACTATTTAAATAAGTAAATGATCGTTATTAATGTTGAAACAGCTTCTATGGTTAATTTTGTTTAATTTTGTTTTGTACAAAGGGGGTAAAATGGCGCGAAAGCTCCAAGTAAAAATTAAGATGTCACCGATATTTTTTTGGAAATAGTTATAACACATGAATTAATAAATAGTACCCACATCTCAGTTTCTTCGAATAATCAGAAATGGAGATTTCAGACAATCAAATGTCACTATCAGCAGCTGCTTTTCAAATGCTGAATACTTATTAGGCTTCAATTCAAAACGATGGGAGGGGAGACGTGTTCAAAAATGTAACTTTCTTTCAACCTATGCACATATATATATATATATATATATTTATATATATATATATATATATATATATATATATTTATATATATATATATATATATATATATATATATATATATATATATTTATATATATATATATATATATAACATATATATATATATGTATGTGTAATGCTGTTGCCATTTATATATATTCTATGTGAGGCTTCCGTTTGAAATAGCATTCTCATCGCCATAAGTGCAGCTGAAATGGACGCAATTTATGAGACCAGTTCCTGCTGTCTATCCTTTCAGATTGTGAATTGAATGAAGAAAACTAGATATCAACAAATCGATCTGAGAAGCGATAACACAAACGGTCAACATCTCTACTTGTTTCAATCTCTTCTTGTCATCATTGTGTATACGACAATTCTACTCGAGGCGGATCAGTTGTATCGATTGACGATATCAATATGCACTTAATCACCGTTTAAAGGATCAAATATCGATTTGATGCATCTCATCCATTTATCTTTTTCTCTGGAATCTGCCAAGTCTTGTGTTTTTCCGTTCTGCAACGGGTCTTTCATGTCAGAATGCCATTGTCTTTATTGAAAATGTGATGCATTTTCCTAGTTTTTTGTAGAAGGACACCTATCAATATTTTGTTAAACAATGATATCCCAATTTCTCTATTCATCTCCTAATATATGTCTATCTTTTTCCATATATTTCCATATATATATATATATATATATATATATATATATATATATATATATATATATATATAGAGAGAGAGAGAGAGAGAGAGAGAGAGATAATTGAAATTCAAGAAATCTTGCTTAATTGGAATTTAATGACTATGATTATAATTCAATGCAAAACTGAAACATTTTCATTTTAATTTAGGAGGCAGTGCTCAAAATCTGCACCGAAACATCCTTTTAAATACTCGTAAGATACTAAAATTTAGAGAACATTTATTGATTGATGTCTAATTGTAAGATTTCACAAGGGTTGAACATACCAGACATTTTATGAAAGATTTCCGCGCTCCCTTTCGCCATTTGCATAAAGCTGAACAAAATATAGCTTGCATTTAAACCATTTACGCCAAGCAGCTGTTTTACAAAATACATAAAGATCAGTTAATTAGTTTCGGAATGAATCCTTTACATAAAATATTAAAAAGTATACAGATCACTAATCGTAAACGCACACAGACACACTCACACACACCGACACCCACACACATATATATATATATATATATATATATATATATATATATAAAGTATTTAGTGTAAAAAGTTAGCGTTATCCTCAACCGATACCTCTTAAACAGGAATTCCTTGAGTCCAGGCATACTACAAAGAATGTTTGGATAAGAAAAGAAAATTGTTTCAGAATTTTCTATCTCGCATACTTGTTTCTCAAACAAGGCTTGAACGTCTAGTCTGCGCTACTATTTTAGCACATATTGAAGAAATCAATTATCGATTCATGCATACAAGCAAAACATGATGCCTGCGTGTATGGAAGCATGACAACATCAAATTTATCACACTATCCTTTCTCCCCAAAGGAGAAGGTGGTCTCTGGGAAGATGGTATCATGACAAAAGAATAGACACTACATTCACCCGCGCCTTACAAGGGCATGAAATATCTGGGAGTATTATCTCCTTACAAAAAAGCAGGCTAATTATACGGGGACAGTCTTATGCCAACAGGACCGATACTACACTAACCTGTCCCTATTAAAAGATGATACAATAATAGATTAAACCATTTTTTAGGGGTGGGTGGGTCATATTTATAATATCCCACTCCCTATATTCACCCAATAGATTCTTGTAAATAAATTTATTTATGGAAATTTTTTCAACAATTTGGGGATATTTTTAATAAGATGTCCCCGAAAGTAAACCTGGTATTGCGGTTACTGAAGTGGTTCTAGTTAAGAGTATGAAAGACATTTTTATCACCTTTGATGAAGGATGACCATTGACTAACACCCTCCATTTTCTTAACACTATTAATGGATTTGTGCCTAATTGATCCGAATGTAAGCTTTTATATTTTGTGCAAATAAATAATTCAAAGGGCAGAATATGTTCTTGCCATTTAATTTGCTATTTTACTGGCGCCGAAACAATTGCTTACAACAATAGTTTGAATTAAAAGCTATAATTAAATAATGCTTACAAAATATTTAAATGGAAAGTAATAACTAAATAATGCGGCGTCGTTTATGGGAGAGAGGGAGAAGAAAATAGGAAGAGAGAGACATCCAGCTGGAAAGTGGAAGAGAGAGGAAGATAGATAAAGAGAGATAAATATAGATAAAGATAGATAAAGATAGATACAGATAGATAAAGATAGATAAAGATAGATAAATATAGATAAAGATAGATAAATATAGATAAAGAGAGATAAAGAGAGAGAGGGTGGTAGTTTGTTTTATAAAACTCATCACGCGTATTTGTTTAATTGTTTTAATTTTTGTTGTTAAGTTTCACCTCGATTTGTTTTTTTTTTGTTTTTACAATAATATTTATATCGCTTGTGACAACCGTAGTTATTTAATTGTTATTGATAAACATAAATTAGTATCCCCCGAGCACTTCCATGTAGCCATGCTGGTTTAAAATAATAAACTTGTCAAACACCAAACATTTACATGTTTGTGATTCTGTACCAAGTTTATTTGTCGTTTAAATGTGAGCTATACAAAAGAAAAAATGACGAAAAAAATTACCCTTTTCACTGGCAATTTCGAAATATTAAGTCGGTTGCTGAAGAAAATAATTTATGGGCATACATGCTAAATATTTGTCCAGAAAATAAAACACTATTGCGATAACTAATTATTTGTTATATTAAAATAAATAAAATTATGACATAAAAAAACAATAACAAATAATAGTAAATTAAGAAAATTAACTTTTTCAAATCTGATATATTAGTAAACTTTGCAAATCTGTAATCGTTATTTTATTAACAGTATATCAAAAATTGTACGTGTATAGAATGAATTTAATTAATTGGCAATAGACAATTTTTAATTAATAATTCGTGCGAGAAATGAGACTAAAGTTCGCATGTATTCATTTATATATATATATATATATATATATATATATATATATTGTCTAATGAACTTTTAGTAAGTTATAAACGAAGACAAAAGGCAGTTTAAATTCCTAGAGTAAATAACTTAGTTAAACATATCGCAGCCTTAGAACTTGAATAAGCTCGAATATTTACAAATACAAAAGGGGATTTAACTATATAACAGTGAACCATAACCAATACACTTAAACTTAAACTGTAAAATAGAAAATCTGTTTACCATGTAATTATTACATTCATGGTATTCTAGTGGTTCTGATCAAAATACCACTTCCCCAATAACCAAATGTAGAAACAATTCAGTTATTATTTCAGAAATATATACAGGGGGCCTGTGGACGAGTGGTTATAGCACTTGTCTTGTTCGGTCCCACTCACGGCATGCGAATTTTCGGGTCTTAAAACTCCCTCTGTCCACCCAGCAGTAAATGGGTACCTGACTATATATATATATATATATATATATATATATATATATATATATATATATATATATATATATATATATATATATATATATATATATATAACAAATAAATAATGATACCATTAAAAGTTGACTCATGAGAATTGTTCTGTGATATGTTAGTTAGCCTATCAAATTATATAGGAGTAAAAAGCATAACACATTAAGAAAAGCTAAGTACATTTGGAAATCGATAAACAAATAGATAAGAGAAATGAAACATAGTCATACAATTCTAAAAAAACAGTACACTATTTAAAGAAGCCAGTTAAATTATTAGGGAAATAACTAAGATGAATATATTGTAGACTTGGAACTTGCATAACCGTCTTACCGCTAAAAATGTTACACATATAAAAATAAATTCAACTATATTATAGTGAAACATATATATGCTAATGATAATAGAATGTTCAATATTTGCTCTCGAACCTTTATAATGTAACCAGTCGAGGAAGTTTCTGTCACAGCGATGTCGTCTACTCACGTATTATATGTATATATATATAAACATATATGTACTTTCTTCTTTCATTTTGCATTAGTGTAAAGTGACAGAAATACAGAGGTCGCTTCCTGGGGTTTGCACTTAATTTGTATATCAGATAAATATGTATCCAAGTCTTTAATTAAAGTTATTCCTATATCTATCTATCTATCGATCTATCTATCAATCTATCTATCTATCTATCTATATATATATATATATATATATATATATATATATATATATATACGTGTGTTTGTTTGTGTGTGTGTGTGTGCAAAAACAAATTTATATCATTCTAATATATTCGTATAGGAATCAATTTTTGAAAAGCAAAATGAAGCTTAATATGTAATAGTTAAAATATACTATGAATAAAGTATTGCATTAAGAATAATGTTTTTCTATAACTTAATAACAACTTAGGAAGAAAATAAATTTCACACATTTTACTATAGTATGTAGCACATACAGGAAATCCAGGCAGTTTGACCTAACACCCCTTAATCATAAGGTTGGACAGAATAAATTTTCAAAGTCAATCTTGTGAGGAGCACGAAATTAAACGCCACGAAGAAGATCAGATATCCCAGATCACCAGATATAAAATGTCACAGAGAGAGGAAATGGCAAGCAAAAAGGATACAAAAAAGTATTTATATATATATATATATATATATATATATATATATATATATATATATATATATATATGTATATATCGATTCATATCTTTTTTATATTAATATCACACATTTTCTACGCAAAATGGCTAGAATATCTGACTAGATCCAGAGCAGGCTTACTCTTACATAACTTACACAGGGTTACATTCATATTTATTAAAATAAAATTTAGGGGCCGTAACAATATTGCAATGAGATCCCAACTAGATTTTGCATGAGATAACTGGTTGTAAAAAGAAGTAATGTTTGTCATCTTATAATTTTCAGGAAATAAAAAAGGGAAAAATTATCTGATTAGTTGCTAAAAATATTCATAAACTTTGAATTATTGCACGAAAAAGCAATTAACTCGTGACATGATACCAAACAGTAGAGACGTGCTCGCATCTTTATTAGTTTTGGTTGTAGTATTTATTGTTGTTTCACGTTAATAAACTAACAGAAATTGCCTGTTTTAGACGCCCAGCTTGATCCAATTCAATTAGTATCGGGCAACGGCAGGCTTTAATTATATTTTCACTAAAACTATGATTTAATTCTGATAATTAGCAGTTGTTTATTTGGCTAATTAAATGCAACTTTAAAGAAGACGCTAAATATCAGAGCGGTTCTTTGTCGAACACTAATTTTTTAATAGTAAATTAGAAGAATACCCGAATTGGATGAGTAAAACTAATTTCCTCAACAGAACAGTTTTGCCACACATTAATGTCCCGACATATGATAATACTGAACCATATGTCTAGAATACTTTTTTCAGTTTTGATTAAAAGCTATTAAATGTTGTCGATTGTAAGAAATGCCAGTGATTTTCGGCGTAAGGAAGCTTAAGAAGAAATTTAAATTTAGGGTATTTTGCTTAATAAGTGTGTAATTGTTACTGATCAAATACATTGCAAATCCAAAATATGTTAGTTTTCAAATAGGATGCTGTCTATATTATTCCTGCGATAAGCATTTAGAATACTCTAAATAAGGTGACATTTTCAGAATATCTCTTATTTATCGTCGAATTTTCACAAAAAACAAAGGCATGTAGTTTTTTCCCAAAAGGTGTCCCATCATCTTTTTATTGCATTAGCATAAAAGTAAACTAAAGTAAATATAGCCCACATTGTCAGGTGTGTTCTAAAATTCAAAATGATCGTTAATTTATTTTAAGAATTGCATTTGATGAATATAAATATATAAACATATACACATAAGTAACTTTATGTTTATAGAAAGTAATGTGATTACGTCAACAATTTACCTGTGTCTGTTCCATTTCAATTTTTGTTTAATGTAAATTTTTCCATTGGAATGTAAATCAAATTAGGTATGTCGTTTTTATAGTATGCCCACATTTGGTTTTCTTAATTGCGTTTAAGATGATTGTATATTCAATATTATGATTTCAATACCATCTATTTTTTGGTAAATAATACCAAAGTGAAGCAAGCCATGTAAAAGACAAGCGATATTGTATCTATATACGGTCTGAATGTTTATACCTGCCGACTTCTAATCTGTATGTAGTAAGAAATTCAAGACCTACCCTGGCTGGCTGTTAAACGAAGCAGGAACTTTGGCAGAGAATGTTGCCTGTCTTCTATTGAGACGAAAGCGACGATGGTACTTCTACGAGTAATAACGGCGCCCCCGACTAGGTGTTGTACTGAAAAAACCCTAGCAAATATATTTACTTACCCGTTATTGATGATGTATGACAGAATGAGACCTGCTTGTATAATTCGCTGTTCAATTGATAACATATTTAGTATTTGAAGCCGTGAAGAATCCTGCCACGTGGTGTCCAATACTTGAAGACGCTCATGTACAGAGCCGTCACACCTGAACTAGAGACGAGAAAAGCCACGAGGGAAAAGGCGTTTTGTGATGAGAACTGCCGAATCATGAAAAAATTCCTCTAGAAATTTCGTAACGTATAAGTTGCTTCTTTATAATTGTATGTATATGTTGCTATTTTTATAATGTTATGTATATGTTGCTATTTTTATAATTTAATGTACATGTCTATGATGTTTTTGTTAATAATTTTATGTATGTGTTGCTATTTTAATAATTTCATATATATGTTGCTACTTTTATAATTGTATGTATATGTCGTGATTTTCATAATTTTATGTTGATGTTGCTATTTTTATAATTTTATGTATATCTGCTGTTTTTTTAAATGTTATGTATATGTGGTTATTTTTATACTTTTATGTATATGTTGCTATTTTTATAATTTCATGTATATGTTGCTATTTTTATGATGTTATGGTGCTATTTTTATAATTGTATTTAGCTGTAGCTATTGTTATAATGTTATGTATATGTTGCTATTTTTATCATTTTATGTATATGTTACTATTTTTATACTTACATGTATATGTCGTTATTTTTATAGTTGTTGCATATGTTGCTATTTTATAATGTTTTGTATGTTGTTATTTTTATAATGCTATGTATATGTTGCTTTTTTATAATTTTTCTATTTTTATAATTTTATGTATATGTTTATTTTAATAATTTTATTTATAAGTTGCTATTCTTATAATTTTATGTATAAGTTATTATTTTTATAATTTTATGTATATGTGGTTGTTTCTAAAGTTGTATGTATATGTTGCTATTTATATACTTTTATGTATATGTTGATTTTTAATAATTTTAAGTATGTGTTGCTAGTTTGATAATGTTATATATATGTTGCTATTTTATGATTTCATGTATATTTTGCTATTTTTATAATTTTAAGCATATGTTGCTATTTAGAATTGTATGTATATGTTGATATTTTTATAATTGTATGTATATGTTGCTATTTTTATAATTTTATGTATATGTTTCTATTTTTACAATTTTATGTATATGTTGTTATTTTTATAATGTTATGCATATGTTGCAATTTTTATAATTCTATGTATAGATGATTATTTTTATAAATTCATCTGTATGTTGCTATTTTTTAAATTTCATGTATAATTTGCTATTTTTATAATTGTAGTCATATGTTGCTTTTTTATAATTTCATGTATTATGTTGTTATTTGTATAATTTTATGTATATGTGGCTATTTTTTAATGTTTTGTATATGTTGCTGTTTTTATAATTTATGTATATGTGTTTATTTTTATATTTTTATGTATGTGTTGCTATTTTTATAATACTACGTATATGTTGCTGTTTTTATGATGGTATATAAATGTTGCTTCTTTATAATTTCATGTATATGTTTCTATTTTTATAATTTCATGTATATGTTGCTATTTATATCATTTTATCTATATGTTGCGATTTTTATAATTTTATGTATATGTTGCTATTTTTATAATACTACGTATATGTTGCTGTTTTTATGATGGTATATAAATGTTGCTTCTTTATAATTTCATGTATATGTTTCTATTTTTATAATTTCATGTATATGTTGCTATTTATATCATTTTATCTATATGTTGCTATTTTTATTATTTTATGTATATTTGCTATTTTTATGATATTACGTGTATGTTGCTATTTTTATAATTTCACGTATAGGTTGCTATTTTTATAATTTCATGTATATGTTTCTTGTTTTATAATTTCATGTATATATTGCTATTTTTATGAGTTTATGTACATGTTTTTTTTTCATAATTTTATGTATATGTTGCTATTAATATAATGTTATTTATATGTGTCTATTTTTATAATTTTATGTATATATTATAATATTACGTGTATGTTGTTATATTTATACTTTTACGTATAGGTTGTTATATTTATAATTTTACTTATATGTTGCTATTTTTATAATTTTATGTATGCGTTACTGTTACACCAGCTGTTCTAACAGAATAGAAACTAGACCGGTTCTCACTATAAATAGTGCGAGTAGACAATCACCAGGGAGAAAAGGAAAGTATTGTAACTGTCTAGTCGAGTGCCAGTCAGTTTCCTTACCTTTGTACCTTTTTATGTTAATACACTTGTTATCTTAACCCAACCTCGACTTGAATTCTTCTTTATACTGTTGGATTACTTCACAACAGATTAGCGACTAGGATGATAATTTCCTCCTCTCAGTTTGGCAAATATTTCTTCAGGGTTCGGAAGAGGATAATGGTGATATTTTAATGAAAACATCGAAACGTCGAATACACCTGATGAGGTCATTTTCGGACGCAATGTTAGATCGATTTTCCACAAGTTGTTACCAAGCCAGAATAGGGCAAACCTAAAAAAAACGATAACGAAAAAACGGTATAACGTTGGCGAAAATTTTTTTTATAAGATTTACAGAAATAATAGGACTTACTGGGAGTCCGACACTGTGGATAAACAAATAGGCAACATGGTCTATATGATTAAGGGACCAGAGTTCGTGGACAAACTTCACACTAACCAGATACGGAACAGATACCCGAACAGTGAGGTGACCAGATCGCCCTCGGAGGATATCATGGACACAGTGTTTGATACTTTTCAGGTGCCCATACTAGAGACTGCACCTGTGATTAGTAGATAAAAAAAAACGGAAATCGACTGAGTTGATGATGGTGATTTCCAAACAAAAACGTTATTAATCTCCAGACGGGATATTTTCAAAGGTGTGGGGGTGTTACACCGGCCGTTCTTACAGAAGAGAAACTACACCAGTTCTCACTATAAATAGTGCGAGAAGACACTCACCAGGGAGTAAAGGACAGTATTGTAACTGTCTAGCCGAGTGCCCGTCAGTTTCCTTACCTTTGTACCTTTTATGTTAATACACTTGTTATCTTAACCCAACATCGACTTGACTTCTTCTTTTTACTGTTGGCCTACTTCACAACAGTTTCTTTTTTTCAATAGCATATAAATCATTTTTAAATGTCGAATATAAATTAACTTTTAGGATTTTATTGTTTCTGTCATATCAATAACTGTTTCTGTCATTTACTGTTCAAGGTTTTAATTTATAAAACTTAATTAGCAGCAACCCAAAGTTTTTAAAGAATCGGCCGACACAAATTGATACTAAACGTAGCTCAATCTAATAAACTTTATGAATTATACACCAAAATGCTATTCGTTGTCTGCAACATATTGTGGCATGATCATATATAAAACAGGTTACTGTAGCTGTGCTTTTTACACATATTTACACTGTTCGAAGCCGTCTTGGTCGCTTGCTTAATATGTATCCTAATAGAATTAATATGCTGAAAAAGTGCTTCTGTAGTTCCCAGAGGTCCATTGTTGGGCTGTAAGGCTTCATATTACAATCGAAATTCTTCTGGAGAAGGACACTTGCCTCTCAGGATGTTGGCTTCTGGTTGTGATAAATGATTGAGCGTAATAGGGGGCGAGATCCTCAAAGTTTTCACTATAAATGGCTGGATGACTCCAGACAAGGCAAGTGTATACCTAAATTCTATGTTTGCTTGGCTTAAAGCACGTATAAACTCTGATGTGTTGTTGTGGATATGATTAGAAAATCAATAATATATTAAGTATGTATATTTTATGGCAGGTTAAGACTTCATGAGGCATTTAATATTGAAGATTTAATTCAAATATACACAGCATTTCTAGTTTGTCAGTTACATGACATATCAAGAATTATGTGCGTTATTTAATGCAGTGTCTACATAATATATAAGTCTGATTTATGTTGTGACAACACATTTTCAAGTTCTTTAGTATTAAAGCAGGTTCCTAGATAGACTGAGCTTCTTATTTGAGGCGCTCGTTTTAACTCACTAACCTATGCGAAATAAATGTAATAGCTCTTTCTACCTTTTCTTTTGCCTAATTTATTTCTGAACTGGAAGAATTACCATGTCTTTCACAACCTGATTGCGAGTATGACCTTCATTACATCCGTTGGTTAAAATCTAATTGTGGAGCCTTCAAGACGGTTATATTTATGTAGTTGCTATTAATCAAACGCCTCCCAAGCCGAAATTACAACACATATCAGCTTTCCATTTATGGATTCAATGGAATTCATAGTTTTAAAACTATTTATTTACAATACACCTGGATACAGCAGGCATTAACATACGCCTATTGAAAGATATATACATCTTGAAGAATAACAGCTTTTACTAAAATGCGTCAACTGTACATTCAATAAAATATAAAGCAAAAATTTAATCTAATATTGAAACCTACGTGAGTCGATTTAAATAGAAATACACATCTTTAATTTTTACTATTCGTTTACCATATATCTAGAGCAAGAACCACTTGTTAATAAGTGTTAATGTAACACAAGGATTGCCAGTCGACAGACGATTTACACGATAAGAGTACAAACTTTGATCAATGGTTTGAACTGAGTTATGTGGATGTTTATTCGACAAATTCATTGAGGTTGTGTTTTAAGACGATAGGGAAGCAGTTATTTGGACAGGTGTTCTATAGGAGGGATTTCTTTGCAAATAAGCTTTGTTCATGGAAATTTCGCCTGACGGTATGCCCATAGAAAGAGTAATAGCAAGTATTTTTCCATTGTGATATAAGACAAGTTCTTGCTGTGAATGTTTTACAAGGAGGAACCCGAAATTGAGCTAAGTGAAGAACATTAATGATTTGACTCCATTACTAAGTAAAGCATCGATACTCATAGTGTATCAATATTAAAATTGACGCCTAAGAATAATAATATATGAGAATTCTGTTTATAGAAAAACTTGTAAACTTTAAAAAATAAATTTGTAGCTTAATATAGACGTATGAGTAAATATTTACTTTGCTATTTAAATCCTTTACACCTTTTGAAACAATACTTAGATACGCTTTCATAAATGTGTTATAAACTTAGAAATAAATGAAGGTGGTTTTGTTTTTATCATGATTTAGTTAAGCAACACATAAACAAGAACTGACTGTTCTTAATCGTTATTTTTTAATTATTCAGATAACATGACATTAATTTTTAAATACACGCAATTAATACCCCCGGAACAACTACTATCCTGGTCTACTCACATGAAGTACTAATCAAACTTGTTCACAACTTACAAATATCTAAGAGGATACACTGATTCTGGTTACGATATGAATACGCGTTTTTTCAAGAAGTATAGTTCAATTTAATTCTTTTAATAACATCTGGAAACATACTAGAAAGAACGTGACAAAACTCAGTTTCCAAGGTATCAGTCGAACCCATCCTACTCTACGGATTACACATTGGGACACTAAATTCTACTCGTGCTGCGAAAATTGATGAATTATCAACTTACATTTTACGCGCCATCTTCGTCATATTACGGCGAGCTCGTGTAACAAAACACATGCTGTATGGTTGCCTTCCACACACATCTGCCGTTATTTAATACTGAATGTTGACGCTAGATGTAGTTGTATTTCGACAGCATTGACCTTTTTGGAATAATGCTTATGCGGTGTCCATAGGTCAAGCGGAGAGTGTTGCATTTCAACGCTTTACCAAATCCTAAAATCATGCTTTACATCATGTAGCATCTGCATGGTTTACTCTTTTGGTTTCAGTAACAATAATCAGCTTTTAGTCGAAGTGTAGATTTTCATGACGTTTATTATTGTTTTAAGTTATGGTTGTATTATTTGCTTACTTCACTAAAGTTGTAATGCTTATTATTTGATAACAAACAAATATTACGAAGTAGAATTCTCTCATGGATTGTATCGATTCATAACATGTAAATGTATTTATTGACTAACCAAATGTTTTCAGTTCGATTCATATCATATATTTTTATCATGAAACATTAAATTTCCGATGTGATTCTATTATTATCTATGATTATTAATACAAACAGCAATATTTTCAATCATTCTTTTTACAGAGAGGGTCTATTATCATATATATATATATATATATATATATATATATATATATATATATATATATATATATATATATATATATATATAATGTATATATGTTCAATAATAAATGTTACAACTTTATTTGCCAATATTTATAAAATAAATCAAAGTATACAACTTAAACCAAAATAAAAAAGTAGATGCATCATTCTTATTCCAAAATACTCCAAAGTTATTCAATATGACCCTTGTCCGCTTCAATAACCTGCTGCAAATTGTTTAGGAATGCCTTACAAGAGTCACGAATGGTTGCTTGGAAGATTTGGGACTATTCCTTATCCATTGTGTGTTAAGAGCATTCATATTCATATGATGGGAGCGTTAAAACCTTGATCTCCGGGATGAACTTAATTCTGAAACGTAAGAATTAATGTCTGAGGATGGTGAAAGTCATTCTATATTGGAAATGAACACTCGGGCATTCTTTGCTAATCATTCCTGATCCTTTTTTCTGTTCTTTGTGAGGGAGCTGAGTCTTGTTGGAATCACTAACGACGTTTTCTGAAGTGACTTGTTGCCCCGGACAATAATGATGACTACAATTTTGTGGCGATCATTTTCTTGGTTCAGCTGCACACGCCAAATCAACAAAAATCAAAAGACTCGTTCCAGTTTCGGTTATGGCGACTCAGACTATCACAGACGCTGTAACTTGCACCTGAGTAACAATACAATGTTGAATGTTAATATGCTAGTGGAAGCTAAATTTCTTGTCATCACTCAAAATCCGATTAGGCAGCGTTCTAGCTCTGATATGTGATCAGAGGATTTCATCTATTTGCTTCTGTTTGTTGACAGAACTCGCAGATAACAAGTGTTTATTTTAGCGTTAGTAATCAGATGTCGGGGTATCAGTATAGAGAATGGTAGACATCGTCCCAATGTATACTTTCGCCTCATTTGTACACCTTCTCCATGATGGGTTTGATCACTTTTAATGTCCGAACAGTAGAAAGGCAACTTTGCCCTGGTTTATTTGTAAACTCTCTGTCTCTCTGTCTCTCTAAACAAAACACAAGAAACATCAATTAACTGTAGGCATTATAGATCCCACCTTCTTAGTAATCCACTTATAACCCCTTAGGTGGTTACCATCATAAATAAAAACTTCACCTACTCATCAACTGGTAATTTTGTAAAAACAACTATCATCTTATATTTTTTTTATTAATCATTATTATTATTATTATTATTATTATTATTATTATTATTATTATTATTATTATTATTATGATTATTATTATTATTATTATTATTATTATTATTATTATTATTATTATTATTATTATCATCAAAATGTTTTTATTATCATACTCACAACGATTAATACTAATTGGCATCTTCTGTATTTTTCTTTACCATTAAATATTCCCTCATATTTGTATTCATTTATTGATTAAATTTTTAAATTTTTTAGATTATTTTTAGATTATCATTATCAATTATTATTACCATTATAAATATTTTAAACTTACTTATTTGACATTGAATTATTTTTAATTTCTGTACTTTTATCAAGATTATTATTGTTGTTAGTGATGGTATCATGTCCTCTGTTACTATCATAGTTATTATAATTTGCGGCAGTTAAATTAACAGTATTATTATTATTAATAATATTGATATTGCTATGTTTAACCGTTACCTGACTTTTGCTTCCACTGGCATTAATGATAATGTCATTATCTATAACTTTATTATTGTATTTCAATTATTATAATTACCATTATTATTATTATTATTATTATTATTATTATTATTATTATTATTATTATTATTATTATTATTATTATTATTATTATTATTATTATTATTATTATTATTATTATTATTATTATTATTATTATTATTATTATAACTATTATTACTGTTTTCATCTTTATTGCTATTATTATCATTATTTGTACTGTTCTATTATTATTTATTAATTTTTCACTATCATTAAGACTATTGTTAAAATTACTGGGATTACCACTCTAATTACTGCCGTCGGTAAAACCACTATTATTACTATTTTTATATGATCAGCATTATTGCCACCATTAACCCATATCACAATATCGGCAAACATTATCTTATTATTAACTATTATTATGATTATCACTACCTCCAAGTTTTTCTAATATTTCTTAATTATTCTATTTCTTTCATAAACTATCATTTTTTATAAATCCTTAAATATTATTGACCACCATTATCGTTGTTGTCGTCGCTGTTATTATTAGTACTATTTTTATTACTATTATTATTATCATCATCATTATTATAATTAATTATTATTATTAATAATAATTAATAACGCCGGCATTTTCTAGTTATTCTTAAGTAATATTTTTTAGTACTTTTAAATTAAATTAAACTATTATTATTATTTTTATTATAATTCATTATTATTTTCATTATTTCATCGCAATTATTATGGATGTTTATTATTATTACTATTATTATTACTACTTCTAATCATGCTATACTTAACGAATATATTTATTCGATTTATTAATGGTAAGCTAATACACTCTAGAAAAAATATAAAGATAATATAAATTCAGAATTAGCGACACATTTCATTACAACCCCACCCCCACACCAATTACACGCGTCTGATCGGTATGTCCGCACGCACGTATACACACATATACACAATATAATAGTTCACTTGAAAAATACATTTATCCGCTCCGCTTGAAAATAACTGTCGTTTTTTTATACTTAAATGGTGCATGTCCACCTCCCCCCTCCTATTTTCTATTTCTTATATCTTCTCTCTCGGTCTGAATCAACAGACGTTTTCTTTTCCTTTTTCTTCTCCTTCTTTTCCTTTATGTGTCTACCTTCCTATACCTTTTTCTTTCATTATATGCCTCTCTTTCCACCTGATTTTTATTTATTTATTTATTTATTTATTTGTCCTGTTTGTTTCAGTTTTTAGATTTTAGATTTTTTAGATTTTTTGTTTTTTGTTTTTTGTTTTTAGATTGTTTAGATTTTTAATTTTTCATTTTTAACGGCCCCAATTTTTGAAATTTTAAATTTCTTTTCTTCTTCTCTTTCTTTATCTCTCCATTTCATTCTCTCCAAATATGATCTGAGGTTAAGATCGGATTCTAACTCTGCCTGATGAGATCTCAGTTTATAGTAACTGTTGATTAATAACATCGACATGCCGTGTCGCAGATTTTTTACATGTTGGTGTAAATAAAATTATCATATATAAAGCTCTATTTTGATATTGAGCACTTTTCAAAAACCCTGTTAAAATTCTCTGGATTACCACCCTGTGGATATTTTTTACCTGGATTATTACCATTATTATATATATATATATATATATATATATATATATATATATATATATATATATATATAATAGAATGAATGTACGCAATTTTATATAAATATAAATAGTCGCAAATGACAAAGGTAATGATTACTAGTCTCTATTTTGTAATAAATACTATTAAATTGTGTGTCCATCTGTTCTGGAAACTTCATAATTTTCTAATTGTTCTATGCAGAGAGTGTGCTTGCAGATAAGTAACAATTTGACTTTTTCTTGTTTGTTGTATATGAAATAGATGTTGTAATATCACACATGCTACTATTGACCACTTGTACTTTTTATGGCAGTATTGTTTGCTTGATTCAAAATAATGAACCAATAAAAAACACATTATGTTTGTTTTATTTTGTGTACGAAATATTTATTGTTATGATTGAATTTCTTGTACACGTAGCTCTAACTTCTAACGCCACAACTAATAGTAAATACAATTTCTTAGTTAATCTAACGTTAACTATTTCGTTTTTTAACATTTGTTTTTCATACACAATAGCCCACCATACTTCCATCCTTTTCACTTTATCAGATGCTAAAACAGAAATGATGGACTATGAAAGATATACATTTTTAGGACGTAATCTTCCTATGGGGTGGTACTGTAAGGAATAACTGACATTTTTAATACCGATATCATTTTTGTCTCTTAGTTATGGTGTGAGTATGTGTTCATCAAGTCTTGCGGAGAGATTACACATTATAAGTATCACGAGTTATAGAAGGTGAGCATAAAGACTCTTAGTCCAAGCCTCAGAAAACAGTTCTATCTTAAGAACGTCCATTCCCATTTTTATTAAAAATAAGATTTCCACCGAACGTACCACATATATTGAAAAGTTCTAAGGGAATTCTCGCAAATGTTATCATTCTGCCCGAAAGCTTCATATTGTGAAGCCTTTCATATACAACTGATACGGATTTTGGACGCATAGACAAGTAAGTAAATAAAACAGCTAGACATCGTTATGAGTATATTATATCTATGTACAACACGTAAAATGCAATAAAATAAACCAAGATAGAAAGTACATAAAAAGTAGGCGGTGTAAGTATACGAGCCGCGGGCCTATTTTGCACTAAATCTTGTTTTGGGCGCAAACCTACACACACACATATATTTATACACACACATATATATATGCATGCAATTACAAATTATTGATTTAGTATTCATCCATTTTACTGTTTACTTATTTACATACTATTTTATATACAAAAACGTAAAAGAAAAATAGTTTTTTGGTATATGTTGTTAAGCGATGAGAAATACATCCATGAATAATGGCTGACAAAATATGGCAGGTAGTAATGGAAACACAGATAGTAAGCACAAGGACAAAAAGAATGAAATAAAAAGCGAGTAGCAACGATAGACAGCTAAGAAGTGATTATATATATATATATATATATATATATATATATATATATATATATATATATATATATATCGATGCACGGTAGAAAAAGAGAAACTCACATGAAATAGACATATAACGATATAAACATTTAAATTCACAATTAGTTATGAACACGTATTTCTCTTAAAAATGTATTGGCAGGAAAATACAAATATATTAAAAATTAATGAATATTAAATGAGCTTGAGCTTTTTTTAAAACCTGACGGTTGTACTTCTATGTACTGAAAAAATATCGATAATATTGTGTGATGTATTTTCCGCTTCTATTAAAAATATACAAGTGTTTGCAAATAAAAGTGGTGTTATGAATAAAATAGTTCACTTAATAAACTATTATATTATACATTTATATATATATATATATATATATATATATATATATATATATATATATATATATATATATATACAATTAGTTGAAATCAACCATCTTTGAACATTGTTCCAAGAATTGAAAACAAACAATTATTAATGTACGATCGTTTCGCAGACGTTTAAGAAATATTTATTTTTTCATTATTTTTTTTGATTCCAAAACGTCTTCGTCAGCGCCTTTCATAAAATCACATACAGAAGTCTCTTGAGGAAAACATATATACAGCGAGATAGAAAGAGGTGTACAGGGGAAATGAATAATACAGTGACACTTCCTGGCTGTAGATGCCTACATATGGACACGCACCTTTTTCTTGGTTAGGGATAGCTGCAATTAAATAGATGTTCAAATAGTATACGTGTTTCTGTTTCAATCTCCGCATGAATAATATCACTCTCCAGTCACACTATAATAAATAGTAAATAATAAGCTACACTGATTATATGTGATACCGTGAAACAGATGGCTTGTATATTCGTATATTTTAAATGCTTAACTCTTTTGTAAGCACATCCAATCAATTCATAAAATTAATAAGAACGCTTATGCACTACTATTCACATTTCTAACCCACTTATTTTTGTATAGATTTTAAGCGTGAACGACGTTATTTTGTAACGTTTTTTTTATCAACTTGACATAGACTTATTAAAATCAAAGTACCCGGGATGATGTTGTTGCAATTTATTATGGTGATTTATTTGCAAAACTATATTGAGAGTTTGTTAAAAAAATCAAAGTAACCCACATAAACTACGACTTATATATATATATATACACACACATATATATATATATATATATATATATATATATGTTTTTTTAAGTCGACACAAAGCTGTATCTAGTAGGCCAATTGTATACGACAAAAGATATTAATGTAACTTCACACAAACCTTAGCTTTTCAGAGAAACACTCGATATCTCCTTAAAAACACATTTTTGACACTCTTTTTTGACACCCACTATTTTCTGCCCACAGAAAGAACATATATATTATGACATACAAAATATCACACCTATTAACCAAGAGGCGTCATGAGTTAGTCTGGAAAATATTAAATTCATACATATTTATTTTTTAACTCAAATCAAATATATATATATATATATATATATATATATATATATATATATATATATATATTATCTGAGGTAAAGATCGGATTCTAACTCTGCCTGATGAGATCTCAGTTTATAGTAACTGTTGATCGATAACATCGACATGCCAGTGTCGCAGATGTTGTACATGTCTGTGTAAATAAAAAATTATCATATATAAAGCTCTATTTTGTATTGAGCACTTTTTATATACCCGGTTAAAATTTTCTGGATTACCACCCTGTAATGCAGATTCGAAATTTGTTATATTGTTATTTTTAGTCAAACAAAAAATGAATGGATATATATTTATAGTCGTTAAATTAATTCAGTTCGTTATGATGATTCTATTACTGCACAACAAATGGATTTCGATATAAGCTTATATCCTGTCAACGGAGTCCAAGAGACCGATAATATTTACAGGATCTTATGTTTCCCAACCCGCGATTCTATATCTGACCCTATAAAAAAAGTGGTAGCGAGCTTAGTGGAATTTTGAATGAAAATATTTCATATTATGTAGGAAGGTTTTAGTTTTATACAAATTGTGTTTACGTCACCTATATTAACTTATCGATTACTACGTTTAAAACACGTTTTGAAATATTTATTTTTGGGAATGACCGTCCAACAACTTGTAACATTCATAAATCAAATAACAGAATTGTGTGAATCACCAAACATATATTACGACGGATAACGGATTAAAAACCAGCTCGTGGCAGGATAAATGGTTACAGCTGAATAAACGTCCAAACTGTCGAAACCCAATAGATGTCTCGCTAACTGTCGGTTCGTTTCAACTTCAATTTACCGTGCATATACAAGTTGGGCAATTCTTAATTGTAATATCGATGTCGTTTCAGCAATCCACTTCGGGTAAAAAGAAACGCTTCAAAGTATCTAGATGTAGCTCATTTGGGCAAAGCTATTCACAACAGAAAGAGAGTTGGATGTGCATCGATTAGTTTAAGTCTCTCAGTAATTTGACTTACATACTTAATATGCGAACAATATCGGGTTGTTATGGTTAACTTTAGAGATTCGGGGATGTGTAATTTCTGTTTAGAAATTATTTTTATATTCTAAAATAGTATTCGTATTTATAGACAAGTCGCTCCAGACAATATATGAAACTACTTGATGTAAAGAGCTAAAAAAGAAAGATAATTAACGTAAGAAAGGAGATGACTATTTACCTAAGTCTTGGAAAGATGACATCATAGGTAGGAGGGTAATTGTCAGCAGCAAGAAAGTTCCACAAGCCAGCAGTTGTGAGAAAGAAGATACTGAAAAATGAAGACGTACTACAACGAGGGACGAACGAATAAGGAAAACCAGTCTAACGAGCTGAAAAAAAGAAAGCAGAGAATACTTTAGAAAATTCTGAAAAGCACATGTGATAGTAGTACTTAATGAAGAGACTGAAACTAGCAACATCAACCTGTGAAGAAATATGGTGCAAGGCAGAATAATGGGAGTGGATAATCAAATTACAAATACGCTTCGGAACGTTTTTAAGAACCCTCAAATGGTACAGAAATTCACCGGCATAACTATATAAACTGTTCAATATGAAGGTTTGATATTCTTGATAGCACTTAATATTATAATAGTTCTGAACAATGTTGAACATTAACCTGACGTAAATGCGTTGTTTTGAAATCTATTTTTGTTTGCATAGTTTTCTCAGACGGCTAAACATTAATTTAGTGTCTGTTTCTCCCTAAATTAATTCAAAGTACAACATCGATTTCGCAACGACGACCATCTCTTGGGAGATGATATCCTTTCTTCCCTGTAGTCCCTTCCTCACAGGTGATACATTGCTAGATGTTTACCTTCTATATTGGTATTCAAACAGTAGGTGCTCGGCTGGGCTTCAAGCTCTACCCCCGTAAGACCATGTCAGCGACAACTCGTCTTACTACAAACACCGTTAAGAACTCGCATTTCTAACTCCGTGTGCCTCATAAAAACGGCAAAACGACATTCAATATCGGGCAACACGGTGTCTTCCTGTTAGTATTTCATACAATTTGTAGAAATAAATTTTGTCAGTTATTTGAATATTTCCTCTACACTATTCCATACTATTTAAAAAAATAATAAATAAATAAATAAAAAACTGTTTAATTTAAACAAAAATATGATATGACAAAAAATGTGTGTATACTGTTTGTCAGCTTTTTCTACTACTACTTACTAAACTTTATTTTAGTAAAAGATGCTTTATTTAGTACAACTTTAAAACTCTATGAAACTACTAGGACTCACTAGGAAAAAAAAACAAAAGTCTCCATCGAGTTGGGAAAGTATTAAAATATTTCTTTGCTTATTCTGCAAATTAATTTTGAATTGCATTATTCAATTTCAATCCCTTCTTCGTAGAATTGCAACTATTTAATTTTTTAATCTTTTAAAAACTTCAATTCGACCCTTACTAGGCAGACTGCCACTGAGACATAAGGGGCTATTGTGATTTAGTGTATTTCTTAGAAGTTCCAGCAAGTAGAACACGTTACAGCGGCAATGATTCCCTACCGACTACAACACAGTGGTTGTAAAGTCGAATGTCAACTAATATATGTGGTGTCGTTATGTGAATTTTTAATAATGCTCTATACTTTCATATGACTGTTCCATCATCCAACTGAAAATATAGCTAACCATTATACTCGAGAGGTGTTGTCTTTTAGAGTAGTAGATAAATAGAATGAGAAATGTATGGCTATTAGATTCCATTGTAAAGAAAATGTATGAGATGTCGGTGGGTGACGATGTTACTTGCATTGGCAAACAGGGAGGACGTAATAGTGAGACAGAATAACGTAAATAAATACATCATCAACAGTTGATAAAAACGACTTCTTTCTAAAAAGTAAGTGAAACCGGATAAACTTATAAAAATATATAAGTTGAAAGATAATATAACATATCGAATGTCTGCATATTCTTTTCCAGCGTCTTCTGAAGGATTGACATTTGACAAGATTGTTTTTTTTTTAGCCGATAGCGATGTTATTTTAATGTCTGTAGTTTTTCAACGAAAATAACCTGTGGATTTGCATTGAGAAGAATTCATGCATGATTCAGATACTCAAGAGTTACTTTAAAATCGATGGCGATGTATATATATATATATATATATATATATATATATATATATATATATATATATATATATATATTGTGTGTGTAATTAGATAAGATAAACTAACCATCAGTACCGTCGGTTTCAAATATATACAAAGGGGGACTATAGTTGACCTCATATGCCGAACTCTCTTCGTCCTCTGTTCATGTCTGTCTCTTCGGAAAATGGCGTCTTCTATTGTTTTTTGTAACTTTTAAAACTTTTTCTTTACTAATTTGCTTTTTTTACCAGCGAATTTTGCCGGTATATACGTTCAAGATAAGTAAAATAATTTTATCGCATTTTTTTAGCTGTAAATCTAGTTCGTGTGATCTGCGAATGTCCCAGATATTTCAAATGTAAAATCTAAACAAAAAGTAAAATGTTCCAGAAAACAAACATAAAAATAACAAACATAAACAATTAAAAACTACCCCCGAAAAAAAGGAAAAAAAGAATTGTGAATTAATAGTGGCTGCCAATAAATCTACGATGAGTTATGAGATAACTACTCCACCATAATGAACATAACAAAACAATCCATTTTTATTTATTCATTTAAAATTAAAATTGCACAGTCAATATATATCGTCGAGCCGACAGTCGCGACTCTACCCTTGCGATACAATGCGACATTAACTGAACGTAAGTGATATCTCAATGTAAACATTGTCAAGTGTCAGGAAATCGAATCAGTTTTATCCAATTAGCTATGCGTTAAAGCTAATGGTATTCGGCGATATCCTTATGAATAAGCTCTACCCAAAAAAGGGAGCTTACTATAGTCATCCACATACATTGTGTTTCGCTGTATCACAGCTCTTCAGTGCGGCTAAACCAGTTAGTGTGTCAAGCCGGGATTGAAACTCAACCGTCTATCTGACAGTCGGCGCCTCTACCTCTGCACTATCATACGACACTGATTGAATGTACGCGATATCTCAATGTAAACAAGTATCTATCAACAGACATACAGCTTAGCTGTATCGCAACTGTGGGGTTAGACTAGCATCTACCCAAAGCCTCGATCTAGATGATAGCCGGCGACTCAAACTATTTGGCTATGTGGCTCGCTCTGTCGGCAAGATACACTTCAATGTATTATGTGAACATCAACAACGTCTACACAGCGCGCAATTTGTTATTTTTTTCCAAAGAGATGTTCATTATCACTAATACTAGTTGGCAACATCACTTACCACATTGCTCACCTTAAACACAGGGCGAGTCTGAACTATTTAATACTCGTGGTTACTTTGTCGAATTCCTCAAAATTAGTAATTTATCTCTGCACAATTCGAAAATATGCTGCTTAACCTCCACTACTAAACTAAGATACATACGTTTACGCACTAATCTAACTATTGTTAGGCAATATCCTTGTCGCTTAATCAGGCGTTACTATAAACGTAAATAAAGTTGACCTAGAAAAAACTTTAACGTTTTCCTAATTGATTTATAGGATTGTAAATTGCTGATGCCGACTTCCAGTCGTACCGTAACAGAAGTAGCTAACTCGCAATAATGGATAAACATTTTCACACGCACACGCGTAATTACAAGCTATTGGACATATTTTGCTTCAGTGAACCTTGAGGTTAAGCATTGGATTGCCGCACTTCGTAGAGAAGCATGTGGACACACGCCCACTTATGAATTTCATAATTTTGACAAAAGAACAATGAGTATGACGTCATCCCTTTTGTAATTATTCGTATATATATATATATATATATATATATATATATATATATATATATATATATATATATATATATATATATTAATTAATTAATTAAGCAAGTTTTAATATATTAAACACAAACATGCCCTTTTTTCAAAAGTACTCAATACAAACTGAAGCTTTTATAAAATAAAATACACATTTGTGACAGTTGATGCTAAATTATTCGCGTTTCACCGCATTTACGTCTTCCTAACACTGTGGCAAAATAGTAGAATTCAGTTTTGTAATTGGCCTCAGAAAACAAAAGTTAAAGAAAAAGGGAAAAAAGAGAAAAAAAAAAGCAAAGAAAAGATCAACGAATCAGAAAAAAAGTCGGTCAGTCCCGGATACATCCGGCTGTCTGTTATTTCAATATCATTTTTCATGCACGGCCAAAGACTAAAGAGCAATCTTTTAAGTGAAATCGCTAACTCTCAACAGCTGCCAAATGTATTGAATTTAATGTAATAAAATGAAAGTCTCGGGCAATTGACAAGGTTTATCATTGAGGTTCCGTATAATCTCACATGGCCGCGTTTCGATTCTTACTATACTAAAGAGCTGTGATACATCGAAAGAGTATATATATATATATATATATAGAGAGAGAGAGAGATGTTTATCTTTGAAAAGCCTGGCTTAAGGAAAACAATTAATTGAATAAATTGCTTTTTTGCGGAATACACCTTGCATTGAGCAACTGAATTGAAATAAGATCTGCCTTTGTCGCTTTTCTAATTCCAGTTCATCCTTCTACCTATCTATATGCTCTATCCGTCATATTGTGCTGTATACTTTTCACAATAGGCTTTACCTTTCCTAAACATTCGCTTTTAGTTCTCCACTTTATATTATGCTCCTACCTAGTTGAGCTATTTCCTCCTATTTGTGATATGTTCAACAAGGAATTCCTCCCGCTTTCGGCAAAACACATACCCATCCCCACAAATGAAGCCTATATTTGCAAGCTCATCCGATCTGTGAAGACGTTCATCACCAACGCAAGATGGAAAGCATTCCACCATGATTTGAACCACAAACGTCCCACCCACCAAACTGACACCAGCAATTCCTCACTCCCTACCCATTTTGGATGTATATTAGCTATGCACTCTTCTAGGGAACTAAAAAAATTGGGAAAATCAGTTGCTTCCAGGTACGGTCTTAACACATCCTCCTTCCCCAAACAAAATGAACACGTCAACAATTTCGAAAACGACCTATTTGACTTCATTAGACGTATTACATTTGAGAAAAAACAATAAACACCCCAACCCCATCATCAAAAAAATTAACACATTCACCAACACTATTAGACCACACCCAGATATAATTGTCCCTGCAGATAAAACTAAGAATTTTTATAAACGCAAATATAGTCAATACAAATCCTTAATCTACAAGAAATTAACTAAATCTTACGAAAGCGCATCCTACGATACCCTAACTAGTATACACAATGAGGCTAATTCACTACTAACATCTTTGAATGTCCTTATCTACACAAAAATGTTAATCCCTGCCACACCTAGGTTTACCTTGAGTGACCATAAAAGTAATTTCCAGGGAAACCCCTCCATTAGACTAATCTGTACCTTTACATCCGACCTAGGCATCATAAGTAAGAAGATCTTAGATAGAATTATCCCCACATTACACCCTTTGGCAATCCCTAGATGAGGTTACCACCTGGTTCCTTAACCTCATTGATAACTTTAAACCTAATTTGAATTTCATAACCTTCGACATTAATAAGTACTAACAGTCCATTTCCCCTATTCTACTTAACAAAATATTAATCTTCGCTTAAAATAACACTGACAATACAGACCTAGAGATGAAACTAATAATATTCGCTAGAAGATCCTTACTAGAATTTGATAACAAGCTCTAGGAAGGAAACCCCCCCAAATAACTTTGATATTATTATGAGAGCTTCCGACTCTGCCCAAGGTACTGACCTGGTAGGTTTCTACTTGATGAGAGAATTGGGGTCTAATTTCGAGGACTTACAAGGTGGGTTTTATAGGAACGACGCCCTATTTGTATCTGGGGAGAGATCGACGCAATATAACAACACTATCAAAAACCTGCATAACTTTTTCAAAAACTTTGGTTTGGCTATTACAGTGGAGCCTGAGAAAAGAATATCTAACTTTCTTGACCTTACACAAGGTCTTAACTCGGGAACCTTCAGCCTCTACCATGAACCTAACCTGACCCTCTTCTACGTACATAGCCTATCTAACAACCCTAAATCCATCATAAACTCAATAGTCTCTTCAGTATCTAACAGAATCTCTACACTATCTGCGAATACATCTATCTTCGAACAGAAATCTAGCTTCTACGATAATGCTTTGCTAAACTCGGGCTACAATGACAAAATTACATATAATAGAAATCGCCTTACTAAGGTTAACAACTCCTCAGGCATTATTACACACAACATTACAATACACAGAAGTAAACAGTTTAACGCATCTGCACATAAGAAAATCAAAACACACGCATATAATCCAATAGGAATTAACAATATTGATAATCGGGTAGACCCACAAACGCATAGAAAAAGACTAACACTTAGAAAAAATAACAACATTTGGTCCAATCCACCTTTCAGCGGTAATTGTGAAACTAATATACCAAAGGAATGTTTCCAAATGTTGGACAGATCTTTTAAGCACCCCCACAGATATAGCATTATTCTTAACAAAAATTCTCTTAAAATATCTTATTCTACAATGCCCAATATTGACTAAACTATCATAACCTCTAATAATAGGAAAATCAAGCATATCCAACAACAACCACCCTCCGCACCCTCACTAGTTGCAGCTGCCGTAAACCCAGATAGTGTCCCTTAAACAACGATTGTGTACAGCAGGACATAATATACGCGTGTACTGTGAAACAATTCCCCCGTTCCACCAATATTGTAAGCAATCACAGTACCCACACTCCACCCGGATTTCACATCTCTCCACAACCCCAATCTTTCTCTCCTGAAGAGCCGCGTATATACAATCATATCTCTAACCAAACACCCCAATAATAGATATTGCCCTTTGGCTAACAGGCATTGCCCCCATAACCGCTCCACCCTACAACTCCAACGAAACTCACTCACATAGCCTGAACTCCCAAACCTTAATCTCCTCTAATACGACTACCACTTTTAATACAACTATAGCATCACCTTTTAAAATACACACCTACATTGGGGCGAACGCTTTCCCCATTAAGACCAGGATCTCTAACCATATCTACTATTTTAAAAATAACAACAATAATGCCACTGGCACTTCACTCTCCAATTTAATTAGAAATCTCAATCTACTCACTACACTAGCCAATACTTAAAAAGTCCAAATCCTACATCCCGGATGCATAATTAATTTCCATATTTATTATTCTGGAAT
The DNA here is from genome assembly GCA_963556195.1 of Sepiola atlantica. NCBI lineage: Eukaryota > Metazoa > Mollusca > Cephalopoda > Sepiida > Sepiolidae > Sepiola > Sepiola atlantica. The sequence continues at coordinate 26,201,207 of OY744546.1, read as the reverse complement.
TCATTTTGATTCAAAGTTTAATTTCCCTACATCCAAAAACTATTAGCATCCGGAAACAACATATTTTACTTCGACCCAAATCTTTACCCACTTTGAGGAATTCCACTCCGATTCAATACACAACGTCAAATTACCATTTCCTTATCCAAATATTTACTTCCGGATTCCAATGTTATCGACTATTCCCTAAATTATGTATACCTTTATCTGTTAATTCATAATTTTATTGCGGCCTATGTTTTATTTTTTTATTCCTATTTGTATCTTTATTCTTTCAAATTTACTTTGCCTCATTATAATTAATGTCATCTGATTTAACATCCAGCCCCCACCTCCTGTTCATATTTCCTCTACGCATTTTGGTATTTTTAATTCTCCCCTCCCGAACTCATTGACTTTCCCCCAGCCTTACCCCATTTCTAGTGTAACCCTAATTCACACTATCGTCTACTTTCATCTATAAGCGACTCATCCCTCCAACTAACAATCTAAGTTTAAATCGCATTTACTCATCACACCCGCACTCTCTTCTTCCTTCAAACCCCTATTAACTTTCCTGAGTCGCCTACTGATTTCTTATGAGTATTTGCCATTCTTCAGACGGTCCTGTTTATCAACGAGCGATTGGGATCTTGGTCTAGCCTTTAAATATTAATTCGCTGTCTCTTCGTCAATTTCAACTTATTTTATGATTTTCAGCCCAGGAAGACTTTTCAATATGGCTTATATGTCCCACCTCACGAATTACTGAGCATTGTTACATCCACGAACGAACGATTGGACATTTTACCCTTTAAATTCTATATATTTTGGCTTCACCTGAAGATGGTTGTTTCTGGAGTTTTACTTTGAAACCTCTCAATTTTTTCCCGTGCCTTCTAACGACCTACCTACAAATCAGTTGCTATCGGACACTTTCTTGCATTTGGACAGCTTTTTTCCTTGTTTTTCCCCCACACTCTTTATTTCACTTTTTCAAATTTTAAATGTTGACCATTTGCCAACTTTTATATCCCAGAATTGCCTCTGATGATAAGATGTTGATCTTTGAAATACCTGGAAAAAAAAATTAATTGAATAAATTGCGTTTGTTCGGAATATACCTTGGATTGAGCAACTGAATTGAAAAAAGATCTGCCTTCGTCGCTTTTCTAATTCCTTTCCATCTTTCTACCTATATATTTGCTCTATCCGGTATATTGAGCTGTACACTTTTCACAATAGGTTTTACCTTTCCTAAAAGTTCGCTTTTAGTTCTCCACTTCATATATATATATATATATAATATATATATATATATATATATATATATATATATATATAAACGTTTGATCGTGTTTGCGTGTGTTTGTGAATGTATCTAAATGTGTTACTGATAGAATAACTATATTATAATATATCACTCCTAATCAAAGCAGTGCACACTATAGCTTGTTTTAAATCTGTCAACTGTTAAATCCTTGATGTTTTTAAAATGCTGGACAACACTTCAATATAAGCTTAATAGGCATAACATTCACATATTATAGACATTAAATGTACTGCATGCGAAATGTCCGAAAAGTGTGGAAGGCAGTATTGAGCTGAACCTAAACGCTAATCGAAAGCCTTGTTAAAAAGCCAAAAGTTAGCTGGATCACGGAATTTTGAGACAGACAGAGAAATCCCTATGAGAACCACATGGATTAACAGTTAGACGTTATAAAGGGGAGTGAGAATATTATTCGCGGAGGAATAAATACAAGTCCCAAAATAATCGGAATACTGCGCGCGAAACAGAAATAGTCTAATCAAATTTCAACATTATTAGACATTTTATCCCTTCTTTATAGTTTTGTTGAAATGGCGTTGCAATTTGCATGTACCTGAAAATTTAATTTAAAAAAACGCATTATTGTTAATACGCCACATATACTTCTTAATAACATTGGGTACAGTAAGAATCGGCGAAAAGGTTGTTGCGTAGTGATTAGATAGATACTAGGGGTATTAAGCTTGCTCTGTATATGTCTTTGTCGGTGGTTTCAAAATAAATAAATATCGGGCTTTCACAGATATATACATATATTTTCATTGTATCATCTACGTAAAGACGTAACATACTAGATGTTAACACATAACGACTGGGTACAACTGCAGGGGCTGAAATTGCTGACAGAGATTCAGATTGTCTGGTTATACTAGAAGATCATTCTCCAGGAAAATGACGTTTCAATATTATTGTTACGTACACATAAAAATCATGCAAATAATCGCATTCTGATGTGTTGTTAACTGTATCCTGCAGCGGCACAATAAAGGAGTTAACATATTTAGTTATTTTATGTAGACTGTTGTAAGTAAAAATAAACGACCGTCAAAAAGACGAAAGAAGAAGGAAATATGGATAAACGAAAACGTGGTAATAACACTGATTATGTATATAACAAACACACATTGTGTGTTTATAGTGATACATGTCATGTTTTTGTTAATATTTTTAGAAATAAAATAATAAAATTAATCTTTTTATTAAAAGATGTGCCTGACATATTAGTATTGGATAATTTGGATTATTCGAACTATTGTGCTCATCGTGGATGTTATTCTCACAACATTCTGGTCAATGTAACCTCCGACTTTCTCAGGGTGCGACTGTTCGAACTTGGAAATCCTTGTGAACCCGTGAGTGTAAGGAATTTTGAACTGAACCCATTAATCAATCTACAGAGGTCGAGTTTTTCTCATTCTGTTAGCCATCACCGGCTAGAAGTCTTAAGTAATTCTTAATTATATTCTTTGTCTCGCCTGGACTGGTGATTTATCTTTTCACTCCTAGAATACTATCAGTTCTTTTTTACTTTGCATATTATTTGTTCTACCACTGGTCTGTGTTCAACTAGACGCAGCTGAAGAAGGCCATAGGTTATAGTGCTCGAAACGTTGTGAGTATAACATACAAGATAAGAACAGAAGTGAGACTAATACAAATACTACAAGTAATACACATTATTGATCGTCAGCTAAAATATTGACAACACTTTTACAAACTTATTGTGGAAAGAATATTCTTGTATGAAATCGTCTGTGCAAGATGGGAAACATTTTATACGCCGATCTTTTGTATGCTTGATTATAAAATATATAGCGAATAAGAGCCTAAGCAAAGGCTAGTGTCAGTATTTATAAAACAAATAATTTATTCCTAGAAAATTGTGTATTGTTATTTCTCAAGACGAGCACAATAGATTTGCAGTGGTGTACAAAAGTATTTTAAGGCAAGCCCATATCATTTTAAGCATATAACGTGTATACAGAAATATCAAGTTTTTATATTTTTTATATGCTATTTATTTTTATTTTATATGCATTCGAATGAGCGTGAAAGATATGAAGTTACTGTTTATAGGATAACAAACCATTATATATATATATATATATATATATAATGAAGGAGAGTGGAAACGAATTAGAGAAAGCAAAAGCCAAATCAAAATTCAATTCAAAAGTTCAAAGCAAGGTATAATCCGCAAAAAGGCAATTTATTCAAGTTAAATTTTCCTTAAGCCAGGCTTTTCAAAGATCAAAATCTTATCATCAGAGGAAGTCGCTGGGATAGATAAGTTGGCAATGGCCAAGATTTAAAATTTGAAAAAATGAAATAAAATAAAAATTGTAGGGAAGGAAACGTAGGGCAAAACTGTGCCAGGGTGCAAGCAAATGTCCGATTGCCAAAAGGTCCGGTGTCGAAGAGTCCAGCGGAGAGGATACGATGTAGATAGGTAGGTCGTTAGAGGCACGAGAAGTAATGAGAGAAGTTTCAAAGTTAAACTCCAAGAAGCCACAACTTCAGGTACGGCGAAAATAGAAAATCCAGGAAGGGTAAAAAGTCCAATAAGAGGTACATTCGATGATGCAGGCAGGCGTCGAATGTACCTCTTATTGGAATTTTTACCCTTCCTGGATTTTCTATTTTCGCCGTACCTGAAGTTGTGGCTTCTTGGAGTTTAACTTTGAAACTTCTCTCATTACTTCTCGTGCCTCTAACGACCTACCTATCTACATCGTATCCTCTCCGCTGGACTCTTCGACACCGGACCTTTTGGCAATCGGACATTTGCTTGCACCCTGGCACAGTTTTGCCCTACGTTTCCTTCCCTACAATTTTTATTTTATTTCATTTTTTCAAATTTTAAATCTTGGCCATTGCTAACTTATCTATCCCAGCGACTTCCTCTGATGATAAGATTTTGATCTTTGAAAAGCCTGGCTTAAGGAAAATTTAACTTGAATAAATTGCCTTTTTGCGGATTATACCTTGCTTTGAACTTTTGAATTGAATTTTGATTCGGCTTTTGCTTTCTCTAATTCCTTTCCACTCTCCTTCATTTCTACCTGCTCTATCCTGGATATTGAGCTGTATACTCTTCACAATAGGGTTTTACCTTTCCTAAAAGTTCGCTTTTAGTACACCTCTTTATATATATATATATATATATATATATATATATATATATATATATATATATATATATATATATATATATATATTCGTTTTGTTCGAGGGGGGAGTGATTTTAGAATTTTAAAAATGATTCGATTTAATGAAACATAGTAAAATAGATGTAACCCCGATAGAGACACCTTTGCTTCTGTTGGGTGATCAGTTTATCTGTGCTTGGTTATGTATATATAAGTTTATACATATATATGCATGCACTAATATAACCAATTTTTTTTCTCGTTTATATAATTTTTATTTTTCTCTCTCCCGCCACCTGTTGAACTTCTTCATTATACCATTTATTGGTTTTAAATTTGTCGTTTTGTTTAAACAAATACCGACGTTTTCCCTTGAAAAGTAGTCGGTCGAAAGGCGCCTCGGGGTTACATCTATTTTACTATGTTTCATTAAATCGTATTTTCTTTTTTTAAATTCTAAAATCATTCCCCCTCGAACAAAACGAAGTCATATGGTGCGGGCAAACATAACTCTTCATATATATATATATATATGTATGTATAAAAAGAGAGAGATATGTCATTTATTTTATTGGTAGAAAGAATCCAACAGTTCTCAATTATTTAAAATGATTAAATCGTATTGAAACATTAAAATAAATGCATAGTATTTACTTATTAATAGTGTTACAGAAGAACAAGTCAATTTAACATTATCGCTGACTTGAACCCAGCGGTATCATGTTAAATTGACTTTATCATCTGTAACACAATTGAAAATATATATATATATATATATATATATATATATATATATATATATATATATATATATATATATATATATATGAAGAAGAATGGAAAGGAATTAGAGAAGCAAAAGCCAAATCAAAATTCAATTCAATTGCTCAGAGCAAGGTATAATCCGCAAAAGAGCAATTTATTCAAGTTAAATTTTCCGTTAAGCCAGGCTTTTCAAAGATC